>JAXIUT010000001.1:17654982-17685706 GCA_035586675.1 Eurytoma californica | reverse complement strand
GAAAGGTAAATTAAATATTCACGGGGTATTATTTTTTCGTTTTATAAAGCCAGTTTGTAAAACGACTTTGAAGATTATATTGTAAGGTAAAAGACAGTTCTTTGCACAAACAAAATTATTGTAAAATGAAAATATTTAAAATGTTGTTCAAGTTTGATTCTTGGAGGTGCTGGACAGAGTTAGATTGAAAAAATTACCATAATTATTGTGGCAAATTTACTGTAAAAACTTTAATTTTTTCAAGAATTATGGTATTACGTTCCATGCTTTAAGAATGACCTACATTTCAAACAATTTATAATAAATTTCCTTACATATTTACCTCAGTGTTGTTTTATTTGTTACATATCTACTATTATATTGTAAATGAAATTATACAACCATATCGTTAATGCAACAAAATATAAGATACTCATGAATATTTCTGAATTGCAACAAAAACTCGAAAAGCAAAACAATTTGTTTAGTACACTCAATATATTTGAAATCAATTGTTGATTAATAAAGTATGCTATAATTTACATAACTGCACGTAAAGATGTTTTTTAAATGATACTAATTATCTCAATCATTTAAAACTAATACATTGACAAAACACACTAATTAAATTTTATTGATAAAAGCTCTTAAAGTGAAGTAGAATAAATCACTATATACCATGAATTTTTCTTTTAAAAATTAAAAAATGTGATATCCATTGCAGATTGTTTATTCCAGTTAAAAAGACAACAAAGTACTCAAAAGAGTCTGTTTTGAGATTAATTAATAAAAATTAATATCAAATCATTAGTCGATGACATTTATTGGAGAAAGAAAAACAATTATTTTTATATTTTAATAAAAAAGTGATTCATAAATGTAATTTTCAGCATTTTTCGCCATTAAAATGAGGAAATTTCAACTTTTATTATATCAATTAATCTATTTATCGCGAACACCAAGCCTTCAAGCGCAGTATAGTTATTTATTTAACGCACAATGAAAACATCACTTGATTCAAGAAACAAGTACTCCACATTTAAAAGTGCCAAAGGTCGTTGCACTCGATCTTTTCGAGCACTTTGCGAGCCTCTGAACCTGGCATTCGCGCGGCGACGGAAGATACTCTTGAGCCGGCTATTGTCTCGGCTAATTAGCGCTAAGTCAGTGTGGCTTTGTTGAAGTTGGCATCGCCTTGCAGTACGTGCGGTTGCAATAGATCGCCAATTGTACAAGAGGTCTGTGGATTTTACGGTTATCGCTTCTCCTTATCTACCCGCAACCCTTTGATAAGCAGTTCAGCACAAGTGCGAGACACTGCCGCGACAGTGAATGCAACTAATGTAAACAATACCAGTCTCATTGGTATCTCTGTATGTTTTTTTTTTTTAATAATTGGACGTCGCGAGTTTGAAAACGAGGAAACAAGAATTCTTTACGTAACTGTATTAGCAAGGAATGCAAACGTTTTTCGATGCAAATCGCAAAGGTAATTTTCTTTGATTGGATACTAATCTTCTTTTTTAGAGAAGCCTCGCCTGTCTCATTCTAATGCTTTGTATTAACTTTGTTATGATTAAGTCAGTACAGTATTCTAAAATATAATGAAATCCTGATATGTTTTTATGTTGTGCAAATGAAAAACGTATATATATTTTTAACATTTTTAAATGGTTAGTTTCGCAAAAGGATTATTAATATTGAATAAACCTATTTACAATATTGCCACACATAAAAGAACCATTTTTGAATTGTTTTTTAAGGTAAGTTTGCTTTGCCATATTTAATCTGTGCACAACCCTGATCCAATACTGTAGTCCTATTTTTTAATTTTTGTACAATCTTCATGTAAGTAACCTAATATCTAATGAGAAAAAATGCACCCTTATAAATAACAAATTAATTTTCAAATAATGAGGTGACCACATTGAGAAGTATTATCCAGATGATACTTGCAAAAAAAGTCACTTTTCTCGAAAGTTAATTCTTAAATACTTATAAGGATTTATTTTTTCTAAACATTAAATAAATAGGTACAATTATGATTATTATTAAATTATATGCCCGCCCCGTATTATTAAAAAAAAATAATTTATTATTTTTAATATTCCAATATTGTTATTTAATTATTTTTGGCATTATAGTGATTATAAACAGTACATTTGACGTAGTCCAGCTCTTTTTACAAAAAGACATTGAACTCATTTTTTATTAAATGACTCTAATAGGCAAATAATGCAGTGTCAGTTTTTTTCACTAAAACCGGATATTGATTACTTTTTTTTGCTATTGTTACCACTGTTTTCATTGATTTTAAATCGATATTATTAAGTACTATTAGAAAAGGCGAGCGCATGTAACTACTAGGTGAACATAAACAAGTTTTAAGAAAATATTATTTCACTATCACATATACGTATCGTTTAATTTTCCTACAAATTAAAAGCTTAAAAGGAAATATTAACTTTTTACGGAAATTATTTAAACGAACGGCATAAGCTGTAATGTTTACGAATAAAATTGAATAAAATAAAAAACAGATTCACTTTTTAAAAAATTTTCCTCCTGGTAGCCCAAGTTCTAAACCCAAACTTACGTAGTTAAAATCTCAAGTGTTGTTAAAGTATAATACTTGTGAGTAATGTTTTGCACGTAAACAAGCATACGTGCCGAATAGCAGAAAAACTTCTTAATTTAATTCTAGAATTATTTAATTTAGCTACTGAACTAAAAATCAAAAGATTTCTTTTGACACGTATTCGAATTTTGAATCTCAACATATCACCAATAGCAATGGTGTGACATTATTTAAGATCTTACGAAGAAGATTATGAACAATATGGCATTGATCGTTTACAAAACTAATATGTGAATCGATGAACCACACTAATATTGCTTCAAGGAGGCCATTCCAGCGGTATGATAGTACAAAGGAAAATATAAATAAAAAATGTTCTAAATATACCTACTTTATCAACGACAAACTTTTCATTTCTTATGCAAACTTAAATTGGAACTAAAATTAGCTTGTTTCCGAAGAAATAGTTAGAATCAATATTATTTAAAGATGAACAAATGTAAATAAATTTTTTCTTCATTTAGGTAAAAGTTACCTTTTTAATAGTACCCTTATTACTGCGAAAGTAAATTCCACTTTTATTTTAAGTAACTTTTTAAAAATAATAAGAAATCGTATGTTACGATGATATTATTGAATAAAATTGCTTTATTTACAGGCATCAATTGTTCAGATCTGCATAATGCTTTTCGAGAATCATATTTAAAAAGCAAACAAATAACATTTAAAAAATCATTTAAAAGTCTTCATTTTAATCATTATTGGATAACGTTGATAAACTAAAAAAAAATTCTTATTGAAGGTGCTTTGTCAACAACAAATAATAATCACCTTTTTCAAAATAAATGATCACATCTTAATTTTGCTGCCTTTATTAGTCGAGTCTTCTTCACAATTGTTCAAATACGTTTCATACTCCGCACAGGTGTACGGATGAGTCAACTTTATCGGCGAACTACATTCCTTATTGCATAATTAAATATTTCGTTAATGTCATTAACGCTATAATATGGTTAATGTTTCACGTTGCCAATACCTAAGTAGCTTTTTACAGATATCTTAATTTTATTTGGCCATATCTGCAAGTGCCATATGGAAAGTGTTCAATTAATTTATAATATTTTTTATTATGTCTGAGCCAAATTTAATCAATTTATTTGCTAAAAGATGCGCTAAAATGATAAGCTTTTATACACATTAAGAGTACGCTGTTCACAAGTAAGTTTGTAACTGAAAGTTTTTTCTGCTATAACAGTAACTTTTTTACAGTTACGATAAAGACAGTAGTTTATTATTAAATGACCGTCGATTGTTCTCCTTATACTCTTCAATAACTTTTTACTTATAACGTCACAAATCGGGGCAGTGATACATCTTTGTTGAGGTAAATAAAGAAGTTGGGACGGAATTTCTTTTTATTTCGATAAAGATTGATATAAATTTAAAAGTTCGCAAAACCAAAAATTGTTGACTTCGCAAAACTAAAAGCGCATTAAATTTCATTGTAAAATGCAGTGTAAAAACACTTTTATTACTTCTTGTGAAATTTTCTGAGTCATCAATTGTTTACTAAAGGTTAAATTTTACGTGTATGATTGTTGATTACTTTGTTGAGCAAAAAACACTCTAATCAGCAATGACTTAGTTAATTGGTTTATTATCCGTTCTTTTACCTTTAGAAGGAAAATTTTTCCTTTTTCTCGTTATGTAAATTTTCGTAGAGCACAGAAAAATTCTTTTTATCTACGTAAGCTCGTGCGTCTTCACATCCTTATAATTTTTTAATTCGCGTTTAAATTATTTTACAAGGAGAAATTTATTGTTAGTTTCTATTGAAAATAATTAAATGTCATTACTTTTTTTCCATTTACGTAGATAGAGAACTTTGTTATGGCTGCTGAAAATAATTCCAAAAAAAGTTCACCAGCAATATTTTTCGCTTCCTCCTTGAGGAAGCTTTGTATTTTAATGGTAATCTGTGAAATTGAAATTCAAAATGTATGTTTTAGAAATTAATTTTATAGGTTCGGTATATACAAAAAGAATTCGGTTAGCAGGTCAAAATTGTGTCGGTGGATATCGAATATTTTGGTAGAATTTGTTCGATATTGGTCGACTTTTAAATTGATAAAGTTGAAACAATGTTATCTTATCTTTTGAAATTACATTTTCCTTGGCTGATAATTACTACAGTAAGTACGTACATATTTTCTTAGCATGATGTAACTTGTATATTTTCGGTAGGAACAATCTTTTAAACATGACAAGGATTTTATGAAGACATGGATCAATGAATTGCGATTTTATATCAAACTTGCACATTATCTAAGTGAAAGCAGCGATATTTTAAGGTTATTAATAAATTTCAATAAAATCATAAAATATAAAATGCAAATGAATATGTTTCACTTTAGATTATCAATATGGAAATTTACAACAACAAAAATAGTCATTTTAAATTAATTTTCAAAATAGAAAATAATTTTGCACTTACGCAGTACAATTTTTATAACCTTGTTTTTCCAACGTAATTTCTTCTTTCTCTCTTTAAAATTCTTGGCAAAATGCTGCAAGAAAATTCACTTGAAAAAGAATCGCCTCTGAAGCGAGCGGTTCTTTAAACGGCTATTTCCGGCGCAGCCACTGTTCAGTAAAATTTTCCATTTGGTCAACGTCTGTAATTGAATGTTAGATAAGCACGTGGCACGGCACGCAACGAATCTAGCGCCACCGAAAACCAACTAAAAGAAATCATCGGTACGTATTCTCGCGCTTTACTTTGAACGCTTTACCCATTAACTTTTTGGCCCTCCCGCGCGATAAGGCTCATGGTTTTGTTTTTCCTCAGTGCGATTTGGCACAATGCACCGTCACTGTTTTTCCCGGCTTTTGGATATAAACAAAGTAAGGTCTGCCTGTGTCTACGCCGCGGATATAGGTGAGACGAGCACGTGGTCGAAGATTCTTGTTTACAATTTTTCATTGAGTTTTCGTCGTCGCACAGACAAAACAAGCAGCTTGTGTGCGCAGTTCACTTTGAATACACAATTCTGGACTAAAAAATATGTAAGTATGTGCATGTGTACATTATTAGTGTAATGCGGTGTGTCTGTGTCATATCTGAATTGTAGGATTGATGATGCAATCATATTTCTTCAGCTCTCATAAGCTTCCGCTGATGTTATATAAGATATAATTAAAATTTGGATTTTTACAAAATAACCTAAAAATTTTATTGCTATTACAAAATTAGTTTTTATATTTTATATATTGTACCTATATTTTGTTAGGTGTGAAGAAAATATGAAATTACCTTTTTGGTAAGTTCATATTTTTCGTTTTTACAAGGAATATTCTTTACAAAGAAAATGTTAGTAATTTTTATATACATAGTCATATGTATTTATATCCACCAAAAGTAGAATAGTTCAAATTAGATCAACAATTTCACTATTTCTCGGTAATTTTTGTTTGATTTAAATCATTTAATTGAAACCTAAATTATTTATTATCTTAAATTAAAGACAATTAATTCTTAAGTACGTGAGGATGGACTATATTCAATTAATTAATTATCTATTTCAAGTGGATTATATGAAAATGTTGCGTATTATATAACGATGCTAGAGATAATTTCGAGCATCACTAACAAATATAGGTTAATAAGTTCGGGCTTAATTAATTTTTATATATTTTCTTTATCTTCGTTTGAAAAAAGTGCTAGTGTGCAAAAAGTACTGTCAACATGTAAATGTAACGCGCGGAGCACTATTTTGTTTCCATTTTGTTTTTACGAATATCCACGCCGTTAGCATTCAAGGGGTTTACTATCAATCGAATACAGAAAATTTAACCTTTGTAAGGATCAGGAAATATTTTGAAATTCATTTTTCTCACCTTATCTGTTTACACATTAAATGCATTCGAATACACATAGCCGTTGCCATAAAAAGAGTGACGGGTGAATGAACGATCGTCGTGTGCATCTCGCAATTTTTATTTGCGCTCGTAGTCCTCGCCTATAAGGCGTGCCAAAAAAAGCGTCTTTATGCGTTCGCGCGCGATGGTAAAATCGTCATCAGTGGCGTCTCCTCTGGTGGTAATGATTTTGTTTATCGTACAAATATAACAGCGCGAAGAGCTCACAGGTGGCATGTCCCTAACACCACTTTAAGGCTAGCACGTGGCGCTACGTAATAATCGAGGCCACACCCACAATTTGGCAAACGCTCCGGTCACCAGATGTAGTATTATATATAAAAATATGAATCATATTCGGCGTACGTGTCAGTGGGACAGCGCGCGACCATAAATATCGTTGAGTCTTTTCAAATCTGCGCATGCAGAAAGAATTCCACAATCTTGTTATTGTAGTAAACATGAAAAGTTTAGAAGACATTTCTTTTTTCGATAAGAAGATCCTCGTTTTTTGATAGAAGAGTCTGACAAGATACTTCGATTTCAATGATGCAGATTATTGATAAGTTGATAAAAAAAATTAATTACAAATCATAAACATTATTGTCATTCCGAATGTGAAGTATTTAACGATTACGTAAAATGGCGATCTAATGAGGATTTATGTAAGTAGAGTTAATTAAGAGCGTCAAAATATGCCACTATACCATTTTTTATGAGATATTTAAATTTGTTCGTAAAACAAAAATCCAATTTAATACCATATTCACGTCATGTAACAAGCATTTTGTATTCTGTATGTTAGGAAAAAAATATAAATTTTAAAATGTAGGCGAGTCTAAAAATGTATATTAATTACTAAAATTCCACTTAATTCTTCATTAACTTAATAAACGAATGCGCGTGGCTAGTTCATTCATAAAACATCATCACGTCTTATTGAATTACACGAATGCAAAACTATTATTTCACTATTCTGACTCGAGCTTTAAAGGAAATCGTTATTTGTAATAAAAATTCGATTGAATTAATTAAAACAAATAAATGATTCTGCGGTATCTGATTTTAATCGTGTGTCTGCATATGCCGCCAAAAAGAGTTAAGTGAATGTTTTATGACAATATTCATAAATTGTGATTATTTTTAAAGATAATCTTCCGCAAAATAAGGTAATCAAAATAAATCATCAAAACAGATATACCAGAAATTATCGACACGCGTCACTGAAATTTTTAACATACGATTACGTTTTGAATATTCGATTATTTAAATCAATTTTGATGAGGAAAATTACAATTATAATTGCATAAATAATTTGCTACAGGTGCATATACTTTTTATTATAAACATTTTGTTTATTTTAATTGATTGCTCAATGTGAAATTTGAGTAATCAAATGATAACGATTTATACGTATGATTCACATTGATATATCAGCAAGATTATAATACTATAAAAATACTAAAATTCTACAGCGAAAGAAATGTAATTATACAAAGATTAAAACTTTTTTTCAAGTGTTATGACATTGACACAATAATTTGTCTCATTTTTAATGTAATCAGTCAGTAACATTAGCTTTGTTTACATGATTTAGAAGATTTACAAGATAAAATAAAGTAATATAGGTTTTTTCCAATTTAGATTTGTTGAATTACGCATACATGAAGCAATCAAAGTATAAACACGTCACAGATGTTTACATTTTCCTTGGTGTATTCGAGAATTTTCAGGTGTGAAAAAATTCCTCACTTTGCTGGAATTTTTAAACGACATAATTTATATAAAAATTAAATTTTTTACCTTTTACGTTACTTTTTCTTTTTCAAAACTTTTTATAAAATTCATAAATTATGATGGAGGTTCTATAATTATTTTAAATTCATCTTGATTTTTTTTCTAAAATAGAGTTTTCGTAATTATATCTTTAAACCTTGGTAAAATTCTATAACTTAAGTTTGATCATTTTTAGGTTAATGTAAATTCTTTTTTTAGTTTTTAACTGATCAAAAACTGGCTCTTTAGTTGTGGTTGAAGAACAATTGGCCAGTTTCTGACTTTTATGACTGAAAGTTTAATATTTTTATATAAATATTTTTGTATGATATTTCTCTTGAAAACTTTTAACAAATTTCAACATGATCATGAATTAAAAATATTATTCAAATTTATTTAAGAATAATAAATTAATGTTATCGAATAAAGGTGTAATATAAAAAAAATAATTGCAAGGTACTTTACGCAATAAACCACGTCTTAACCCATCCATAGTGCAAATTTTCATAATTACGTGAACGAATTAAAGAGAATTTCAAGTCGCAGTGAACTTGTACGCAGTTGTAAGGTTACATTTACGTAATTGCGAAAAATCAATTTATCATTCAGTAAACTGAATTATTTTTCATCTAATAGCGTTCCCACCCATAGATCACCTCAAGTGTCAACGCCAACTACTGAAGCGCCGATGACTAAAAAAAACTATAATCCCAATTCAAACAGGGAGATAGTGAACTAGGTTTTCCCGAGTACAACGTAACGCGAATAATATTTATCACGAATCATCAATTCGATTGTTCCGCGAAGCGGCCACTCGAACGAGAGCGAGCCATTGAAGATCGGCGAGGAAAAAAGGTCCCGCGATAAACACCGGCGGCTCATCGATCGGTTCAATTGAATCACAGGCCGAGAGGCACACACCGATAGGTAAAACTCGGCCTACAGGCCAGTCAATAGACCTAAAAAGGTACCGCGTTCGTGACAAAAATCTCAGGAAGACGAGACCTATACCACCATATTAAGGACAATGAGAAGATTAATTTTGTTATTAACAAATTAGTGCAAAAAAAGTAACTTTTTTAGTTTTTTCCTTCCTGACTAAAAACTAATAAACCAATGTTAATGGTGTAAAAAGAAAAGTTGTAGAGAATTAAAATACGAATAAAATGAGCACCGACACGACTCGATCGACTCAATATTTTCCGAGAAAAATCGACAAAACGAGCGATTTTTTTACTTTTTCAAAAATTTATTACGCCGCTATTTTTTGAGATACAGCGCACAGCTTCCGGGAAATAATAAGTTTCAATAAGTATTGCCTACTATACTCGCGCGGATGCTACGTTTTCTCGAGCACTTCGTCGACGGATTTCACGCGTGGCGCTATCCCCACCAACGGCATACACAGATCCGAAGTCTGTTTAACGTCTGTTCCCCCACCATCTTTTCCCCTCTCCCGCCCCTCTCTCTCTCTCCGGCCTCCTTCCCGGGTGTAGCCCCCGCGAGCAGACTCACCGAGTGGAGGAGAGGGAGAGAGAGAGAGAGAGAGAGAAAACGGACGGCCCCCGTTGCAGCTGCATTTTATTCATTCGCATTCCTGCTTGCGTCGCGCCAGCATCGAGCATCAACCGGGGCTACCGTACACTACACACCTTCGATTATCTCGCAGCGACACACACACACGCGCACACCGACGCCCGCACAAAGGCGCACTCGCTCGTTCGCACCTACGACACGCGCTAATTATAATCCTCTCTCTCTCGCTCATCGGGCCTCTCCCTCTCTCTCTCCCCCCACCCACTCGGCTCTTGATATCGCCGCGCCGGAAATATTTAGTGAGCCCGTGCTCCAACGAGTATCTAGTCTACACGCACGATCGCTCCGAGTCACAGCCTTTAATCCGATAGATCGGCACCTTTGCTCTTCTCTCTCTCCCCCCCCACCTATAGCCACGGTATAATTATATTGTGCGACTGGTCACTAGGAGAGCGAGTCGGTGTAATAGCTTTGATCCGAAGTGTGCGTTATCAGCGGGAGTTTTGCTTTTTCTTTCGTTCGAACTTTGAATAAAACAACAAACGCAACTCGCGAGCTCGCGCACCTTGAGAAATCAAACTCAGTGCTCCCGATACTTACTCGTCCGCATCCAAATCGTCGAGCTACTTCTTCCACCGCAATGGGTGTCAGCAACAAGGTACGTACCTTTTTTTGTCTCTCTCTCTCTCTCCCTCTCTCTCTCTCTCTGTTTCTCCCTCTCGCTCAGTTCGATTTTGCGTCCTTCTCTGGCGATTGCCGAATAAAGCCCCGAACCCTTCCTCCGACCACCTCGAGCCTTACGTAAAATCGTACGATCTCACGGGCGCGTCTGCGTGTATAGGTGCACATGCGTTGGCACGCACACCGAGGGGACACTAGCCGACGTGTCTCCTCGGTGCCTTTAAAATGGCGCTGCACCGTCCGGCCGTGCGCTCTCGCATTCCTCCGCGCCGATTTTTTTCCCCGATTGCGCGTCAACCCCTTTTCCGGCGGCGCGATAAGTCACTATCGGCTACTTTGTTGTCGTTCGGGTTCTCGCGACGCCCACAGCCGGCCGAAAGTCCTCTTTCCATCGGCCCATATTGTGGATGAGGAGGAGCACAACGTGGCTTCTGCGTGGACACAGCCCCCCCCCGGAGCCCGATTTTGCTGACAGCACGAACATTCCTGAAAAACGATGAATCGAGGATGAGTCACGTCGGGCTCGATTGCTGATCGGAGTCGCTGTGTTTATAAATTTTTCGACCCAAAATCTAGCCGATCCGTTGCGTCAGCCCGAAGCGAGCTACCAGCCCTTCCGCGCGGCACTGGCACCTCCGCAAAATTTAGCCGGGCCTAAATATAGCGGCAGGCGTCCAGGTGCGCCCGAGTGGAAAGTTACCGGCCTGGGAATGTTACCTCCGGGAGCGATTCCTTAATGACCGGCACAGCGGCTGCGGAACCGATTCCATTGTTCGGAAAAATCGGAACGGTCGGAAAAAGTTTCGGAAAATGTCCGCACGGATTGTACCCAGCCGGCGATTCGGGCGGACTCAGGGAATGTCCCTCTTTCGCTGCGAGAGCGGAGCGGCCAAGAATATCCCGGCGAAGGTTCTCGAAGCGGGAAATGACGACGTGGGCATGGGCCGCGGCGGAGTACGCCGAGGTGCGCTTATTCGGGCACTTCCCCGACTCCCCTGAGTTACTGAACTGGAACTTGATAAGATAGGAACTGTACTTCGGACGTTTTTTTTTGCTATTTAGACACAGTTAGACACAGTGGGATTCGATATTTAGTCTTTGGTTTTTCCCAATTTCACGGGAATTTATTGGAATCGTTGGATTGGTCATCCGTGAGAATAAAATTTAATAGCGCGGTTTTAGCTCTTTGTAGTAGGTCACTCTAATTATCCGGTGGAACTAAGAACGTAGTAAATTCGTTTTATGTAATTGTGAGTCATCAATGACAAATACAGAAAAAAAGTGGAAATATAATCGATATACTAAATGGTTGAAACGATTCCTATTGATTTTTTTCAAGTTCATCAGCATTTTTTACGATCTTCAATAGTCCCCTGATCAGCAATAATCAGTGACCCCAAAAAAAATTGAAAATTCTCTGTTTTAATCGTATAAGTTAAATCTATTTTTTCATTCTAAAATAAATTCAAATCGTAAAATATAAATAAGCATTTAATCGATGTTTTTTATTTTTGAGAAATGTTGAATTTACGTATAAAACAATGCAAATTGGATTTATTCAAAAGTGTATTTTTTAATTCAATTTTTCATTTTTTGTTTACAAAAGACCATCAATGTTTTATCGTTATCTCGCAAACAACTTGTTTATATTCATAGGTATGAATCAAGTTAATTTTCAAAAATATAAAAATTTTATACCACTTACAATAAACAGC
This sequence comes from Eurytoma californica, assembly GCA_035586675.1. Taxonomy (NCBI): domain Eukaryota; kingdom Metazoa; phylum Arthropoda; class Insecta; order Hymenoptera; family Eurytomidae; genus Eurytoma; species Eurytoma californica. The sequence continues at coordinate 17,673,523 of JAXIUT010000001.1, read as the reverse complement.
TATTAAACTCAACTTAGCTAATCCTTCCGTTCTTAACAATCATAAAAAATGAATTAGCGAAGCTCATAAAATGCTTAACCGAGTCTTAGATTGAGTTTTCCGTTGAGTGAACCAATGAGGAGGAAATTCGATGCGAGTAATTGAATTTACAGGGTAGGTTGGCTTCCCGACTGCATATTCATGCAGTGCAATGTGACTTATGATATACGACGCAGGTGCATCTTATTACTTCGCGAGAAGAATAAACGGTTGTTAGCTCATCATTCACGAATAAAAAAGTGTAGTTATTGTCTTTATTCAAGTTGTCAAATGCCATTTTTTTAACTTTTATGAATAGAACAAAAAGAAATAGTTTGATCAATTTGAATAGGGAACATTTTGAGATTTAATCAATATGGGTGTAGAGATCTACTTTACCGGCATCTTTTCTTTACTTTGTAAAATTGAAAATAATTTTCCGTTAAAAAAACCCGCTGTGGTTCCTTTTACGCTACTGCAAAGAATATCTGCATGATTATTCAAGTGGTATCAGTGAGAACTAATGAAGAAAAATAGGTTGACATATTTCTAAAGTATAACATACAATTCTTTCGACTTCATAATTTTATCTAAAATCAATTGAAAATTTGATCAAATATTCTTTTCAATGTACAATACAATAAAATGAATTATTTCACAAGCCTTAAAATAGTCTTATAAATCGATTTTAATTTGATGAACTTGGTAAAGTTTTGCATCTATTTATTTTTAAATTTTGTTTGCTTCACTTTTAAAATTAAACACCGAGATCGAATTGCGTCGTCGTTAAAAAAAATAAATTTTTCCAATACCGCGTAAAAGGATGCAATCGCGCTAGAAGTCAGCCGGTACGGGGGACAAACTGCGCCGTAGATGCGCCTTCGCTCAACGGATTGAGCCAAACGAGGTAGAGAGCGCTCACCTTGAACGTCTGAGAATTTCGACTCTCTTTTGTCAGTCGCTACCAAGATCGGCGATCCCCGCGAGCTCCGGGGGAATACGGAGGCGCGTCGCCGCGAGGCGGGATTGCGCAATTCTATTTTTAGCGGCGGGCCGGGCGGACTCCGGGGGCCGCGAAAAGGGTCGCTCCGCCGCAGTAGTCTCGCCGGCGCGGAATTCGCGCGGCTCGTCGTATCGGGAAAATCGCGCGGCAATTATCCGCGGCGTCCTTGCATTATTTTCCTGGACACCTTCGTCGTTTCTTTTTGCCGCCGCCGAGCGCAGCTTACGTGGCGGTATTTCTTGTCGCGGCGTGGGCACTCGACAAAGGACTCGATTCGATGCGGATTACTGCGATCATACGGAGAATCGCACCCGGCGCTTTTCTAGATAAGGGTCACCGACTGTCCGACGTAATTAGATCCCACCGTGGATGCTATTTTTTAATTAACTATCGAAAAAATATCCTTTTTCAAAAGCTTGTTCTTCATGATTGCCTAATTTCTCGCTGGTAGAAAATTAACCATAAAGTGGCCAATTGGGTCTTTGCATGAAAAATTCTATTATATCCGTCTGTCGTATTTTTTTTTTATTTCTATTTAATGATTATTAACAAAAATATAGCAGGTTAAAAATCATTAAGAATGTGACGTCACATGGATTTTCAAAGGACGAAATTTCTGCTAATAATCATTTAATTGAAAAACGAAAAAAAACGTGTCGATTGTTTTTCAATATTCTGTCAGACATATAAAACGAAATTATAAAAAAAATTTCATGCAAAGACCTAATTATAGTTAATTTCCTTCTTAATTAACCAGTTCTGTCCAACTTATGATTATTTTTCTACCAGGCTGAGATAGTATTTTTCCAAATATTTTTATCAACAGTATTTTATGAGTCATAGGGAAAAAAGCTTTAAAAAAATATTTTGAACTCTTTTAGATGTTTCCGTGAGTTTGCTACTCGAGTTCCCGAATTGGAAATAAGCTATTGAAAAAAATTTCAAAAGTCAGAATGAGCTATTTTGAATTACAATTCTGTATCCGATACGCGTATTTACCTAAATATTGCTCACTTTCATTTAAATAACACTCATATTTTTAGCAACGATCGTAAGTAAAAATTTTGCGAAAATATTAAAATGTACAGTTCTAAAATTTAAATAGATGTTTTATTATTTTAAAATTAAATACTTGAATAAATAATAGTTATTGCAAAATGAGTATAACGAATAAATATAAAATTTAATTTACAACTACATTTAACACTTGGATTGCTAAATGCGAAGATCAACAGATCAAAGTAACCAAAGTGAGAATTGCGTCATAGTAGCAATACAGTTTTTAAAGGCTATATATTCCTACTCTGGAAATAACGTCCTTCAAATAACATTTGCACCTGAAGTAGTTTTCGTTTTTCTAAGGCGTCGTAAAACCCCGAAAAATTCCCTTCTAAAAGTAGAATAATGAATCGCATAAAAAAGTTCAGCAGAAGGATTTCGTCATATACAAATTCTTTAGTCACAACATTAAAACGCAATCGTCTAGTGGTATTCACAAAATTTTCCTAGAGCATATTTTTTCTTCCCAGATAAAAACGTTTGACTAAACCAATGTTAACAACACTGTTTTATCAATTGAAAACTTAACTAATAAGTAGGAAAGTTAGCTTATTAAATTCTTATGTTAATCCTTCTAATTACTAGCTCAAACAAATAAATAACGGAAAATTATGTGTATCATATGACTGATCGTCAAATATTGGCATTTCGTAAACATCGGAAAAAAACAAAAATTTATTTACATTTTCAATACTGTCAATAAAATAGTACGACACGTAGGTGTTTGATCAGATGTTGGAATACGCGTGAGGCACGTTTTTACGCGCGAAAAATTGTCTACAAAGTTCAAAGTCTATACAAATATACGAAACTCGTGATAGACGAAGGTATAGAATGTTTTATCGGCGATTATCTTGCCGGCGAGTACAAAAAGAGGAAACAAATGCTTAGATAAAAGGAATACCTTCAGACTAAGCATTAAAAATTCTGCTGAGGTTAAAAACTGAGGTCAATTCGCCATCCATTGTCTGCACTTTTTTGCTCCGATATACGTGTTTACCTTTACTCATTTGTTGTTAAATTCTTAATTGATAAATTTTTATTAAACAAATAAGTTTTACTTAAAAACATTTAAAAGATAAAGACTTATGCATAAATATTTATTCCAGTGTAACATTATTTAAATAGCTGTAAAGATAATTAAATAATCGAGAATAAATTTCAGTTTATTCGCTTTATATGGTCTTTTTTTAGCTGGATAAATCGATAACAACTAAATTTATACTAGACTGACATATCATTCTTTTCGAATGTGCCCTTCAAATCACAACGTCAGATACGTAATCATAGACGTAAAAGTACCGATAGCCTCGAAAATGCTAATAGAAAGCCAAAAATAAGACAAAAGCGCATCCGTTTTACGGGCACATTCGGAAAGAAAAATACTTGTCATTACCTTACAGATGCGTATTATCAAGAGATATAAATTGCTATAGTAGATATTTTAAAACTAATTTAATATTATTAGTAGCCATTAAAATTGGTAATTTTTAAAATCTCTTTAAACATAAAAAAACTGTACTTTACGTTCATTTAAATTTATTAATTTATAACAAAAATTTCATTAAAATTATTGTCATCAGTGAAACTAACCTCAAAATTTAATTATTCTTAACACACTGGAAGCTTATATCTTGTAGAGTTTTCTGCTATTTAGATTAGTAAAATTTTAAGTAAAATTCAGTTTTCCATTTTCTCCAGTACCTGAATTAGTATGTGATTTAATAAGTAATAATTTGTTTCAAAGAAACTTAAAATAAGGTATACCAACATAACACGTGGTAAAATGTGGATGATTCTACATGAACTTGCTACCTTGCAAGCAATATTCAAAATACAAGACAATAAAAAAAGTCAATAAGTAGTCAATTTGAAGAATACATTTAATAGGTACAGCCAATATGATAAACTTTTATTTTTTACTAAGATTTGATCGAAATGAACTAGAAAACTATTCATGCAGAAATGTCCATCAGTCTATTGCGTCACGTAAAAGAAGCGATATAGCGAGGTAAAATATATTGATCGAGCGCTGGAGTGCGCAAACTCCGACTACTCTTCCCTTAAATGTGTGTTGCTTAGCACCAGTCGTCGAACACTCGTGTCTCAGGATGTTGGCAGTAGTCAATTTCGCTCGTATCTGCGGTTGAAATATCCTTTATCAGCAATAAATTGGTATTTTATTGCGGTTTTTGATCTTATTCCTCTTTATTTCGTTGTAAAACGTTTTACCTAAATGTGTGCCATTTTTAACAGAGTACGGCTTATGGTTTCGACACTATTGTGAATGATTTATTGTTGGGAGTGGTACAACACGTATTTGTCTGATATTCACACGTGTAAGCCATAGTTTATAGTCTATTTATAATTGATTTACGTTTTCTCTAAATGGTTGTGTATTATGCTTAAGAAAATATTATAAAAGTTTAATACTTTATTACATTAAATTTATAGTTTTAGATTTATTTTTGTAAATTTAATTTTCCAATCTCCCAATCATTATTATAAATATTGCACAGTTGCAAAAATATGTGTTAAAAAGTTTTTAGATTTTAAAATCATTAACTTATAATTTAATGCAATATTTGTAAAAATTTATGTTTTTGATTTAAAAGTATTGATTTTATATATAATAAGTTATTAAGTTTTTGAATTACACGTAACAAATTTTTCTCACCTATACGAATTAATTTATTAACAAATTAATACTTTTGCATTTATCAACTTGCATTTAAAGTTTTCAGTTCAAAATTCAATATGAAACTTATTTTACTTTTATCCAGTAACGTTTTCTTACCGTTTCAAAGTAAACATATGTTTTGCTAAAAAAAAAATCGCATTATTTCTAAAAATTCACAAATAAGTTAATATGCACATATAAAACTTCAAAATTTGAGTGTATACCGTTGTGTGACATGTCGCAATAATGTACCAAATGTGTGCGGTGCACTTGACCTTCGTTTCCCCCAGTGGATCGATACGTTGGCTCTGTTTCAGAAATTTTCACATAATTTTCGAAAGCAAGTTCCAAGTTTTAACGCTACCAAGCATTATGTAAATTTATAAAAAAAAAACTTCGGGCTTATTTCCAAACTTCCTTAAACCTATTGTTACTAGTCGAATATAAGTGCCTACATATAAATACAATTTGTATTACGTCGCTGCGGCATTATTTCTACAAGTTTGTGCTTCTATTTTCCTTTATTTTTTTTAACACGCGTGTCGTTATCTCGGTGATTAGGCTTTAACTAGCTATGACGTCGAACAACTGTTTAAAGTTTTTACTATCTACATTCACGTTCAATTTGTGCCACGTGTAATTTCCATATGCTATCTGGATGTTGATAAAATTCGCCGTGAATTAAATTTTAAAAAATGTCGACGTAATAGTATAAACTTCATAATACATTGTTATATGCGTTTAATGATTAGATAAAATACTATTTTTAAACTGTCCTAATTTCTTGAACAAACAAACAAAATCAACCGAGAAAGTATATACTTATTATGTAGCACCTAATTAGTAAAATCTACTCAACTTATATTACTAATAAAGTTGTAAGTTATAAGTTATATTTTTTATAATTAACAACAAATTATTTTTTTACAGATGTCCGAGCACAACCCAGAGATGAGGGCTACAGCTGCACGCATTTGCCGTGATTACTTACACGGTGTATGGAAGCATGTAACCTCAGATAATATTGTTCTTAAAAGGATCAGGTCAGTAAATTGCATTTTATATAGTATAGAAGTAGAATAACAACTTTTTTAAACACATTGAATATTAATACTCTTACATAGATATAGTAACTTAATTTTGTGATTTATTATACAGTAAAATTAAAACTTGCGCAATGAAAACGTTTAACATCAAACACCTGTAATAAATTTAATTTTATAGGCACACGTATCTTGAATAGAACACTTAGACAAATCATTGTTCGAATTGTATCATCGACGTTTTCTGCCAGACAAACTTAATTGCTGATAAAACTCAATCGGCAATTAACTCTTATCCTCTTTTATCTTGCATACTTTCTCTCGGATGATTGTAAATTAATTTTTTAAGATCTACTTTGCTTGATGATGTAATAAAAAATTATTGCAGGATTAATTTCGAGTAGATAAAAGAACTTGCCACGGGACATTTCGATTGTTGTCTCCGGTAAACAGATTTACATCATCCGAAGACGTGTTTATTAATTTCAATGATAAGATGTAGTGGAAACTTTCATTTCTCAAGTTATCTATGTATTTCTTAATCTATGCCCAATCATTTTATTCACACATCCTCATATCTTTAATTGGTTTTCAAACAATAGACTGTATACGGCAAGTTGAGGATAAACAATTGGTTTCAATGGACTCGTTTTATTTATTTTGTTGTTCCTTAAAATTCAGTAATGCAAGAAATTATTTTACTTGAAGGAAGAATAATTAATCTAATTAAAAGAAAATGATTTTGAAAAAAAATTGTTCACTAAAGGAAAACTTGTCTAAATCTATATTTGCATTTTATTTTTCATTCAACCTTGATGAGCTAGGGCTCATTTTGATGACCACAAATATTTGTTTTTACGTTTTAGATAATTTCTTCTTTAAATATTACTAAGCAATAAGATCATTAGTGATTATTAATTGTTCAAGCTTGAATTAAGCTCTTCAACATGGTAGTTTAATACAAAATCAATTGCTGAGATGTGAATTTATATAAATGTTTCTTTAATGAACAGAATGCATTTAGGATTAACATTTTTTATCAAAATAATCTGTTTTTTATATTTGCATTAAATATTCTTTCACGTAACATTCATTCTAACGCAATTTTTACGTGATAGTAACTTGTCTTATTTATTGAACTAGAAGTCTAAATGCACGCTTCGCGCGCGTTACATATGAAATGATAAAATGTGATATTCAAAATTTCGCGCCAAATTTCTGTCATAATACGTCACAATCTGTAAGCCAATAAAATTTCAAATCTCCGCGCAAAACTGACCAATCACAATCAATAGAGGCTTCACTTTTCATCATTTTTTAGTACGGATTATATTAACAAAAAAAGAATATTTTTAAAAACGAGTTCGTTAATACTGCTTGAACCTGCTCAACAAATTAAATAAATTTTACAAATGCGTGGAAGGATTTAATTTTGTGGACGACTAATTTAGCCTTTTTATGTTGACACAGTGGCGGCCTTAGCAATTGGTTGTACAGTGTGCAATTGCCAGAAGGCGCGATGCCGGTGCGCGGTGAGCCGAGGCAGGTTCTACTGCGACTCTACGGTCAAATGCACGGCGAGGGAGCCCTCGAGGGCATAATAACCGAATCCGTCATCTTCACCCTTCTTTCAGAGAGGCGGCTGGGCCCCAAGCTCCACGGTATCTTTCCCGGTGGCAGGATCGAGGAGTACATACCGGCGCGGCCCCTGCTCACGAAAGAGCTCGCCGATCCCATGCTCAGCTCCCTCATCGCCGAGAAAATGGCCCAGATACACTCCATGCAGGTGCCCATCAGCAAGGAGCCCACGTGGCTCTGGGACACCGTTGACAAGTGGCTGGACACGTCCGCGGACGTACTCGCCGACGTTGAAGATATCGAAAGCAGGCATCTTGAGAACGTCAACTTCATCAAGTCCGTCGATCTTGAGAAGGAGGTTTCTTGGTTCAAGTAAGTGTCCTCTTCGATTTCTTTCCCTTTTTGCACTGCTGTGCTGGTGATGTGCAAAGCAGGCGATTCTCGCACGAAATAAATGAAAAAGGAACTTATGAAATATTCCATCGATATTTAATGATAGAATTGCAAGTCTAATAGTGCGAAAAACTACGCATTGATAAAGTGTGCATAAAGTAAAAAAGGACAATTTTAATTTGTCATTTTTAAAGCACTAGAGAAAAGTGAACTCTTCCAAATCCTGGTAAATTTAAGGTTAGAGCTTCACGAGACCAAGACCAAGACCAATGTATTTAAATGGAGTCTTGGTCTTGTAGGCAAGACTACAAGATCAAGACTCCATTTAAATACGTTGGTCTTGGTCTGAGCCTCGTGAAGCCCTATTTAAGGTATCATTCGTATTTAAATGGAGTCTTGGTCTTGTAGGCAAGACTACAAGACCAAGACTCCATTTAAATACATTGGTCTTGGTCTGAGCCTCGTGAAGCCCTATTTAAGGTATCATTCGTATGATATCCTAAGTTTATCAGGTTTTGGAAGAGTTCACTTTTCTCTAGTGCTTAAAAAAGGAAAAATCAAATAGGCCTGTTTTGAAATGTGCTTTTCTTCGTTAGGAACGACGATATGTTCCATCAAAAGTTTGAGAATCTAATACTTTACTCAAGAAATAAAAAGTCGTCTATTGCAATGAAAAAATACTACAAATTCTTGGAGATAGAGGACAGACTTGAAATATGATCAAATTTACCATAAATCTTCTCTGCTAGAAAATTAATCACAAATTGGCCAATTATTGTTAATTTAATTCTGAATTAACCAGTTATGGTTAATTTATGGTAATAAAAAAAATTGTAATTTTTCCAAGAATTATATTAATTTTTCTCAATACGATTCCATCTCAAGTAATTTATAGTAAATATTCCTATTTATTCTTCTCCGCGTGTGTGGAGTGTTTAAAATGTCTTGTCCTTTTTCACCCACCAGTTTTTAATTACCATGTTTTTGTCATTTCAGATCTCTAATCAAGCAACAGAAGCACCCGGTCGTATTTTGCCACAACGACATGCAGGAAGGTAACATACTGATGCGTCAGAACACAACGAAGACGGAGCTGGTAGTGATCGACTTTGAGTACTGCTCGTACAATTACCGGGGCTTCGACGTCGCCAATCACTTTATGGAGTGGCAGTACGACTACACGGCGCCGAACTATCCTTTCTTTGTGGAGCGCACGGGCTGCGGACCCAGCAAAGAGCAAAAGGTAAGACGCACCTTGGGGGGACTGGGGGGAGTTGACGCTTCGTCGGAGCCTGGGTAAGAAACCAATTCAAAATTATTCCTACGAAGTATTTCTTCAGATCGAAGTTTCTTCTTTATTTTTTTTTAACGCACTTAATTTCGAGCCATTGTGTTTTTTACGAAATTCCAATTTCAGTTTATTTTTCATTCATCTAAAAATTTTTATAAACTTTATTATTACGTTTATTTTTCAATTGTTTTGCTAGACAAGATATTTATTATGTTTACATATGAGAATTACGTATCTGGTACACTTTGTACACAATATGAAACTGTTTCTGCATTTTCGTTAAGAGACGTAGTATTAACATTTATAATACGGATATATTGTGTATAAAGTTTGCCATTTAATGTAGTACATCGTACATTGTTGTGTAAAAATCAATATTTTTTAAATAATGTAAAATTTTTTTATTAACAGTGTTAGTAAAAGAAAAAGTTTTTTTAGTAACACTTCCAATCTTTCGCTTATCAATGGTTACTTCAGAGTAGCTGTAGAACATTTTTTTTTGTCAAATGAAACAATGTAATGATGCACAATGTACTACAACTTAAGGATCGTTTTGTAAAAGAACATTGTTTTGTCAATTTTTGTTCATTCATTTGAATATAGTAGAATCAATTGAAAATCATTTTACATTTCACGACATTGTGTAAAATTACCATGATATGTTAACCGCCGATGCGAGCAATCCGCAGCGAATGCACAGCATCTGGCGTTGCATTGAAAACAAATTTCCTTTTTTTTTTTAAGCTGCGCTCTTTACGAGCAATATACATTGTTGTTACCCATTTTCTACGTAGTTTTGAATTATTAGAATTTTGATTTTGTTGAATAAACTTTAAATTGTTCAAGTGTCATAGCGTCTCGCGTAGCCGTTGCCTCGCGCATGCTACAAGAACGCGTGACTCATTCCATGTTGTATATGAACCGTCTAATACTGTGAAACTTACAAATCGACGATACCGAATCAGTAATTGCAAAAAAAAAAGAAAAAAACAAAAAACAAAAAAGTCTTCTTAGACGATAAGAGTTTAGGGGAGACTTTTTTTGTCGCAAAAAAAAGTCGAGCGAGAAGGCAGCGTTAGGAACGTCACCTTGACGTGTGTTGCGTGTGTATGTATTAGTTTCACAGGACCGCATATCGCACTGAGAGACAGAGGCACGGCTATGATGTTGCCTGCGCAAGCGTCACCCACGATATGGGGGGCACAGTTTGAGAGATTGCCACCAAGTGCGCTCAGACAGAGAGACACGCGCACGTGATCGGAGATGAGGTTCCGATGAGGGGACGATGGGGGACCAAGGACCGCCAAGGGGACCAGCGCGCCAGCGACACTCGCGGCTGCCCCATACTCGAGGAGTTGGGGTGGCCCTTTTGTCAACCCGGCGGCCAGCGAGAGCCACAGTCCGGCGCACCCGCTCGCCTCTGCAACATTTTAATAGAGTACCTCAACCACGCACTCTCAATAGCCGATTCTGTAACCTCGTGTAAAACAAGCGAAAGGGAGCCATTTTTTTTTTTACGATGATTATATACTCAAACTTGATACATTTGAGCATTAGGGCACGACCGTTTGAAAATTCTCCACCTATGTTCCTATAACTTCGCCACTTAATTTGGGCAGTGTCCTTTACCCCCTATAAATACATGCATTTTGCTCTGGATAAAACGTAATGTGGTATCAGCTCGAATTTACCTTGGTGGAAATGCAAAATACCTTTGATCTAAAGTACGAACATTTTTCTTCAGTGCCTAATGTTTAAAAAGTCACGAACTGAACATTTATATTGAGTACGTCAGTAATACTAGATTGGGACTTTATTGGTTTGTATATGAGAAATATACTTTTTATTTTTACTTTTGATACTGATCAACGAATAGTAATACTAATTATTATACTCTTTCTAGTATAATTTTTTATTTTCACCAGGGTAACGAATACTTTAACAGCTGTAAATTCTATTGTAGTATTTTTATTAATTAATTTTAACTTTAAAATTTAAATTTAATGTACAAATTATTTGAATTGAAGTAATGCTTTAATGTACGTCTATACTTTGTAATAATTGTACAAAAGAATGTGTATTATTCTTTTAGTAATCAATTAAATTACTAGTGATTAAGAAATCCTTTGCATGAACTACTGGCCTTTTAGCTGCATCATGAATATACGTATAAAGTAAATCATATTTTAATTATGAATTTTCAAAAACTAAGAAAAAGTTACACAAACCTTTTTTATTACAATATTAATTTTATTGAAGATATTGTTATATGTATATTTACGATGGCCGTTATAGGAACGCATGTGGAATTTTTAACGGAGGAAAGTAAATTGATAAAATTATGCAGCTCTTCGGGTGAGCATCCCCGATAAAGAGATAAGTAAAAAAATGAACGTCGGACAGTTTACCTCATATGCTACGGTGCAGCGTTCCAATCAAGCACGAAATGGCACGATCGCTCATTTTCGACGAGCCATGACGTAATTACCCTCACTTTCCGCGCCGTGAGAATAAAATAACGCGAGGTTCTTGCTGGTAATCTAACACTCTTTTTCTCCCACAAAAACTTGATACTCTTTCAAAAGTGCTCACGACTTTCTGTTATTGCTGAGCAAAACTAATATTCATTGAATTATTTTCCATCTCCTTTATATCGGTAGATTGATTCTTATTAATTTTGTTACGATTTCTCAACGCTTCCCATCTCTTTTTTTTTGATCATTTTTTTCTATTTTCATTTTTTAGAGAATCATCTAAATACTATCAAGTGAATCAGTAAAGTCTCGATTAATAGAGACCTACTTTAGTCTTTATTCTCCTATACATATCTCCTTCCTCTTTTCGATGAAAAAGTAACATAGAGATTAATCTATTTCATTTGTAGACTAACACAAATTTGAAACATTACATTGACAAATTCATCACATCGATCATCGCTTTCAAGTTTTGTTCATTACAACTTAATGATTTTTATTTTAGCTCTAAACTATACTGTTACAAAAAATGGTATTTTCAAAGATTTATTTACTATTTTTATCTTAAAAATTGGTTATGGGACTCTGCGGTTAAAATTTCTTTCTTTTTAACTGCTTGATTAATTGAGACTATGCTGATATTTATTATACACTTTTCTTTGTCTTGATTTTCACATCATTGATATTTTTTGTGTATATATACCTATGAAGTTTCCTTATGCTGGTTAAGTTAAATTGACCTTAACTATTATTTAATAAAAATTAAAGTATATATCAAAATGATAACATATTGAGCAGTTTTCGTATAATACAACTGTTTGCATTAATAAATGTAGAGCATTGCTCATTATCGATACAGTTCGCGTAACCAATTATTTTCTGCACAATTTGTCTACGAGCCTGTTCAAGTTTGCAAAATGAACTATATTGATTTTTATCGTAGTTTTCATTTCCAATACTTTGCCGCATTTTATATGCTGTTAGATCAATTGTGCAACCATTTGGTCATGAGCTTGATCGTTTTTAAAACTACAATGTTTGACAAATAAATTCAATATTTTGAAAAATTTATCTAAATTTTTTGCATTAAAGTTCAAATTCAAATTAGCGATTTGTAGTAGTCTTTGACTTCTTATTGGACTCCTTTCTAATTATCCTTTTCTCTTAACAGCTCAATTTCATCAGAAGTTACTTAAGAACCGCTGGAAAAGAGGGCTCGGCCGAGGAAGAACGCATGATGGCTGAAATCAGAGTATTCTCCCTCGTCAGCGATTTGCTCTGGTGCCTATGGGCAATCGTGAACGCCAAACATTCAAAGATCACCTTTGGATACTGGGTAAGTCCACTGTAAATATTTTAATAAGTACACGTATTTCACTAACGAATAAGTGAATATGCACTTATTCTACGAAATAAGTTGTTCACTTATTCGACAATAATTAGTGGACGACTTTTGACATTAAATAATTGCATGTGGATGAATTTCACTTATTCATATTTACAAAGTCGGCAATGAAGAAACAATTGTTTCAGCATCTATCTGATTTCAGTACTTTTGATCAGGATTTTCATTCATACAATACTTTTGATTGACTGATTCAATACTTCGTTCATTCCAATCGTTATGATTTCAGGAATTTCATTCACAAAATCCACCTGTTTCATTGAGTACTTCATTTATTCCATTCCTTCTGATTCAAAATTTGAATACTTCACTCATTAAAATATTCTGATTTTAGGATTTTGCTGTGGCCAGGCTAAGGCACTTTCAATACTTGAAGGAGAAGATGCTGGTGTCGGGGCCACAATTCCCCGACGGCGGCGTCAAGAGAAAAGTGACTCAGCTGGATTGAGCTAGATCGGCGCTGACGGAAGACGTGAGTGCAATCCTCTCTGAATCCTCAAAATAAAAACAAAACTCAAGTGAGAGCTCCCGTCGCTGCTCAATTTGATGAATCTCGACGAGGACTCTGGCTTGGCTGAGAGTACGTAGCCAAAAGCAGTCCACTTTCTCTCGGCTATCGATGGAAAGCTAACCCATATGACGATCATACGATGCCTCGAGAGCTGGTAGAGCGGTGAGTCCAGGTAGTGGGACGTTTGCGGCGTTGCCGAGTCGTTGACTTGTCCCGGTGTGACCACTGGTCGTCTCCCCCCTGCCTCTGACGATCCGCCGCTCCACGAAACGCTGGGGGGGGAGGAGGAGAACGGGCGACGCGAGAGCCGGTGACAACCACGACGACGACGACGAAGGCGCATAAACGACGTATGTGATATAGGATTTAAGCCGATGATGAACACGATGATTTGCGCATGCTTCGCGGTTGAAACTGCGTCGCGGCCAAAAGAGGTCACAATCAGAATAGTCAAAGAAAGCAGGATGGATTTGATTCGCACGAGAGCAAAAGTCCATCGTGTGACTGTCGTTGAAAGTCTCCGCAGTTCAGAATTGAACATTTGTCTTCGGGTTCGATGATGGCATGACGAGATTGATACAAGGTGATTTAGTTTTCACTCATTTTACCATCGTCAACGTTGTTAGATGTTTTTAGTACTATTTACGAAACTAAAAACGAAGGATATATCGCCACGTCTCCCAAAAAGTCTCTAAGTACTACGATCCTGGCTAAATCTGATAGGAACATGTGGAACCTTTAGGGATTGTAAAATTCCCTGTTTTGTAAAGACGCATTGTCTCGTCTTGCCTAAAAAAGAAAATCAACTTATAGGTGCTTCTTTATTTAGCTATTTATTAAAAAAAAAAAAAAAAAAAGAAAAAAAAATTGATTTAGAAAGAGAACTTCGATGGTACAACTTACCGTTCCTCATTCTTAAATAAGGTAACATTAACCGTGATTTTCTGGTGATTTTATGTAAACGTCGACTAAACAATGCCGCGTCACGAGTCGTATAATTGGAAAGCGAAATGAGTATATCTGTGAATTCCTACGTAATTCTTAATGTTTCTATCCAACTAATTCTCTAGGGACCTGAAAAAAACTTTCGTCTTTCGTGATAATGGTACTTATAGATGGACGATGTAAGAAAACATTTTTAAATCATTAACATGAATCTTGTGAAGAATATTATTGGCACACCAACGGTTTAACGATTTAACTTTGCAAGTTCATTGACTTTATGTACTGCACGATATTTTTTTTAAAATTATAATATGATGCTCATACGTACGATGCTAAAAAATTGCGTATTCTTCAAGTCTGACAAAATATCGGCGAAGTCAAGCAATGTAATAAATGCGCAAATAGTAGGTGTACTTAATTTATTTTGTCAATCTTCATAAGCTAACGAATATTCTTGTAATATTTGAATTACTTACATGGCTTTTGAACATATACTTTCATTTCGTTTTATACGCTTCGATGCCATAATTGAATCTTTGAATCGTAAATTAAGGAGGCGCCTTACACGATTGTACGCGACACGCTTTAAAAGTAGGGATTTAATAAAAGCAGTATTTGCGAAATTGCAATTGAACTGATGTCTAGCTTTTTTTTTCGAAAGAGCGTACTGTATTCAGTATTTCATTTCGGGAAAGGCATACCTGCGATGTATTATAATTTTCGAAACTAACTTTAAAATAATAAAATAGAAAAACAAAAAAAAACTTAAAAGAAAATTGAAGATTATTGCATTGTCTCTGCGATGTGGCGAGACTAGTAGGTGTAGATATATTTGCTTGCAATGCAAGCCGCCATTTGTTAATTTCGCAAATTCGTCAGACGAGTCGTTGTAAAATGCAGTGCGTAATGGCGTTCGTTGTTGTTGACGATATGTATCAATTTTATGTTTTTTTTTACTTTATGTACTAAGAAGATTTAGTTGCAGCAGAGAGTTAATTTAGATTTACTTTGTTCGTACTTTGTATGGCCATTATAACGCTGAGTTAAAGAATTTTACAATAAACTTTATTACAACGAACTTTTTAGATTATTTTACTTCCCTTGTCCCTCTCTACTTCTATTCGACAAAAATATTTTTTATTTTTCAATAATTTACTTTATGTTTATAAAATTACCATTAGATATAATTTTATAACATTATCAGATCGACTTTTTGAAAAATAACTATTGCCCAGCAATTCGTACTGCACCCTACACTTTTGATTTTAAATTAATTTTATTTAAACTCTACCTACCATTTTACAGTTCCAACATATACCCAATTCCAGTACAACTCTCCAATCTTCTATGGTTAAATTTACTAATCCTGTAAAGTAAATATTAACTTTTTTAATTTGTAATTTGTATGATGATTGAAGATTAAACCTGGAGACGACAAATTCTCTGTTTAATTAATAAAAAATACTAATTTAAGTTCTGTAAAGTAAATTTAAGATATTCAATTTAATCTAAAAATTTAAACACTTCTGCATGAATACAGTTTTTTATATCAATAATTATTATGGAGAACAAGAAACTTTTTATACAAATGCGATATATTAACCGTTATGTAACGCGGAAATATCGCATATACGCAGTAATGGTTGTTACATCTTCTTTCAAGAACTATGAATACATTAAATTATATATATTTCATATAAAAAATCATATTTTTCTCTCAGATTATTTTAATTTTTGTAATAATAACAACTTCATAGCTTATAACAATAAGTACTACTTTGCTCTAAAAACGAAAGAAAACACTGATTTTTCATTGTCAATTAGAATTTATACGTGGATGGTGGTAAGATGGTGGTTGCGTTCCCTAAGAACGAGAACTTTTGATGAGTGCAATTAATTACTTTTACGGGCTCTCAGATTTTAAATAAGTACTCTCAGAGGTTGCGAACGGATCGCGCACACTAAAATGCTTATGGTACGTTAAAAAATTCATACCTTCGCAAGTAAAGAGACAGATTTTTATCCGTTTACCCAGAGCCCCACTGATTTCATTAATGATGCGTTGAAAAAATATTAAATTTCTATTATTAGTTACAAAAAATAGCATTTTTTGTAAATATCAGTAAGAGATTTATTTGACATTTATTTTGTTCTTCTTACGTGTGGACTGAATATACGAATTATTAAGGAAATGGGGAATAGCCATCCCAAATTTTCTTTATTTTTGTTGCGCATTTAAAACATTTTTCGCTCTTATGTTGCAGTTTTCTTGTGTGTATTAATGTTCAAAGAACATTATGCCACTAGTTTTACTTCCAATCAGCAAAAATTCGAGGAGAAATCCGAAAAGAAAAATTCGCGAGCTCTGATTGGCTATTCCCCATTTCCTCCTCAAAGGTGGAGCACCCTTAATAATTGTAATAGCCACTTTTCATGTCCTCGAAGGCTGACATCATGGGAAAAATTACAGAAGTTTCTTGTAAAATTTTCTATAGTTTCCTTCAAAATTTACTGCAAATCTAAGAAATTTTATTGTAACTGTAGTAAATTTGACAAGAAACTGTTGCAAGTTTTGGTGGAACTTTTAGGGGAAAGCGGGGCATAGCGGGCCATGGGGCAATGTGAACCTTCGGGGCATAGTGTGCCACCCTATTAAATATACTGCATTTGGTGTGAAAAACATTTATTCACAAGTTTCATACAAATTAAAGCATTTTGAAAGATTGCCATTATTACATTGTAGTATTACTATATATGATGTTTGTATACAGTAATACTGCAATGTAATAATGAAAACTTTCAAAATACTTTAATTTGAATGAAACTTGTTAATAAATGTTTTTTACACCAAATGCAGTATATTTAATGGGGTGGCCCACTATGCCACGAAGGTTCACATTGCTCTATGGCCCGTTATACTCCGCTTTCCCCTATCTCCATGTAGTGGAGGAAATTATTAAGTAATGTTTTATTCTATTATTAATTCCATATTACAGTTAATTCAATTATCACGTAACTCAACATTGTAGAAATTCGTTAATTCTTTATATTCTCATTCTAGCATTAGATAGGCTGTCACTAGTGATTAACCAACACCTCGCAGTAAATTTAGGCCCGTGCGTTACGTCCGAAGGCTATCGCGAAGGGTACTCAAGCTTTCGCTTATCAATCACGAAACATGTATAATAATAGTATTAAGACAACATGCGGTTTTGGTATTAAATATGCAGTTTTATTATTATCGTGAATTATGATTATCGTGAAGTTGGGTCACTGGTGAGTGGCAATAAAATTTAAGGTACAAGAGTGCTCCTTTCCTCTCTATTTTATTCTTAATCGCGAGAGAATACATGTAGCTCACTGCAATGACTGGGCGGTTTGCGAGCGGATTAACCGTTTTGGCCCGAAAAAGCCCGCTAGCCCTGACCGTGCCAAGACTGCGTGACGTGCCTGACTGGCTTGGCTAAGCTTGTGCGGCCGGGGGTTGACCAGTCGACTCGTGAGACCATCATTCTGCATCCGCCAGGGGTGGCCCGCACTTCGACGTGGACCCAGGGGAGAGAGCACGAAACCGTGCAGATGCCAGAACCAGTGGAGCAATTACAAGTCAGCACTCGGGGCGACCGCGGCAGCGCCTCGAGACGGGCTGAACACCTGATGCGCGATACAAAAGTGTGAATGAAAACTGCATTGCTTGTGTCGAATACTCACTTGCGTTTTTAATTTAAGGAGCAAGGCAATCGTTAAGTTTCTCCATATTTCACGTAGTTCATGGACATTGGCTCTACAATACCCAATCAAGTAACTTTTTAATCAAATTAATTGAATTGTTCATTTACGAAATTTTTATTTTGATGAAATTGATTGATATAGGTATATTATTTAATCGATTTAAACTTGTATCTCGTCGCCCTTAAAGCACAAAGCTGGTTTTATTTTTTCATAGTATAAAAACTCGTGTAAATGAGCGTAAAAAGCTTTTTAATCCTGGATTTGATCGAAACTGTGGATGGGAATATTATAAATTCCAACGCATAACATGTTCGGCGCTGTAGATCCCTAATAGTATATTATGATACAATAATAATAACTCGCTTCGCTCGGGCGCTAACCTCACACGAGTCTAAAAATCACTTTTATC
>JAXIUT010000001.1:17629833-17654882 GCA_035586675.1 Eurytoma californica | reverse complement strand
TAGCCTGTAAAAGTGAGTATCCTTTTATATCTTGCTCTTCTTGCACATCAAGAGAGATTGAACTACTCGTCGTCTTAAATACAATCAAAAATTAAATTTGTGACCAGCGAACTCTAGTCAAGAATAGAAAAGAATGGAATAAATGTAAAATAATTAGATTTTAAAATTTTTTAAAAACTTATTTTCTCATTCTCGACTTATTTTCTCCTTGTTTATAAAAAAAAGTATTTAACGAAACCATACTCACTTAAATATTGTTTAATTTATTTTAATTATATTATACTAAATGCATTTAGAAATATGCACATACACTCGGCGGAAGTTGATCCCTTACGAAAATAAACTACCTACTAACAAAACTATTGACAAAACTATTGGATAAAAAACTGTTGAACTGCTGGTGAACTACTGATAGATCACATAATTCCAATAGTAAATTGACGATTACTGACTAACTACTGACTGGCAACTACAGAAACTACATGTAAACTACATAGGAATTTTTTGAAATGTTGGCAGTAGTTGCCAATTTACTATTGTAATCAAGTAATTCATCAGAAGTTTTTAGTAGTTTGCAGTAGTTCTTACAGTAGTTTTGTCCAGTAGTTTATTTTTGTAAGGGATTCTGACAAAACTACTTAAAAAACTGCAACGTCGCACGAAAATTTGGAAGTTGGAAAATATGATACTTATTTTCTCATCTTTGCTGATGATTGCAACTGTGATGCTGATTTTGAAGATGAAAAACTAACGCCACTAGCATCATATTTTCAAACCTCCAAATTTTCGTGCGGCGTTGCAGTTTTTTAAATAGTTCTATCAGAATCAACGTCCGCCGAGTGTACATATTACAACCTCAAAATCGCAGCAGGTTCTAATCAACAAATTTAATCCTTACAAGTCGCAATGAACAAAACTAAAAAACTTTTAACTAATTACCTTCAAAGTGCCACCTAAAATCTTTCGAAAAAATTTAAAGCGGTTAAATCACCTCTTCGCGCCTTGCTGCGCCGGTCGCACCTGTTTCACGCGAAAGCGCGTATAATTTTCTCGTTATGACGAGTATACGGTGGTGGCCGCGCGTAGGCGTCGAGTCGCTCCCCCAGCGGGTTAAAAGTCGACCCAGTTTCGTGTCGCGCGTAACGCCGGGCCGGTTGTATTACGCGCCGCGCGTAATTGCGAGTTTACGACTGCCAGCGGCTAATAATGCAACCCCCGGGGGACCCAGCACTCGCCGGGTAATAAGTTGCCTTTCCGCAGGGCGCTGCGACCTCCTCCGTATAAGCCGCTCGCTCCGTTTACCCGTATTAGTTTGCTACCCCGACGCTGCGGGCGCGAGCGCGTCGGCAAAGTGGATTTCTCGCTCGCTTGACCAACTTATACGTTTACCTTCGAATTGACAATTTTGGATCGTAAATACATGTATATTCAAATTTTTTTGCTAATTTGTTTAAATAAATGTTATTTGTTGATGGTGAGAAATGAAAATTAAGTTGCTCGTGAAAAATTTCAATTACACGAAATAAATTAATAGCTAATTAAAGACGATATTTAAAATGTAATAAATTGTTTATTAAGTTAAATATAAATTTGTATAAGAGTTTGGAGATAAAATTTTCCTTCCTTTTTCTCGCTTTAAAAACCAGACGTAACGATAAACTATATGTAGGAGTTTGTAAAAATTTATAATAAAATATAAATATAATTACATATTTTATTAATTTTATTGATCGAAGCAATTTCAGTACAAAATTCAAAATCAAACTTCGTTTTTTTTCGTTTTCTTATATAATCTTCAGTTTGTTGATTCGCCTTTTTCTTCCACAGTAGGATCAGTAGAAGTTATGCAAACAGAATAGCCGTGTACTTAGGTACAGCCTATATACTTAGATATAACTTTTACGAGGCATAGTAAGCAATACTAAGTCGCGATAAGAACTACACAATAAATTTGCTAAGGATTTGACCCAAATAAATGAAAGTTGAAGATTAGAGTGTTTCCACCTTACGTGCAGATTCATTATTTTTTTTTTTTAGTTAATGAGCTTTAACTTTTGAAATGCATTTAAATGTTCTTTTTCGTCTTTTTGAATGCTTGTGCACATGCACGTGAAAAATTGCATCTAGACTCGTTTATTCATTTCACTCGTTTTAAAATTAAGAACTTTTTTTCCACCTTTTTGTAATAATTATTGTTATGACAAAAAACGCATGTATTACTTTTGTCATCTTGTTCGCGAGTTCTTATGTCAATAATTCGCTTAAAACGCTCGTCTCGCAAAGACCTCAACGGGTTGAAAGAAAAAGCCTCGCTTAGAACGAAGTTTGCGAGAGAAGTTACGTTTCTTTAGCATTACTTTCTTTATACATATACATATTTATATTCAATATTGTTCATATAATATTAATAATTTTTATTTAACTAGTGTTTGTAACTAGAGCTAAACCGCACCCAACGAGACACTAACAAACTTACCGTCTGCTGCCTATTTCGCTATTATAAAAGAGATGGATATAAATCTTTTATATATTTATACTCGTTGATTTAAAAATCGTTAATCGAGTTTTCTAAGTGTCATTTAATTCTCGCACACTTTCTTTGATTTTTAAATTGTTTATTACTTCTTTTTACAATAAACAAATATGCAATTTGTCGAAAGAACTTTTTCTTATAAACTATGAAAGGGCAACACAAAACTTGGGATCAAGAAAATATCTTACAGTATCGAAGAATAATTACATCAATTGAATTTTTTTTTATTTGAAATCTAAGAAACGCATTTTTATTAGAATGCAAAAATATATTTTTATAATAAGAAACAGAAAATGCTCGCTGGGAAATACATTAGAAAAACAAGTTTTAACATATTCATGTAGTGTAAGTTATTTTTATCTATCCGATGGTTTTAAACATTTACAATTTTTAAATAAATCTAAAATTTGTATAATCTAAAAAAATATTTCTCCTTCATTTTCATTTAAACATTTTTATAATAAAACTTAAAAATTATTAAATTATAATATACAGATCTAGTGATCTAGTTCACTTTAATTTCAGTATAATGCATTACTCATACGAAATAATAGTAACGCAAAGTTTGAATAGCTATATAACTTTCAGGATTTTATTAATACGTTCAGAAAATAAAACGTATTTAAGTAGTTTGGATCACTACAATCATGAGGAGAAATTATTTTATTTAGCAAAACTTTAGTATTAATGAAGGTAAGCTGATGAGCAGACCTTTGATATTTCTTTTCTTTATTTTTTATTGCACAAACTTGTAATCAATGTTTTCCGCCTAGCAAAGGAATTTTTACAAAACATTTGATAATTTACCATAATTACAAAAAACTCTTTCAAAAAATAAAAACACGTAGTCATCTTATTCAGCATTACAATGTGTACAATAAAACTAAGTGGATTACGACATCACTTCATCTAAATACAAATTTCACATTTATCAAAAGTTAAATCAATATTTTACGTTGCAAAATTATCAATTATTTTATCATTTTTTTTTTAAAGAATAGCTTTCGTTCAGATTTTTATATCGACATTTAAAGGTATTTTGACCAGGCACATGTATTTTATTTATTTAAAAATGTCTATACTACTTTTAACAGTTTTACTTTCCACATTAAAATTTAAACACGTGATAACGCGTATTTACTACAAAAAAAATTTAATAAAAAAATCGAAATACTTTTTTCCTCTAAAAATGTTCGTGCAACATTTAAAAATTAACAGCAAATCTCAATTATTTTTATTTTATTTTTAATGATATAATATTTGGCAAACAGGTGTTACCTTGGAAGCAAGCAATTTCTTTTCAAAATATTCATCGGTTGGTGTCTCATCAAGTGTGGATCTTCTTAAATATAATATATGCATCAACTGCATAAGCTACCTGTACACTCACAACCGTTCAGATATATAATAATATTAACATACTTAATATTGGACCAGTTAAAAAATGAAGTACAAAGAATAAACAAATATGAAGAAAAAACAAAACAAATCTAAACTGATAAGTGGCTCAGTGATATTTACTGCATTCAAATATTACATACATTGTAAATGAAAATATAATTGATTGTACTTTATCGTTTGAAAATCGCCTAGGATTTTATTACGTTTAATGAACTATTAAAATAATAACAATAAAGCGTTTAAGAAATGAATTAATAGACGATATCGTTGCATCTAAACAAATAATTGAAACTAAACTATAAAATAGTTTGCATTTCTTAGATATCTTGTTTTCACATTCTAATGAGAAAGAGAGAAAAACCAAAAATAACGTCTTTTTCATTCTCATTATCATATATTCTACTTTCCATTCAGTCATTATGCAAGTAAAAGGAATTACAGTAAGTTTTTTTTTCTCTATGAATGAGTCAATCGCAGTCACTTCCATACCAGATTTGCATGTTGCAAAGACACCACGAGGCTATCCCTAACTCTCAGCTGATTTAAAAACAGCCTCCACTCTCCTATTTCCTCTATATTTTAAGTCCATATTAAATATATTTTACAATAATATTACCATTGTACATGAACAACATATCCTCTACACTTCAATTTTTTTTTTCTCGCCATTACCAGCTAATCAGCGCAACCCGGCGAGGGATAATAAAATAAATTTTAAACACTGTGCGTCAAGTCTATTGCAAAATAATTTTATTGACGCCACAGTTGTAACTTCAATTTTCCCCCTGACACTAACCTCGGGTGTACTTCGACTCCATACAGAACAAATGGCAGATTTATAAAATTAAAATTTATGAATCAATTTTGTAGTTTTATAAGATTTTTATTAATTTTCTCTTATAAAATTATAATTCATTCGGATAATATACTTGCTTATAATCCAATCATTAGTCTTATTTATACACTCGTAAATCTACAAAATTGATTAGAAAAACGAGTGAAATTCATAATGTTCTTATTACTTTGCAAATAATTAACAGATTTGATGTGATGCATACATTAAAGAAACTTATTATCAATAAAATTACTTTAGAAATCAACTTTTATGCTTATCGAATTGCTATAAAATAATTAAAAATCTTGCCAACTCTGGCGTTGGTCACAAATCGAGGAACGTCGAAAGCATACTTCCTCCATTCCGGTGCAAGCGGAATTCGACTGTGATGCGCTGATTAGTCAGACAATTAACAAGTCGGTGTCAATTAGTTAAAATAGACAAGGGGACAGGATTTGCGACCCCGACGTGTGCGCCCCCTGGTATCTGCTGAAAATTAAAATATCAAACTATTACAATAAAATATTAAATTGCCTTAACATTCTTTAAGCAATGCATTAGCAAATCATTCTTAAGTCTCTAACAAATTATTTCATTTTATACTTTAGGTACTGTAAACAAAAATCTTCTACGTGAGAACGATTTAAATGTACTAGTTTTAAAAAGTCGTTTGAACGAATTTACAATAATTATTTAAGTCATTTGAATATTCAGCTCAAGAAAACGAATTTTTATTTTTTTTCATGAATCAAGTGAAAAATTATCAATTCATTTGTCGAATAGATAAAATTTTATGAATTTATGAAATCAAGTCCAACTAAATAAATAAACTTAGATACTTACGCGGGAGGAGATGCGCTCAGCTCAGCATCATAATTATTCCTTCTTTTCATCGTCGGTTGGCGCACTGCTGGTGGTATTTTCCGAGGCAGGTTTTGCTTCCGACGCCGGTGCATCTGTTGCCCCTTTACTCGACGCTTCCGTTGTGCTTTCGGAGTTAGCCTTGGCGGGTTCATCCTTATTCGCCGTTGGCGTTGCAGAGTTTTCTACTGCGTTTTTCTTCGCATCTTCGGTGTTATTAGGTTTCTCCGATTCCTCGGTTTTTTCTTCCTTAGAATTGGCCGTATTTCCGTCCGCTTGGTCTTCTTTCTTAGAGTCCTCTTTGCTGTAAATTATAGAAAGTGTCAATTGTCGATGAAGCAACAAAACTGTTAGTCTCAATGATCAATGTCTTTTAAAAGCAGTGTAAATTTAAAAATTTTAAAAATTAAATTATCATCTACATGTGTATCGATTACAGGTTGAGTACGACGAGTTTAAACGCATATATAAAGCTATACTGGCTGCCTATGTAGTCAGTTTCAACAGTTAATCAAATATGAATTGCTAATTTTTTCATTTTTATCACTTTACTTTTCAATCTTTTGTTTAATGAATCAACGTAAAACATGAAAACAAAAAATACAAGCTGTACATAATCAAATTACAATAAATAGAAAGAATTTTTCACTTTTTTTTATTTTTGCACATTAATTTTTTTTCCATTTTTTTTTATATTGATAAATCTACAAAGAAAAGTGAAAAATATATATAAGCTGAAATTTTTAATTTTAATGTTTTACATTGATGTAACAAATGAAAATTTCTAAAAGCAATCTCAATAAAATGGAAATAATTATTTATCTGTGAAAATTATCTTTTAAAACTGATTATATGTCTAGATTAATAACAAAAAAATGTTGTACAGAAAATGTTTAACGGTTTTGTTTGAAATTCACGAACCACACGTGATTCATGCTGCGTTCAACCTCAACGAATCGAAAACCATAACGATTAAGACGTTATGCAGTTGACAAATGAATCTCATTGTTGCCAAAGTACCTGTCCTTCTTGTTGTCTGTCACAGCTGCTTTGGAGTCATCCTTTTCATCCGCAGCATCGTCCACTTCCATCTTCGAGTCCTCGCCCTTGTCGTTGCTGCCTTTGTTGTTCGGGGCCGCCGTGTTCTCCTCGTCATTCTCATTGGTCTTCTTGGGTCTGCCGCGGCCCCGACCGCCTCCGCTGCGGGGTTCGCGCTTCTCTTTCTTGGGTGGCGAAGGTACCGGCGCTGAGACGATGCCTCGCGCCGAGCTGCGCGTACGCCTCCTTCCTTCTACCTCGACACCGGAGTTCAAACCCTGAAGAAAAAACCATTTCGTTAATAAATCGTATTTAAGTGCATTTTTCTTTAAAAAAAAGACTTGATTGTAAAAAAAAATTTCGATGTCGAATTACGAACGAGTGGATATCATTTTATTCTGATATTTTTGTACTTCGTAACTTTATATTTCTGGGCCTCGTTTAACTAAAGGCGGATATTTAAATTTTTTATCAAAATAAAGCCACAACACGAAGAAGATACAGTTGTAGATAAAAGATAGTTCAAAAAGAATGGAGTTTAACGAAGAAAACAAGAGAAATGTAAGTGCAAAAGCAGCCGTACATGTTTGGTGATTTTACTCGTTATTCTAACAAATATTTCAAATTTTTCAGGAAGGATTGATCTTTTTTCTCAACACTGCGTGTATCTATTCTTTAAGATGCGATACGTTTTCAACCAAGCACCGGGCAGTATTTACAGGAAATATGTAACAATTATTATTATTATAACTAACATATCGCAATTAGAACGTAAATAAATGATTTAAAATAACAGTTTACATTTAATATTCTGATGCTGGTTAAAAATCAATCAATTATTCATTCAAAATTTTCTCATTCTATTTCTTTTAAAGTTTTGAATAAATTAATAATCAAATAAAGTATGACCAACTTATCGCTACTTTAGTACTTTTTGAAATACCAATTCTCAAATACATATCAATCAATTTTTAGGACGATTATGATACATTTGTATTATTATCAATGGCTACTCTAATATGAAAGAAAGAAAATAAACCCGCTACAAATTAACGCTGAGTTGATGGAGATTAAAGTGACTTAATTTTTTTCTGAAACAGCATAATTTTTCACTCGAATGAAGTGTTTTTGGTCGATTTCTCGCACCTGTGCATTATGTTAATACACAGAAATTATGATTTCTTTAACAAAAATTACTATGTGGTTAACGTCTATTCCACAAACTTTTGCACTCCAAGTTGTCTACAAATCACTCAGAAAAGCCGTAATTTTAACAAAGATTGTAACAATTTTTACAAAGATTATAGCAATTTTTAACAAGTTTTGAGTAAAGTTCATCCAACGCACGCTGATTTATACGAAAAAATGAGAGTAATTTTCTCTCCCTGCAGCCGTACACGCTTTGGCGGGCTCGGAACTTTCGAATGCCGGATGACACATGATTGGGAACACCGTGGCGCCCCCGTGCCGAGCATTCCGCACCGGAAAACCTTCCCCTCTCCCGGGCTCCGCGGTCATCTGTTCGCTCCCCCGACGCGGCGTCGGGCGAGCGCGCGCGCGTTCCGCTTCTCCTCCCTTATTCGCTGCAGCGACGAGTTGCCCCCTCCGCGCGGCCCCCTCCCCCGCGGACCTATCGAAGCGCGCGTATCGGCATCGCCGGTTCTTTGCACTCCCGAGCGACCGGAGAAACCGAAGGAGCAATAAAAACGCCACCGCCGACTGCCGAGAGGCGAGCTTGAACGCGATACACCTATTAGCCGGACCGAGGCGAGAGCGAGAGAAAAAAAAAGTGTATATAGGAGGCCTGACCTTACGGCCGCCGGAGTTGACGGACCCCCCGACGAAAGTCGCGAGGCTCACCTTTCGCGCGCTCGGAAAATGTATTTAGGAAACGCGCGTACAGATGGGAGGAGATTCGGATTTCGGCCGAGCCGCGCTGTGCTCCGCTCCTCTTTATTCCCGCCATTTGTCCCGGCGACGGGTGCTTTACGTAAGCCCGCAATCGAAATTCTTCGCCTGAGCCGCTTTGGAATTAGAAAATTTTCTTATCTAACAGTATTTATTTTTTTCTTCTGCCTTATCTCACCCGAGCGATTTCGATTTAAAGGATAGTCTTGCTTTTGTATTCTAAATTGTAAATTCTTCTTCGTTTGTCGAGGGAACAGGTTGACGAAAAATATCTGAAATGTTAGAAGTGTTATTAAACAAAATTTGCTCGTTACCTTAGTTATTTCATCGGCCTCCTGAGCCGTCTTTTCGAGAGTGGACAACCTCTTCGTGCCGGTTCGTTTGCCCTTAGTCGCCGGCTTCTCATCTGGCGTCTCCTCCTGTAAAATACGCAGATATTAGTTTGACGAACTTTCTCTTAACCTTTCGATAAAATTTAAATCAATCAATTAATTAAAATAAAATGCAAGTATTTTTTAATCACTCATTGATACATATTTTAAACAAATCTTAATTTTAATCGTACAGTAGCGCATTTTAATTAAAATTTTAATTAAAATTTTTCAAAAAATCTCCAAAATAAATGATCAACGTTCTTTCAAACGATCGTGCACTTGCTATGCGTAATAGTAAAATTGAAGAATGCGTGGTACCATCGTACGAATGCCTAACAATCTTCGGGTAACAGCGGACCCGGCGCTGTTGCGCGTCATTGTGTCGTATACGCACGCTACACACGAGCCGGAGAAAAAGGCGGCCCGACGCGCGTCGTTCGAAACGTACTTGGCCTGTGCGCGCCGGAGGGGAAGGAAAAACTGGCGGGAAACGCCGCGCGCACGCGATGCGCTCCGCTCCTCCACGCCCGTGTGGCTCTTCTTACGACGCGAGCGTGGGGGATGTGCCTTTTACAATGAGGCAAATTACGCGCCGTTTAACGCGTAATCCCCCCTTCCCTCTCGGAGGCGCCGGGGTAACGCGACACTTGGTGCACATTTTTTTTTGTTTTTCTTTTGTTACTTTATACAATGTATGAGGTTGCCATGTACGTAATACATTGTACTTTGTACAATGTAATTTCATCCCGAGGATAGGGATTCGCTGGAGCGTTTTCGACAAAGCGAGTGCTAGGTAAAATCGATATTCAGTGGAAACCGAAAAGTAGAGAAAAAAAAAATAGCGAGTATGTAACGTAATTATCAAAGTTGGCTTTATCTTAGTCGCTCAAGGTTTGTTTCGCCTCTTGTTGGAAGAAGAAAAGAAGGAAACGTATGATTTTGAAATAAATTTTTTTAACTTTCGCGGAGTAATTTTAAAATTTTTTTTTTAAGCGGGAACAATCTTTTCAATAATAAGAAGAGACTTTGGTAAAAATAGGCCGACTGAAATAGCTTTATCGATAATTCTAGAAATCAATTGCATAAAGAGCTTCTGCACCTGCTAAATTAAACGTGTAACTTTACGCGTGTGTTGTATACGTAACAATGTGAAAAGAAAAGATAAGCAACAGTCGATATCTGCGATTCCGAAATGGCATGACCAAGGTTAACTTAAATTCGAGTACCGCGAAATAAGTATGGAATAAAGCGGAGCACGAATAATGCTCTGTTTTGATTTTTTCAGAAATAAAAGCCTTCCGGGTTTGCGACTCGAGTAGTCGTATACTACAGTAGTATTACAATTATGCAGAAAAGGCATGTAGAAAAAAATGTTAAGATTAGATACTTAATATACTCTTGCAGATTAGGCAAGAGGATAATGAGCACTGAAATACGAAGCACGCGCCAATGAATTTACGCGGGTCATTATTTTTAAAATTTCGGAGCACCGCTTCTGCGTTTTACGCTGCTCCAAAATTAATACATCTATCTAAAAACGAGATGCAAATGAAAGACATATTAAAATGTATAGTAGAACGCGAAAAAAAAGGAAATCTTTTATCGAAGACTACGCAAGACTCTATATCAAGAGAAAAAGACGGAGAGCAGCGGACGCTCTATACCTATAGCGTGCACACACGCGGACGTAAGTGGCTCTGGAAGAGCCGCGCCGAGATTCGTGTATATACAGCCTCGGCGCACAGAAGCTCGCCGAAATGTGCAATGAGCAGCGCGCGCGCGCGAGAGAGAGAAAGAAAATTCCAGCCGGAGAAGGACGGGAGAAGGAGCGAGGCGAGAGAGCGAGGCGCGCGGCGGCACTCGATCGCCTTGTACGGAAGGCACACATCCCGCGGAATCAACGTCCGACTCCTCGGGATGACGAGAAGCTCTCCCCCCTCGCAGCGAGTTCGCGCACTCGCGATAATCGCGATCGCGCATCGTCGCTCCGCGGAGGCCGAGATAAGCGCGCCCAAACTGCGCGCCGCTCCGTAGCGCGGCGCGGCACACTCGAGGTGCGCGTAGGTACTCGCGCTTTTCGACTTTCCCGCCGTTTTTTTTTTTTTAATCTTCATTTTCCTCTTCTGCGTTTCGGAGCGACCGGAGGCGAGACGTCGCTTACCGCACGGTGTACGCCTCGCGCTTACGCAAGTTGGCCGGCGCGGCCGGGCCGCCACTCCGAGAGCGACGCCAAGCGGACGCAGCCGGATAGCGCGGCGCGAGGACACGCGTGCAAAGCGACGTCGTTGCGGGATGATCGCGTCGGTGCGCCGAGCGAAAACAAACCGGACGGAGACGCTCCGTTATCGCCGCTTTAAACACTTTGTGGTGCGTATCGACCAAGAGAAGAACAAAAAAAGGAAGCGCGGATCGAACGGAAAAGCACCGAACGATGTATTCTTTTTTTTTTTTGGAGCAACAGCGTCGAGTGCTCCGATCGGTATATCAAATCGACTGTGGGCCGAGCGTCATCGCAGCAACGCGTCGAGATGCTTATATATCCATTACGGTTCCATCGAATAAATCGACCGGGGCTATATAGACCAGCCGCAGGGAGTCCGGGAAACGCCGGTCGTGAGGACCGGCTGCGGTGGCGGCGCTCGCAGCGTCCTATACCGTCGCGGCCTTACGAGCGAGGCGCTTGCGGGCCTCGTGCGACGCTCCGAAGCATTTCGCGCTCCTTACATAAAATCCCGGTGCTCTCCTGCGCGAGTGCGGGTGCGGGCACGTAGATTTCCCGCGTGACGCCGCAGCTGCGCCCGACGCACGTCGCACCGAAAAAAGAGGAGGGTAAAAAAAAAAACAACAGCCGCCATCTTTGCCGAGCGCGCGACACGCACACGGAGCCCGCCGAAGGACGAACACGACGGCGGCGGCGGGAGTCGCTCGCCTAACCCCCAAAAAATCGACTGATCCGGTGGTCGAGTGCCGCTCGTTCCGCCGCGGCTCGAGATCAGCACCGCCGTCCGCGAGGAGACGCGAAACGTCCGAGCGAGAAGGCGAAGGGGAGACACGGGAGAGGAAGAGGGACGGAGCGAGAGAGACGGAGGCACAAGGCGGGCGCGCGCGGGCTCGCCGACACACGCCGCCGAGGCATGAGAACTCGGCTTGCGACGTTGCACCCGGCCTCCGCGGGGGTATATACCGTACACCCGGAGTCGAGCGATGCACCTCTTTTTTCGTACACACATATACGCGGGGACAGGGGAGAGGGGAGGGAGGGAGTCCGTCCGGCCGGCTTGGCCGGCGGCTGCTCCGGCGCTATGCGCTCACCTTGACTGCATCGTCGACGCTGTTCTCGGTCTTGGTCTCCGCCTTGGTGTCGGACATGCTGCCGGGCTGTCTGTCCCTCGGACTGTGCACAGAATCGCTCGGTCTGTGTGCGCGGGCCCGTGTCCCTCGTCGTCGTCGTCCTCTCCCTCGTCCTCTTCCTCCGCGCGGACGAGCTTCTCTCGCGTCGGCGAAGCACTAGAATCACACACTGTTTTTTGCCCGCGCGCTGCCGCTCTTCACTGTGTGCGTATATGCGCGCGCTCGAGTCGGAGCGAGACGGTGCTAGAAGAGTGCGCGCGTTTCTCCTATACCTACGCGCTGCGCACGTACGTGACTACTCGCTGGCTGCGATGGTGCTCTCTCTCTCTAGCCTCGAGGCCGGCTGTGCGATGGGGATCGCTACACACGGGGATCCACGTTGCGAGTGCACGGCTCGGCAAGTGACGCTCGTACGGTCGGCCACGCCGGGGAGAACTCGGGGAGGTACTGAGAGGCGCACACTGCACTGTGGACTCTGTCGGGAGCGCGCGCTTGCCAAGGGGGCCCCCGGTGTCTCTCGTTCGTGTCCGAGCGCACCGCACTCTGTGTTTATTCGGCGAGGGGCAAAGATGGCGGTTAGCGTGGGTCACGTGACCGGCCGAAGGAGAGCCGCGCAACGCCGCCAAGCCGTATCGCTGATACGCACGGCCACGGTAGAGCCTCCCCCCCCTCCCTTCTCCGTGCGCGCCCACCGCTTCGGTACGGCACGTCTTGCGGCAATGGTGGGGGTAGCGGGGGGAGGGGGTGCCGCGCGTGCAGCGACGCCACGCCGGCAGCGCGGGAAAGCGCTGGAACGAGGACCCACGCGCGTACTCGAGGTATTTACGCCGAGCAGCTGGCGCGGGTGCCCTTTTCGGCGGATTTGTATAGAGGTCGGACGAAAGTATGACAGAAGCGTGGCTGTTTACGTTCTCCAGGCGATTAATGAAATTGATGTTATGTTTTGGCGTGGTATTTAGACGATTCTTAGTGAACCGTGTTTGGCGAAAAGTATTTTGCTCCGAAATTTTTTTGGATGCTTTTTAATAAATGTAATTATTAATTAATATTAATAATTCATTTAAGCTTGAATTATCGAATTAAAAGGAAAGAATTCAATCTATAAGATCTCATTTACGTAATTTTCGTAATTATTAATCTTCCAGCTCAAATATTTTAGTTTTGACTAAAAATTTATAAATCTTGCAATTATAATCGAATGTTGCAAACAATAAAGAAATAATAAAATGTAATTTTCATAAAATATTTTAAAATAAGTTCAATCTAATGAAATAAAATTTTTGGTTTTTTATAATTTTCTTTAAATAATATAACAATATAAATAATTTAATGGAATTTTTATATTGAGATGTGTAAAATGTTAGTACTTAAATACTTTACATTATTATAGCGCCATATTTAAATGATTAAAACTATTAATTATAAAACAAATTATAATACGCATACACTGAATATCAGTCATGATTTGGTGAATTTGCATAATAACTAAAAAATATCTATGACTCTAATTTACTGTTAGTGAATAGGCATTCGTCTGAACCAAAATCTTGCTCTAAAGTCATCACTGCAAGTCAAAAATGCTGGTGCCACTGGAGAGTGAACAATCATCCTTACTGGACCATTGTGTCCGAGTGACAGTAACTGTTTTCTTGATGCATTTCGGGAATTCCATGCACAGAGTGACGTTGTTGCTTCATCAGGAAACATTACGTAGTCTTCAGTGTGATTAAATATAGCCTGAGCTTTGTGCTCTTGTTTACCTAAAGGCAATAATTTTTCATTAATTTTTTGTTTATCTTTTTCAAAATGCAATATATAATTCATTATAAAACTATAGAAAATAAAAAAATAACTAATAGTTAGTACATATTAAATGCACAAATATTAAGCAAGACATACCTGTTGTTCCAGCACCAGTGTAGGCAATTAAGCACCTACTTGTTGACAATTCCCAAAGTTTAATCAACGAATCCTTTCCTGATGATAAAAGGTACTAGAAAAAAAGGAAAATTAATATTAACTTACTGTTAATTCTGATGTATATAACATTAAAAAAAAATTTTACATACCTTTCCATTTCTTGTAAATGCAACAGAACATACTTGATAGCCGTCATGAGCTTTGACAAAGGTGTTTATACATCTATTTGAAACACCATCCCATAATTTTATATGTCCATCTTTACTAGCTGATGCATATACTTTAGCATCAGCAGCATATTTTATGCAAGTAATACCACTAGTATGTTGGTGATTTGGAATACTGCATACAAAACACTGAGCTGTATTTACATCGTACAACCTTACAACTGGATGATTTGTTCCTACAACTAAGAAATCTCCTGTTGGATGAAATGCTAAGCATCTTATTTGATCTGAATCTGTGATCGTTCGAAAGGCTTTCTTTACACTAGCCTTGCTGTAGTCAAATAATTTTACAGAAAAATCTCTGCTTCCAGATACTAAAATAGGTTCTCTTGGATGAAATTCTAGGCATGTCACTTCTTCCAAGTGATCGTACAAAGTTCTAATTACTGGATGACCACCAGATTGGTCTCCAGGAACTTCATCCGGTGCAGATTTAGCCAACATTCTATCCACATCGAGAATTTTAATCGATGCATCTACAGACCCTGTAGCTATCAGTTGTCCATCTGCAGAAAATGCACCTGCTCTGCAATTCCCTTTGTGAGAAGTGACATAGGCTGTTTCATACTGTGCTGGTTCTGGGGCTTGAGTTTGGGCTTCAGTTTCAAATTCTAAATCTAATCCAGGTCCTAGAGTATTTTCAACTGTTGTAAACGACGATACATGATTACTATCTTTTTTGGATCTATCCGGTTCGTGTGTCATGCCAATTAACATAAGATGTAACAATCGATCTGAAGGAGGACACGGAGGTTCAGCTTGTGTTAAATTTGATAATTGCACTGCCAATGTTTGATGTCCATCATAAAATAACTGGCTGTAAATTAGTACAAATTATGAAAATACTATACTAAAAAAATGTATTACTTATACTATTATTTGATCGATTGAGTTTAAAAATTAAAAATGATTCCACTTATTGTTTTGAATAATTTTTTCAACAGAATTAATATAAATACAAAAATAAAATTTCTTTGTAAATTTGCATATTTTAAAATATGTAGAAACTATTATTAAATACTTTTATAAGGCACTAAATAAATATTCTGCAAACATAAACAGTTAAACAAAAAGAATAACCTTATCATAAGCCTGTAGAGTAACTCTCTACTTTTTATTATATTTTTCGTATCCACTTCCGTGTCCTTCATTGTTGTATTTTCGTCCGGCTTTCCCGCTTGCGACTGAATTTTGATGTCTTTTCTTTTTACCAGTTGCGAAAATTGAAAAAATAATATTTGCCAAATCGGAGCACGTCGGCTTTAGTTTTCAGTTTTTCCATCAACTGTACAGGTTATGTCTGCGCGTTGTTTTCATTGTGAATCCAAAACCTTCTCTTGTAAGCTGACACGGCATTGGTCCATTCCGCTCGTGAGAAGACAACAAGTAGTTGCTCCAAGATTCAAGAACCTTTATAATGGAGGTCGACACGGTAGAGGAAAAGCAGGGCGCAAGTTCTTCAAAAAAAACTGGCAGGAAGAAGTCCAGGAAGCCAGTGATAACCAGCAACAATCATATTGTTAAACGGAGAGTACCTTTCCGTCTGCCAAAGCGAAAAAATGATGTCTACGTTAACACTAAAACAAATTTCAAGGTATTAATCGAAACATAACCTTCACTGTAGTTTTGCAAAATATTATTTTCTTCATGATGTTTAGTTTATAATTTCAATAATTAATAATTTTTATTGTACTCTTAATATATTTTTTGTGACTTACAGCTTAATATTTGTTAGTCTGTGATTTATAGTTAAGAATATTTAGTTAAATTGATTGAAACAGACATTCGAAACATTTTTTACTTTTACAGGCTTATATAGAGAAGTGTGAAAAAATCCTTGATTCCGATGCAAAAGAAGTTATAATACACGGTCTTGGTGCAGCTGTACATCGAGCTAATAAATTAGCAAAACGACTTCGGGAACTTCATCATGATACTTTAGACTTGGATACAAACACTTCAACTGTCGATTTAATTGGTATGTACTTTTTATATTGCAAATTGTAGAAAACAATATATTTTAACAAATTTATTTTGTTATTCTAGATGATTTGGTGCCAACAACTGATGATGCAGATTATGAAATAAATGAAAGGCATATCTCCGCTGTTCAGATAAGAGTATTTAGAACTGCCTTAATAGGGACTCTCAGATTTGAAGAAAAGAAGACTTAAATATTCATTATGCAACTAGGATTTATTCATTACCATGGTTATTTATGAATATTTCTAGATTAAATTAAAACTTATTTAAAAAGACTATAACATAATGATTTTTGCTCTGTATGAATTAGTACATTGGCTTGGATTGACAATATTTGAAATATGGATAAATTTAGTATCATTAACAATCTTCACGATTTTGCTTGCTTTAAAATTAGATGATGGTTACTTTGTAGGTAGTTCAGGATGGTGGATGGTATTCTCACCGCTATTTATTGCGGATGGTCTAAATACCTATTTTTGTGCCATTATCTTTATAAGAATGCATATGGAGGGTATGATTAAAGTTGGAATATTGCGAGCACTATGGAGTTTAATATCACTGCTCTTAGTTTTTGTTTTTAAATATCTTCTTTGTAAAAAGCTGTCCGGACAGAGTACTCTCGACTATGCTGAAGTATTAAGTCCAGTATTTATTCTTCTTCAGTTGATTGCTATAAGAGCCTGTCAACTTCATTGACCCCATCATGAAAACGTGGATAGTGCTTGTGAACAACGCAGTGTTCTTCCACCTCAACCAGTAGCTATCTATATGGATACTGAATTCATTTGTAATATAAGGTGAAAAATTTATGTAAATAATGTTCAAACATTAATTAAGAGTATGCATTTAAGTTGTAAATCAATAGCTACTTAAACGGATTATTTTTGTAAGTAAAAGAGTTGTTCTTTTAAGTATGTACATTGTTAGAATCAATTTTTTATAAAATAAATGGTGTACATAAACTAGTTCAGTCTAAGTAATAACACAGAACTAGATAAGCATAAAAAGAAATTAAACTTAATAGTATAAAATAAATATTACATTTGTTGTTTAATAATCAAATTTTTACATATGTACATAGCTTTGCATATAGATCATATTTATAAATATATAAATATACTCATCCTCAGATGAGTCCATTTTCGCAAAGCTGCGATTGAGCTGAACATTACAGATCCTTTAAATAAAATTCAAAAAATGCATTAATATATTCAATTCTTGAATGTTGCAGTACTTATAAAGTACTAAGTATTTAAAACCAAAATTTTATAAAAGGGATAGCGACCTGATCGTGTTGAATCTTGGAGTTTGAGAAATTCGAAATTCTCAAATCTTGGAATAAATATATTAGCGCAAGTTTAAGTATAGTACTACTTAAAAATACAGACTATCTTTGGGCATCCAGAGCTCATGTCTGTCTTGTCCGGTTAAACAAAATTTGTTCATACCATTTCGCATATTTTAAGATAATATTTCGAAAAGTATAACATTTTATGTAAATAATACTGAATTATGTTAAAACAATTTACAAACAATTATTAGAAACTGTACGATGAATAAAATTGCAATAAATTTTGTACTGCAAAACTGAAACTAATCTTTTTTCTTTAAATGGCCTTCAAGTTTAAAAAATAATAAGAATAAGTAAAAATAATGAAAATTAATTTTTTTATCAATATAAATGTCAAGTATGTATCTGCTCCAACCAATGCAATCAAACTCAATAATGTAATTAAATCAACTCCAAATATAGATATCAATATCCTTCGGATGAAGAATTGATAATTTGCTGAAACGAGCTTTTTCCGTTCTGAATATTGCAACATAATTTTATTAAATGTTGAGTCAGGGATACACATTATATCTGTATA
Organism: Eurytoma californica; assembly: GCA_035586675.1. Lineage (NCBI taxonomy): Eukaryota > Metazoa > Arthropoda > Insecta > Hymenoptera > Eurytomidae > Eurytoma > Eurytoma californica. The sequence goes on along the minus strand of JAXIUT010000001.1, from coordinate 17,636,577 downwards.
CTATGGTACAGTACTTAATTCTTGACACAATTGTCCTTAATTTTATTGTTCAATATCGAACTGGCGGTGGTACTTTTTCGAAAATGATAAACATAGTGTGCGAAATGCAAGTTTTCGAGCTTTTTCATAGTGCGTAAAGCAATGGTTTCTCGTAATTTTAAAGAAGTGTATAATTTCAAAAAGCAGAAGAGAAAAAAAATCGCGAAAAACACTATTATTTAAAATAAAATTGAAAAAATAAAACATTACTATTTATTTATTTAAGAAAAAATTGAGCCACTGTAAGCTCCATTGGCTTATTTTTTGGTTTAATCTATAATAGCTCTATGTTCATATCTTTAGTAATCAATTTTTATTTTACCCGATTATTCATCTTTTATAATTTACTTCTACGTAACATTATTATTTTCGTATACAATTTAAATGATTAATTATATATTTAATTTATTTAATCGTACATTATTTTCGAATTTCGTCCTTAACGGTCGGTTAAAAAATCCAACATGTGAGTAATCTGATCTCGCATTCGTCTTTTTGACATCCTTGCTAAGCTCGAGCGAAAAAAAAACTCAACTCATGCGAAAATCATTTGCTTTACCAATTAGATGTCTAATATGTTATTAAATAATTTATAATAATATTCTTTAATATATGCATAATATTTCATTCATAAAAATATTTTTTTTTTTGAAGTTCTTAAAATGAATATTACGGAATCACGGAAAAAATAATAGAGGAGAAAATTTACTATAAATTCTTGAATGCGGAGGACAGGTTTGAAACGCGATAAAAATTACCATAAATTTTGCAAAAACTGCCTATAATTTGGGAAAAATTACAATTCTCTCTAAAGATTATCAAAATTTATAAAAATTGTAATTTTTCCCAGGATAATAGTAATTATTTTTCTTGTGACACTAGTGTATCCCTCATTTCAAATATATTGCTATTCAGTTTTCTCAGTATACGAGTGGGACATTCTTTACTAAGCGGGTATAGGGGTAAGCGGAGCATAATGAGAATTTTAGAATAATCAATTATTTTTGAAAGAAATTAATTATCCAACTAGAGAAATTCAATTTTAAATGATTAAAATAAAATTATACCAAAAAGCAGCATTTTACCTATTTTAATAGTTTAATTTTATAATATTTGAAAATGTTTTCATTTTAAATTTTATCTTCATGTGTTAAATTAAATTTCTTTTGTCATCATGCATTGTTAAGAAACTACGTGCAATTTTCATTTTAAAATTTCACGTGTAACTACATTAGCATCACGCAATAAATTTCACATCAGGCGCACTTTACGCACTGCAAGATGTGTTGCAAATTTAATTAAGAAATCCCTCCTCCATTCGTAAAGTATGTAACTCAATTAGCACTTAATGAAGTTCCAGCGCTCAAAAAATCCAGAGACACCCCAAATAAAAAAGTAACACCTGATCATTCATTAAAACATCCTAGAACCAACATCCGCGCCAACTCTCTCTCTCTCCCTCTCTCTCTCTCTCTCTCTCTCTCTCTCTCTCTCTCTCTCTCTCTCTCAGCCTTTCTCCATGCGACTGTGATAAAGATTTTTTTAATTATGATAAAAATGTGATAAAAAGAAAAAATTGTGACAAATTGTGATAAAAAGAAAAAAATTTTTATTTACTTTTAATTCTAGTCTATTAGAATTTTTAACTGAGATAAGGCTGTACTTTATTCTGTGCCCCTTGGCCAATAATCTGTGATCTTGTACCTTGACCAAAAATTATTTTTAAAGAATATTATTTATTACAAAGTATTTATATAGAATATTATTTATTGCAATGCATTTATATATTTAATTAAGTATTCAACGCAAAGCTGTTTTTGTACATTTTAATGTAATTTTGTATTTTTGCCTTGTGGCGAAATAAAAAGGTATCTATCTATCTTTCTCTCTCTCTCTCTCTCTCAAATATATCCTAAAAAAAAAGAAAACACAAAAAAAAAAAAAAATCCCCTCGAGAAAAACTAACTAAATCGCGAGTAAGTCACAAAGGAGGAGACGCAATCACACTTAATGACGCGAAAATTAAATTCCTTAATAAGGGAGCCGATAGGCCGTCCGGCAGCCCCCCAGTGGCGGTTAGTCCGGCGGCGCCGCGCGCAACCCCCGCCGCGGGGGCTCCGAGAGCCCCGCCGCCGCGCAAAATCAATATTCGCCGGCACGCGCGCCGCGGAAGGGAAGAGGAGGCGAGCCGAGGCGGGCGCCCGAGTCAGTAGCACAGCGGCGCCGCGGGGAGGGGTGCGTTGCTCTCGCCGTCGGGCCGAAGCCTGTTGCTGTTGGTCGTGGGCTGCACTGCTGCTGCCGCCGTGCGCAATCGAGTGTGCACCGTCGTCCCCGTCGGTCGGCCGCAGCGCGCTGAGCCCCGGCGGTGATGACCGATCGCCAGCGGGGATTATGGACAGGCTGCCGAATCTGACGCGCGGTTAGTACGATACGCGCGCAGGGCGCGTGCCGGAGGCCCGCTCCGGGCTATTTATAAAAAAAGAGCCTCCGCGACTTTTTTTCTTCTTTTTTTTTCCGCCCGCCCCCTACTCTCTCTCCAGCCTCTCGCGTTCCCCCCGCCCCCCTCAGGGTCGCGAGGTAAAAGGGTGCTACGCGCGGTTTCAATTCGTCCGAGTGCCTGGCGAAGAGGGAGGACTAATGGACCATTCAGTCCTCGGTGTTTTGTGTCCGGCGGCGGCGCGGGGGGTGATACTCTTTCCATATGCTTCGCGCGTGGTGTGCGCCGCGACGTACATTTCCTCGATAATTAGCTGCGCGGGTGTTTTTTTCTTTCCATCCCTTCGGATGCTTTTATTTCGTTGCCCTTTTTCCGCGAGGTCCGAAGGCGCAGGCACAATTGTGCACAGGCCGTTAATAATCCGCTCTATTTTTCGCTTCGCCTTTTAATTATTCAATACCGACGGTAATTTCGCGGCGCTTTTTCGATCGTTTCCACGACTTTACGCTCGATCAATTTGCTTAACGAGGCTCTTAATTAGTCGCGAGCAATTTGCGTATCGGACTTTGACGATAATGGAGGAGAATTTATTTCCTTTTTCTTTTGTTCGACTGATGAAGGTGTAAATGATTCGATACCTGTACCCGGGCAAAACTGCGTTCAGGAGGCGTCCGGTCTGCACTTAGACAGAATCCTAGTTACGGCGCCGGATTGGGAGGCTATAAATCAAGATCTGAGATGGTTTTTTATACTGCACACCTATACTTTTGGCTGTCTCTTTTTTGTACTGAGCTTCTACACATTTATCTCCTTTCTAAATTTAAGGTGAGTCATATTTTTTTGCCACGTACGATTTTTTAATGATAAATTTTTATTTGTTTAATCGTGTAATTGGGTCGTTATACGAAAAATTCTATTAGAGTAGTTAAATAAAGTATCAAAAAAATATGCGACACTCTTTTTTAATTCAATATGTGTTGACAAGCGAAATTTCAACAATTTTTCGCAATATCTTTGTTGAATTAAAAAAATGCATGTCTATTATTTTTTGATTAGTTTCAAAATCTTGCCTTCTGCGTAAAATCGATAAAAAAACTTACGTTATTTGTAAAATTTTTTACAAGTTGTGTATTATTCAAAACAAAATGTGTATGTAAAAAATAATTTTTTAAATCTATTTTAAAACATACCTACATAATAATCTCGCATTTGTTAAAAGGTTTAATTATGCTTTATAATTTATTTAAAAACTTAAAAAACAAATTAAAGATTTTGTACAGTAATGCAAAACTAATTTTAAATGTAACCTACACGCATTTGTTTATAATTTTTGCACGCATTGCTTGCAGATCTTTAATCTCAAGTCCTCCTCTCATGACCACCATAAACATATTCCTCTGCCTACTGGGTGCTTCGAGATCGGTCTGCCTTTTCGTAGATCCCTACATTCTTAAAGAGGTAATCGACTTGCCCCGTCACAAGGTACAGTAACTAAACGGAAAGAAAAAAAAATCACTAAATTACGATTTTAGATAATGCCAAAAGTGATCGGATCAATCCTGTGGGACATTGGATTCCCCTCCATTACCTCAGCGTTTTGTCTCATACAATTAGCCTTCCTCCAGCTCACTCAGGTAAGCCGGAAACTAAAAAAAACGCAACCTGCTCTCTAAACGTGAATATGTCAAACTCATGGATTTCACGTACGAATAAGTATATAAGTATGCACTTATTCTACATTATAAGTCGTTCGCTTACTCGATAAGTGAACGACATTTAACATTAAATATATGCATTTGTACATTTACTCTCTAAATCACATTCAGTAAAATTTCACTAAACTTCAGGGAAATTTCACTAAACTTCAGGGAAATTTCACTAAATTTCAGTGAATTTTACTGATTTTTCAGTTCGGATCGTGTCACTTTCACTGCGTTTGCCCTGATCTGAACTGAAAATGAGTGAAATTTAGAGAGTACAGTGTCGTGCCCGATGCTGACTGTCGTCGTTGTACCCCGCAGGTGAAGTTCGGCCTGGAGCGATTCCAGAAGGAGACCTACCTCAGTTGTATAATAATATTTCACTTCTCGTGCGTGATCCTGGGCGACGTGACCATCCTGTACAACCACAACTTCCTGGCCAAGTACGTCGTCCAGGCGTTCTTCCTCGTCTGGGCGGTCCTCCTCTACGTGACCTTCCTCTACGCCGGCTACAAGGTCAAGGTCCTGCTGGCGACCCTGCCGACGAACCTGTTGGCGCGCGACAGCTCGGTGGCCAATCAGAAAGGTCGGTGGGTCTGCGTACGCATCGAGCGCACAGGTAAAAAATCGCCGCCCCCCCCCCACTGTGAATGTTCTCCGTTCTTCCGTAGGCATAATGCAGCTTGCCATGCTAGCGCCTTACAATAACCTGGCCACGTCCGTGGCAGCCGCCCTCGTACCCACCCTGCTTGGCCCGAAGCTAAAAGCCCTCGAGGAGAGCGAGCCGAACAAAGGCCCTGACACTAATCCCAGCTTGAACTCCAGTAAGTTTAGCATTCGACGATCGCTTAGTGTGACAAATGCCTCTTATCTTTCATTAACACCTTCGCTGCTTCGTAAACAACCGGAGGTTTTTTTTTTACCTTCTTTCTCTCCGCTTTTTTTCTCTGCTTTACTTTTGTTTCGATGTTGTTTTTTTTCGTTTATTTGGTCGCGGAGAAAGTTGCTCTGCCGTGAGGCTGAGTATAGTTTATTGTTCGGCGGACTTTTCTTTTTGCGGTGTATTTATATGGAAAAGGGTGAAGTTGCAGAGGCAGCGAGTAGCGTTAATTTATAAAATGTAACAATTTATTAGCTTAGTCGAGTTGATACGTGCAATCAAGGCACAGTTTATTTTTTCTTTACTGACCTTCGTGTAAATATATATCACTTTCTTTTGCTGTAATTCTAAAACATACTTGCTTTTTAGTACTAACACATTTTAGTTTGTGCAGAATTATTCTTTTTTTATTTAATTATGAAAAAACAGGTGTTTACGAGTTTTTTTTTTATTTTTAAGTAGAAAACTATATTTTAATTTGTACATATTTATATTTTCACATCTACTCCTCCTTGATGTAATGTATGTTAACAATAGTTATAACTTTATTTATAATGAAACTTTATATTGATTCGTTTCTATTTATATTTCTTTTAATTTGCGGGAACTAACTTTTATTATTTGTTTAAACTTCTATATTTAATTTTCCTAAAAGTCATTTCATTTCAATGATTGAATAAATGTTGATATTCAATGACACAAATGGGGGATTTATTTTTATTTTTATCATTCCATTATTTTTAATTATCTTTATCGATCAATTTGTGCAACTTGGCATTTTTAAAATTTAAAATTTATTGCAAATCAACTAAGAATTAATATTATTTTTACGCTTTAAATCTCATATTCAGTATTACTCAAATGTACCGCATTTATTTGATAATTAAATTGAAGGTAATTGACATGTCTGACTAAACGTAGGCGTTATCTACTTATTTCGATGCTCTACCTCGCGTTTCGAATGTTATTCATATCAATCATGCCTCACCATCTACGTAATTCATTTGCAATTGATATTACAAATGAAACGCGATATTAAATTATTTGATTACACTAATAATGTTTTATTACAACTTCGTGATCGAATAAATTATCATGCGCTTAAGCAACTCCGAACGAACCCCCCCAAGTTCGTATGCGGATCATCGTAACTTTGAGTAAATCTACTTCTCACAGAAAACTACCAACTTCATCCGCACACCCTCATATCAACTGCCTCAAGCAGATACTACAACATACACGCATACACACACGCACGCATGCGGGCGCGTGGGCACACGTAGACCATGCAAGCGAAATAATCTCGAAATTAACAATTTGTTTTGATACTAGAAACTTTTTCCGAAAAATCACTGTATTTTTATCAAAGTCTTAAGAAATTGGTCACGGTGAAAATGCTCGTAAATTAAAAGCTCCGCAAATTTTGTACGATAAATTTTTTTGGGATAAAAAAACCCGTAAATTTTAAAGAAAATTTTTTAACGGTAAACATCATGATAAATTTAGAAGAAAACTTTCACAGCGTAGATGCTCTGTGCAATAGAATCGCGGAGTTTTTATTTAATTTACTGATCTTATCAATCCACAATTCAATGTTCAAACCTAATTACGATAACACTGTAAATTCTGCTAAGTCATTTTCCTTCGATTATTCAAATGTGCACACACAGACAGATAGACACACACAC
>JAXIUT010000001.1:17592145-17629733 GCA_035586675.1 Eurytoma californica | reverse complement strand
TTTCCACACAGGCAAACTGCCCCACGTTTACGGGTGTCGTACCCGTAATTTTTTCAGGAAAAGTCTATCCGTGTAGTAACTAAAAAAAAAGTATGAGATTCTCTTCGAAAAGCACCAAGATCTGCCTTCTCGATTCCAGGCCCTGACCCCGCAGGGCTACCTGCACGGCGGCGACTCGAGCAACGCCTCGTCCTTCTGCGTGACGCTGCTGCACGAGCGGGTGACGCTGCTGCAGGGCTTCGCGTGCGAGCTCCTGGCCACGGCGGTGCTGGTGTTCATGTCGTGCGCCGTTGCGGACTCGCGCAACGCCCGCAACACCGACAGCACGGCCATAAAGTTCGGCATGGCGGTGGCGGTGCTGTGCTTCGGCTTCGTGCCCTACACCGGCTGCAGCATGAACCCGGCCCGCTCCTTCGGCCCGGCCCTCATCAGCAACCAGTGGGCCGACCACTGGATCTACTGGTTCGGCCCGTTCGCCGGGGCGCTGGTCGGCTCGCTGCTCTACCGGGCCGTCTTCGCGCAGAAGTCCGACCTGAACGAGAACCTGGCGACGGTCAGGCCGGACACCGGGGTGTAAGGATACTTTGCCGGTGAGTTGGGATGCGTGGGTAGTCGTTAGAGTGACGTTACTTGCCTTGTGCATTGTTGCGGGACGCTTGATTTTCTGCTCGGGGGAGTGGAAGGATGAGCGAGGAAATAAGGGGGCAAATAAAAAAGGGGTATGAGGCTTGATAGACGGTAAAGGGAGAGATTTAACGAGACTGGATCCTTACGGATTTTTTTCTTGGAAGGTATACATGTCTTATTAAAGCTGAGTATCCCATTGGTCGTCTACTTTCATTTTTTACCGTTGTTCTTTTTTTCTCGATCGCGTACTCCTCGGATTCGAGATAATGATTTAACAATAGAGACATCGATATTTAATTGACATTGGTTCGAGTTTGTTATTGTTTTATTGATAATCGACATTATGTATCTTGAAGGTATACATGTCTTATTAAAGCTGAGGTTCCTATTGGTCGTCTACTTTTATTATTTTTTACCGTTGTTCTTTTTTTCTTGATCGCGTACTCCTCGGATTCGAGATAATGATTTAACGATAGAGATCCATATTTAATTGAAATTGGTTCGAGTGTATTATTATTTTATTAATAATTGACATTATCTTTATTATTTTAATCGGAATTATCGTTCGCTTTATGGTTTTCATAAATTATGTATGTTTAGTAAATTTCGAAATTTCATGAAAAATTTAAATGTTTGGTATGTTAATTAAATTAACATACCAAATTAAACGTTTAAATTAAACATTTAATTAAACGGAGATTATGTTTTCTTTTTGTAGACCATTAGATTTTCGACAAAATCGTATATTATGCACTGAGGGGATAAAGTGGGCTGTGTACTCCCTGCGTGTAAGTTAAACACGCAGGGATCGCACAGCCCACCTTATTCCCGAGTGCAATATGCGATTTTTGTAAATTTTGTAATTTATTCGTGCCGAAAAGGAAATAATGCATCACTTGTTTCCAAGTTCGGCGGGGATAAAGTACGAACTTTACGATGGTGTACGTAAAAAAACATTTTATTTACAAAAATATATATTTCTAAAAGTGAGTACAAATTTCCATGATTAATCTTAATAACTAGACTAACTCTTCAAGAATTAGAAATACAATTGCTAAATTTTCTTTTTGGCAGATTATCTAATAGTGTTAAAAATGTTAGTTAGCATAGAATTCTTTTTTCAATTTTTTCAGATAATAATTCTTGAAAATCTAATTTTAGTTTCGGATCAAGATACACTCTAAAAACAAGTTTTATATTGAAAGAAGTATAGAAACGTAAACAAAACGTTCCGCGAAGAAGTTGCAGGTGAGCATACAGGGATGAGTTGCGAGAAGAGAGGAGATTCCCCCTTCCTTGCAACACTGTTAATACCGCTAAAACTTCGTAAAAAACGTTCATAACTAAAAAAATATTGAAAGTTTTATATCATAAATTTCAGCAGGTTCAAAAACAGTAGATATGAATTTAGAATCATCCATTCAACACTTTTAGTATGGCTTTGAACATAAACAAGTCTACGTTTTTCTATTTATGCAAGTCCGCGAATTTAAAGTTTTTGAGGTCGTCTTACCTAACAAACTCGATAACTACTTTCTCTTCGGTGCAAATATACATATATATGGGTTTCGTAGATGGCCGATTCATACGTTTAACGAGTTTTAACTTTCTGCAGTCGAAGTAACCAAACACCACTAGACCAATATCGGCTAACATTGCAAAAGCCGTGGTGCCGGCCTCGAAATTTTTTGCACGTGATCAAAATATTTACACAGTCAATAAAAGAAGATGGTAGTAGTGAAGTTTACATTCGTTCGTTAAAAAAAGTTACGACTAGATTTGCTACATTCGTTTTTTTCCCGCCAATAAGCACTCATAGTAAAACGAGCAATAAAATAGTAATAATTAATATTGCAAAAGAGTATAGTATTTTGTTATATTTTCGTTTTTATGTAGGGAATTTACTTACAGAAGTAGAGTACAATATCTAAATTGATTGTAAAAGACAAAAGTTTCATTGATTTTCAGAAAGATTTTTTTTACAAAATGATAGAAGATACTTTTAGTTATAAAAAATATTTTGATCTTCGTTTTGTTTTTGGTAATAAATAAAAACAGAGAAAAGCAAAGTATGTGCAACATCTAAAAGTTTCACTATTCTCCAGAAGGCTACTTTTGTCAAAATCCTAAAAAAGGCAGTACTGATCAAACGAAGACTTTGAAAAAATACTATTATAATAACAGAATATACTTTAAAAAAGACACTTTTATGTTTTTGTAAAATAAAAAAGTGAAACTGCATAGCCACCAGAAATTTCACTTACCAAAGAAACAATGCCATCTAAAATCATTGCAAAACGCGGAAACGGTTCATTGCTCTCTTTAAAAGCTTTTCTTCTTCCTCGGTGAAAAAGTTAAAAAAAAAATGAAAAAGGCAGTCAAATTGAGATAAGCACGCACCGTTTCCCGCATAACCAAGCGCGATATCCCGACGCGCACTTCCGGCATTTCAAGATTCTCCGAGTCTCTCTCTCTCTCTCCTTCTCTCTCTGTATACACCGGGGCTCCCATGGAGATTCGGCTCGCCGCCTCGGTTTGCCTTCTACTTAGGCAAGCAGAGGCAGGAGCCCGACTCCCGAACTTGTAGTTTCGTCCACTTTCCGGTGCCGGCGCAATGTTCTACTTTGCTCATCTCAGAGTTTCGATTAGACCCAGCTGTCTTTGATAGACGTTTCTGAGGCCCCCTGAGCTCCCCCCGGATGTACTTTTATCGACTTCCCCAGGATGCTCTCTAAGCATTTTCGATAGTGCTCCGAGGCAAATTGCTTGTTTTACATTCCACTCGTTTCCCAGGTGCAATCTTTATTGGCTAATAGCGAGAATTAATGTAGCACAAGGAGACATCATTTCTTAAATTACAATATAGAGACATTTTTTTAAACTACTTGGTGCAGGGATTTTAATATTACTATGGCGAGAGTAATTTTTGGATTACTTGATCGGTTTAATGGTAAAAATTGTTTCAAAGAGCATTGAAAAATTGGTCAAAGATAATTGGTCTCAAGATTGTCATATTATATTGTATTTACTGTAGAAAGTATTCCTATGATTCAATATCTTTAGAGTAAAATTATTGAACGTTAAAATTATTGAATCATCAATTAAAGGAATACTTTTATTACCAGTAATAAAATTAAATTTTAGTAATTTTAGAATAGCTTTTTCCAATTAGTAGTAAATTTTTTTCAATTAAATTTACTTCTTTTATAGTAATTAGCAAGCCAAATTTAATCCTTTAATTTCGATTGCAGCACATATCTATTTTTCATATCCAAAATAATTTTGATATAGATGGATAAAAAAAGGAAAATTTACAATTCTGTGTTGAATTATTTATTTAGCAGAAAATATTTCGTGAACATTTATTAACGTTTAAGTAATGTCTGCATTACAGGGTTAATGAAATATTAACCCTGTAAATTATTAAATTAATGAAATATTAATTTTTAAAGAATATTTGTTTTTAACTCCTCAACAGCATGTGACGTAAATAAATTTGTTTGATTATAGATGCAAGGGATTACATGGCTATATTTGCAGCTGATAATCGATAAAAGAGGATTCACGTATGGGTCTCCCGATTCCTCCACCAGACGTTCAAAACATTGATTAGATTGTCAAGTCAAACTTTGTAAAACAAACTCACACTAATTGTCTGGATCTTATCGGCATTTAAAAAGTGTACTGACGTTATTCAACAAGATTCCAAGCGCAAAACAAATTGTGTACAAGAAAATGCGAAGAACCGCAGTGAAAAATTAAGAGAATCGATAGAGCTAAAAGAAAAACAATCTGTTCGAGACAGTTGTGTTGCAGATTCATTCGTTATAAATAGTTTATTTAATCGCACAGATGAAACGCAATTTGGATGTTCATGAAAATTCTGAAATTTTTCATCTGTATATAAATGCTGTGATTTACGCGTGAAGTTATACGTGAAATTTAATCGTGAAGTAACGGTAAAACCATTTCATGAGGCAAAAAAGTACATAAACATATATCAGTCTAACGTATTTAAAAATAGCTTTAAGAATTAATGATTCTTAATGTTGATTAAGATTTTATTTATTCAATATTAACTTATCCGAAATTAGAAAATCGGAAAAAATATTAAATATGGGCTGACATATCTTCACTAAATTTCGGGCATATTTTATGAATTTTTATATTTAATAATTGCGAGCAAAAGATAGTAAGGTATAATGTTGTTTGAATCATAAGAGAGTTAAACAACTATTCGTTACATATACCCGTATGAAAAATTATGCATAAATTTGTGCACAAATTTATGCACAACTTTTTCATACGGGTATATTTTATATTGCAAGTTTGTTCAAATATTTTGAATTTTAATTGTAGAATTAGTAAATAGTATAAATTATTTGTATATGTAATTATACGAGTAGTTTGATAAAAGTAAAATTTGAAGAGAGTAAAGTATTACTGGTTAAATGATGTAAATATTTTGATTTATCATGATTCATTGTATCGATTCAATAGGAAAATGTAATAGTTCTTGTTATACATATTATTTGTACTAACAATCACGGAATCGATTTTTCTACACTTCCATTCGATATTCTACACTTACACGTTAAATACTAAACGTTAAATATAAACCATATAAATAAAATTAATTTTTTCATGTTTTGTTTTGGTTACTTTTATATATCCTTGTTTACATATTACTCTTTAACATCGAATAGTTACTTAAAAATATATTTTTTTAAAGGTTCTTTTCATTATAAATTTAATTTTTTTTTTTTATGTAAGTTTCCCATAGTTATTCATTACATGAAACACAGTAGATAAAATTATATGGAATAATTATGCGATGCGCTTTGCAAACAACAATACTGTGAATTTAATTTTAAGACACAAAGTATGGCCAGAAAGTAAATAAAAATCGCCAAATTATTAAATTATTACTAGTTCCCACAAAAAATTCTAAAATTAATAAATTATACCAGCACATTACCCTATTCATTATATCTATTCAATATCCATACCCAACAATATTGTCATTTATACAATTGCAAAAAATAATACTCACGACCACACAATTTCACCGAGCTTTTATGAGCTAACACGCAGCGCTCGGTTTAAAACACGAAGTCGCGATCCAACAAAGAAAAAAAAAAAAAAAAACATCGAAATTAAAAGAAAGCGCTATACCCGTCGATATATAAACTAAAGCCAGTCGATCCAGTTGAGCGTGAAACTGGAATGCGATAAAAAAAATAGCGAAAAAAAAATTCGAATTGAGTAGGCATTCATTGGCGGGAGCGCGGGTCCGAAAAGGCGTTCTAAACGAGCGGCGAAACGCGCCACTCATTTACGCCGCCCCCTCGTTTTTTCCGCCGCTACACCCCTCTCCCCCCCGCGAGCGGACGAGCCGAGCTTAACGAATTTCGAAATAATGCAATTAGTCCGTTCGTCGCGTTTTCCGGAAATTAGCTCCGTCACGGTGAGCCGCCCGCGCGCGCGCGCAAAAGTTTTAATTGTACCGACGCCTCGGCCGCCCTGTATATGTGTGTCCGTACCACCCCGCCGGTATAATATAATGCTGTCCGCCCCACGCGCAATTTTCCACGTGTAAATACGGCAGGTCTCGCGTCAAATGTGTCACTGAAAATTCCATAATTTTCAGCGCGCACCACCCTTCGCGCGCAGCGGCCAATGCCTCGCGCGCTGGGAAATTCGTTTCGTCATATTTGCAATTTCAAAAGCATTCGCGAAGTGAGGCTAACTGCGTTGATTGAGATACTTCTGTTTTAAGAGGATAACCTTTTTAAAGGGATTTTTTTTAACAATGCCCGGATGTTGCGCTGGAAGAACATTTTTCTTGATTATTTTAATTATAAAAAGCTTTTTGCGCAAGCTACTGCAATATCGTCCTTCCTAACTAAATTAGCATCACTGAAATTTGTGGGAAAAGATCGTTATCGCATTATCGATAGTAATTTTACTAAATTAATTAAAAAAAATTGTAAAAAACACATAATCATATAATATGTATCAATGAAATTTAATGATTAAATTTAGAAATCGCCTTCTATTTTGTGTTCATTTAAAAACAAATTTGTTATTTTTTTCGAAGATTAATGAAGTTTTATTTTTTATTAGGACCGACGGAATGAATAAAATATCATATTTTTCGATCAATTAGGTATATTAAATTTAATTATAATTAAGTTTAATGAAATAATTAATCATGAGTTAATTAAACACATATTTATTCATCATCAGTTAATTAAACATCAGTTTATTATTTATTTAAAAATTTATTAAGTATCTAAATATTTCCTCGAAATTATTACTACAACTAAATGGAAAATGTTCAAGTAGGTAGCCTCGTTGCGCGTATGCATAGTGTACAATGTAATAAAAATGAGCACTGGAATGAGCCGGTGTAATGTCACGAAGGCCTTTTTTTCACACGTAGCAGATCGAAATCAAGCGCGCATTGTCGAATATTTACGCGCTGGCGTTCATTATCTGGATTTCACGCGTGCGCGACTTCGTGCAATTGGATTAATTATTACGCAGCTGAGCAAAAATTGCGAGGGCAGATTTTTGCGCTTTTGTGGTCGTACAGCTACATACATTTTTTTACCATCTCATTGTACGATTTTCCCTTTCTTACGCATCGCAGCGACGTACTCGTGGGAATTTTCAGTATTTTGTCTTACCTTACTTAAGTCTACATTGTAAGTATTAATAATTGTTAAGATAAAATTCGATTCATGTAGAAATATGATATGTATAAATAAAGAAATATATACACACGTACAAAGATATTTTATCAAATAAATTTTATTATGCTTTTATTTGTCCTTACACATTTCCTTTCCTCAAAGTGAGCGATTAAATTAGTACGTGCACCACGTCATTGGTGACGTATAGCGATGGATGAAATCACAATTTATTACGAATAAAGAGACCGATGTTTAAATTGACAATGTTTAAATATTTCGAAAGTAATTAAATCTGTTAGAGCGCCATCCTTAATTTGAAAATATGCTTCTCTGTATCGGTGGGCATCAATTCAGACGACGAATTGGGACACAAGAGGCCATATGCAGATAAAGGTTCGAGGAAGGTCACACGGCCTCGAGGCAACGCACGAGTTGCGAAAGCACAAGTTTCAAATCTGTTTTTAATGGTTCTATCATTTTGACTGCTTTTATTATCCTCTTTTTATCATTTTCCGCAATAATTGTTCTATATTTAAAACACTATAAATTGAACACTTATCAATTAATCGAAGTAGTTCGAGTCACAAGTAGATTAATCATAAATGAAAACAAATTATCGAGAACGTTTTAAATTTTTTGAAAATTTTATTTATGAATTGTTGTTTCTTCTCCTAAAAATAATATTTAAAATTCCGAATGTGTAAAGGTTGTATAGAGAAAGAAAGAATGAATTAATCAACCCTTCGAATTCCAAATGTAGACAGAGGGAGCGCATCAGTAACAATGTGAGTTAGGGGTGCCTGCAAAAAATATCGATTGATATGCACGTAATAGTGTATGCTTTTTCATATATTACTTCTTTTTCTGTTATTCGACGCCACGTTCTATATACGCATGATCATGTACAAACATTTTTTGCGCTTTTTAATTTTTGCGTGGATGCTGATTCTAATTGTTCTGCTATACCTATTCTTGGGATAAGTGAAAAGAAATTTTTTGATTGAATTGTACGAAAATTATTTTCTTTCAAGAAAAGTTTTTTAATAAACTTTAATTCAATAAAAATTTTAATCAGCTTGCTGTGATTTATACTATAATTAAGAAAATCTCCATAAAATAAATTTCATTGAAAATCGTATTTCAGGAAAAGTATTATAGATTACTTTTAAATCTATTAGTTATTTCTTGGATTAATCAATTTCTGAATTTCTTCTTGAGTAAAAGACATAATTAAAATGCAGAAATATGATATTTTTATATAGAGGCTGAATTTTAAAGATATTTAAATATAATTTAAAAATATATGTTTTTTATGATAAAATATAATAAATTCTTATTTAAGCATAACGCAGTACTGAAAATGTTTAAATGTATGAACTATTAATTTAAAAAAATTAAATATGAATATAGGTAGTTATTTTAACAAGACAATTTATTTGAGTCAAAGATGTTTCTGCAACTACTTTCAATTATATGTGACCGTAACATTTATTGAATATCTAATCTGGAAAAATGAAATGAAAATTATACGACTGATCTGAAACCCATGAGATATGATGATGGTGATCTAAAAATAGTCACCGAAATATTGTCAACTCCAAAACGTGCGTCGTGAACCCTTTCTATGTATCGAATTTCCGTTAGAAAAAATTTTCAGATAATTCATAGTCACTTTTTAGTAAATTTTATCAATGTTCGAAACTTTTTTTAACATTAATTTTCTCTGCTTCTATTAACCTCGTCTTGCACTTGTACACATATGTGTACTCCGAAATTTTTTTTATTTTTACTATAAATTTATTTAAATTGAAAATAAACGCTAAAACAAAATTTAGGAAGCTACTACTATGCTTTAGAACACTAGCTTAACGTTAGCATAACTACCTAATGTCACAATAAAAAAAACACTTAAATTGAAGCTTAATCATATAAAAAGTACCGTGTAAGAAGGGGTTAAAATAACTTGTAAGCTCATTACAAAAGGATAAATTAATCTCACTAATCCAATCCACATAATTATTTTTAGCTAATTCGAACACATTTAACAAAATTAAAAAAAAAAAAAAAAAAAAAAAACAAATTGAAAAATTGCTGTACATATTTCACTGTAAATTGGCACCGAAAGCTTTAAAACCGCAAGTAGCAGCCTTCATTCACTCTGCCCTCCCAGCCGCTGCAACTTGTATTTCGCACATAATTATTTTTTCAAACATCAAAAGCAATTCTAATTGAAGGAACCCAAAGTAATCACCCCGCTCCTTCCCGTCCCCGCTGCCCTCGCTACTTAAGAAGCTCGCCTTTTTCCCGAGCTTTTCCTCGCCCTTCCCTTCGCGGCGCTAAATTTATCCCCGGCGACCATCCCCCCACCTCCCGCGGCGGTAAGAAGCCCTGGGAGGGGGGCGCTCTCCGAGAGAGCGGCGCACGTGCATGCCGTTCACCGGCCCCCCGTCGTCTGATACACGCTCGAAAGAGAGCGAGCGAGCGAGAGGAAAGGCGAAATCGCGCGATCGCTCCCCCTCGCCGCGAATCGGTCGCGCGAGGCGTCGAGCCAAAGTTAAAGCGGCGAGAGCCGCGGTAGTCCCGAAGCCGCGCGCCGACCAGCCGGTCGCGCCTCTCCTTTCTCTCTCTCTCTCTCGCCTCCTCACCTCGCGTTGTACAGGCCTCGGAGCGGAGCGGCAGCGGAGAGTGACTCGCGTGTGTGCGCGCGGCCCTGACTTTGCCCCCGCGGCCGACCATCGATTTCCAGCAGCTGCGCGCGCTGCGCCCGACCCTCACCCCGCAACGCCACCCCTGCAGCCATGGCTTCCAGCGGCGTACCCTCCAGTGAGTCTCCTCAAAGATTTTGCCGGCGGAGCCTGGGCCGCCTCTCTTTTCCTTCTTGCCCGGCTCTCCTCCTTTTAGCGGTTTTAGCGGGGCTTTTTTTTGCGGTTTTTTTTCTTTTGAGGATAGTTTTCACTCGGCGCTGCGGTAACTCGCGCGGGCGGGGAGACGTGATTGCGAGACGAACACGTGGTCGGTATTTTTTGGTTTTCGTGAATTGGTGGGGTGTTCGCTGCGCTGCCGCTTTGTTTTGTCGCGGTGTATTTTCGTCTGGAATTTTGGGATTGCGTATCGAACGACGCAGATAGCGATGTTTATTTCCTCTTGTTTCTTTTTTTTTTTATTCGTGATCGCATGGGTTACCATCCTCGATGTAAACTGCAGTTTACTTATAAAAAAGTACTATATACATCGTGTTGAAGTCTTAAATATCTTTTACTTATGTTATTTGTTGATGTTTATTTTCTCTTGTTTTTTGTTCTTTTTATTCATGATCGCGTGGGTTACCATCCTCGATGTAAACTGCAGTTTACTTACAAAAAAGTACTATATACATCGTGTTGAAGTCTTAAATATCTTTTATTTACGGTTTGTTAATTTTTTTTCAGTGAGATGTTCGAAATGCCTTGAAATTTTTGTGATATGTAGGTCATATTGCAATTGTTCATCGAATTAGCACTAAAATTCCAATGCACTGTGCACAATTTTTATTAAAAAAAATTAAGAATGACGGTATTATAAGCATAATTTGTTTTCTCGTAGAGTCTCTTTTATTTCATTTCAATGCTATTTAACTGCACGAAATACTTTTTACACTATCTTGCATCATTATAACTGCACTCTGCTGGAAAGAAAAATCAATACCTCTACCTATTAGGGGTCAAACAAGCTAATTGTTGGGAACTTGCAATGCAAGTGCATTTGCGTTTGTCTATAGATACTTGCATGTCGAGCTAAAATAACAGTCCAAAAATAAATGTATGTCAAATTTTTCATAAAACTTAATGTATGCATTTTACGAGAAAGCAAATGTGCGCTTGTCATTCAAGCGCCACTGTTTAAAAAAAAATAAAACATTAATTGCCCACATATATCGAGTATTGCAATCGATGGAAAATTTAAGTTGACCTGCTCATTACATTTAAATTTATGCTTGAAACTCTACTCGAGAACGAAATACTCGCCTCGTAAAATCAGATTCTAAATCGTTTATTGACAATTTTAACATTAAACGGGGTAATTATTCATAGACCGGGAATAGTTCCAGTACAAAACGAGGTTTAACGATTAAGCGAGAAGAGAATGGTGCATCTTTAAAGTAATAGATATAAGACTTAAATTAAAGGCAGAGGGTTACATTAGCATATTTATCGCTTTCGGTTTCCCGTCTGGCTCATCAATGCGAGCTGAAAACCTTGCTTACAGAGAAAATGTTGAAATGAATTGAGGATGTAATGGTGAAGCGGAGGATAATAAAAATACCGATCTGAACGTAAATTGATTCATGCATAAAATAAACAATCACCAATTAATAGAGCACCTGCAATAACGCGAGGCTGTTTTTATAATATTGAGGAGAAAAAAATGTCTTTGAAATAATAATGATTCATTGTACACTCGATCAATTGTTTGAACGACAAATGATTTTCATCGATTGATAAAAGTGCAGCGAAACTCAATTTAATATATTAAAATTTTATTGCAAATAACCTAGCTGGATTGAGCATAACATACTTATTACGAGTAAAAAAAAAATAATCATTTATCATTACAAAGTACGCAATTATTCTTTATCAATCGCATTTACATCATACATTTTGCAATAATTGCATTTTCATCTGATTTAGAATAATGTGAATTAATGATACTATTAATACATTTTTGATTAAATATATCGTACAATAACACATAGACATCACTTTATTTTTTTTCCTTAAGAGCAAGAAATGCTGGTACGTACATAATATAAATTTATTTGTGACAAATGCATAACTGACAAGATGTGTTGTTGATTAAAACAGTACTTTCGCAATTAAGTATTTCAGTTTTACTTTTATTATCCTCCATGTGAGCGAAAAAAAAATATTTATTTTTTTACATGAAAAATCAAATGCAGTGCATGTGCACTGGAACATGAGAAAGTTGCGCAATCGCAAACTACCCTAGCCTCGTACATACCTATATATATGTATACTTACGGATGTATTGCTAGAGGCAGCTACAAACGAAATTGTCGCAATTCTATATTTGAAGTTTCTGCAAAGGACTCTAAAAGAAATTAGAGCCTTAAAAGCACTCCGGCCTAATGAGATTTTTAATGGCAATTTAACTCTATTAGAGAAAAAGGGTGGCTTAATTTTTTTACTGTGTTACCCTTACGATGTCACGAGAACTTTAAGTAATCACGACCAATTTGCTTCTTCTTGTTTTCTAAATTAAGAATATCACATGATTGTGGAGTCATAAATAAATGCGTTTATATCACTAAAAAATGAACAATGTTTACTTTTTAGTAAATTTAAATAAATAAATGTATAAAAGTTTCTAATCTACATAAATGTTCTTATAATTTAAAATTTCTTTTTTTATTTGATTAAAGTTCGTTCAGTTCGATAAAAAATGATCTCCCGAAGTTGTTAGTGCCTTTTTTACATGTTAAGATAGTTAAGACATACTGTGACGTTAGCTACATTGTTACAACATATGCTTAGATACTATAGATACGTACACTTATCTTGAGCAAACATTTCAAAAGATACGAAATATCATCGTTACTATTTAAAAAAGAAGCTTTTGAATAACGCAGAAGAAAAGACTAGAGAAAATTATATACTAGGTACCTATTAGTTATAATTACATTGCACTTCACTTTTTAGCATGCACTTTGAATAGATTGCAGTTAAGTGTCTGCAACGATGAAATTTAAAGACTTATTTTTATTTTTTTAACTACTCAAAAAAAAAAAGAAACTATTTAAAGAGAGAGTTTAGTGTTAGTAATTAAACAATTGCGGTATTAGTAATTTGATAATGATTAATTCATTATTTTTTAAGTATTAATTAATAAATAATAAAAATGGAAAACAGTAAAGAAATCATGAGCAATGAAAACATTTTAATGTTTCATATATTAACGCTTTATATATCAGCTGTCAGTAGTTTTTGCAACATAAATCTTCTAACAATTATTTTGTTATACATTGTAGTAATTGAGTTTTAATTTTTCATTTTTTTTAATTCCGAGTAAACCTACCTTTATCTTTTATTCTTGAAAAAAAAAATTAATGTTCATTTAATCTCGTGCAAGAAATTTATTGTAGTGTGCATTGCAAATGCAAAAGTCATAGAATCTCTTAACGTCTTCCACAAAATCACGTAAAACATGGATTTCTTTTTATGAGCCGACATCGTAATATGACTAATATCAAGGTTACATCAAACTTCGCTTCTTGAGGTGCGAAACCTCTGTCACACTCGGAGAAATCACACGGCAAGGTTGTATGTTCTCATAGGTGAAAAAGCCTACAAAATATTAACGACCACAATACTTTGATCTTTCTACGCCGAAACTCATTGTGGTTTAAGGTACTCGTAATTTATGCACGTCGTATATTACCGATGATAAAGAATTTTGAGACTTTCCAAATGTATTTTAATTTATAAGGAAAGATGTCATTTGTGTATGTGTATTTGTCTTTGGATACAATTTGTGTTTTTTTAAGATAAAGATAATAAATTCGACTAGTACGCATGTAAAATTCTTGTGCTGTTAGTAATGTTGGAATTAAAATGATTTACTTCGCGAAAATTAGCACACAGAGTTGCAAAAATTTATCGGAAAAGTCGTAATTTTTACTAAATTTATGAAAGTGTTTGTTAAGGCAATTCTTTACTCCATTAGCAAGGTATTTTTGAATGCAAACTTAATTATATGTGATTGTAAGATACTCTAGGAAGTAGAAACAAATTTTTTCGAATGCAAATTATAAAATTGTTTATGTAAATATTAGCAATGAATTATGCCATTCAACTCAGACAGTTAAATTTTTTATTTTTTATCCGATTGTGCCTAGGCTCATTTTATTCCTTAAGAAATTATAGGGTTTGCCGTGGAATCAAGTCGTTCCAATCAATCAGTGCAAGAGAAAATAAAAATGTTTATACGTAAATAAAAAAATCTCGCTGAATTTTTGAATTTTTATATAAATTTATTTAGATTTTGCCTTGTACTGATTAATTGGAACGTCTTGATTCCACGGCAAACCCCCCTCCCCCTCAAATTTTATAAGGAATAAAATGAGTCTAGGCACGGATAAAAAATAAACAATTTAATTGTATGGGTTAAATGTCATAATTCATTGCTAATATTTACATAAACAATGTTATAATTTACATTAGAAAAAATTAAGTTTGTATTCCTCAATTTAAAAGAAACAATGAATAAAAATACCTTGCTAATGGAGTAAAGAACTACCTTAAGTTGCGAGTAGTTATTATATACAGGATGTCAAAAAGTATCGAAACACGTGTATAAGTTTTTAGATAAAATGTTTTTTACCCAGGTTAAGGTCATTTCCGAAGTAACTTTTGGCGCTGGATATAATGGTGACATTGGTTTTGACCTTATGATAGAAATCCTAATCTATGTACAGTGTGAACATTTAATACATTTATGGCGTAAGGTTTTCTGTGTTAATTTTGGGATTTTTGACAGAGATTTTGACCCATACGGATGACCTTGACCCATAACATGGGTACATATCTCAACGTAAAATTTCCCGCTCTTTCAGAATCTGAAGTTAAAAATAGGGGTTCCCATTTAAAAAAACGAAGGTAACCGAAATAACCTTTAAGGTCATCGACAAGGTCAAAACCAATGTCACCATTACATCCAGCGCCAAAAGTTACTTCGGAAATGACCTTAACCTGGGTAAAAAATATTTTATCTAAAAACTTATACCCGTGTTTCGATACTTTTTGAACACCCTGTATATATGTTTAATAATTTTTGCAAAAAGTAAGAACAATTTTTATGAAAAAGAATATTTCGTTCTCGAATATTTCGCTATCATCAATTTCAAGTAAAGGGGCGCAATGCATTCCCAAGATGAATAGAAAATTGACAGATACATTTATCTAATATAAAATATATTCCCTTATAGAATAGCTCTACATTGCCATATAGAATAGCTCTAAATTGTTAAGAAAAAGATAAAAACGTATATAATCTAATTCTTACATGCCTCCGATTAAATTAGAATTGTTATGTATAACATTTTATGATAATAGTAAAATTTAATGAATTTCAAGTAAATTTTACAAGAAGATATCTACATAATGTTAAATAAGACCAACTGACTGACTCAAATATAATAAGTGTCAACAGAATAAAAGACTATTAACTTATTTGACTGAAGTTTCACTTAATCAACTTTAAAGGGAATTTCAATATTTCTCACAATGGCAGTTAGTCAGTCTACTCAATATTTTCTAATTAAAAAAGTCAGATTAACCCTATTCCAACTTTCAACGTAACGTTTTTCTCGGGCGTCATCCGTGAAAAAGACATCAACCCAGTGTAAAGCGTAAAATCACAACCCCCGAAAGCTCAGCTCCTCGCCAGTCGTAATCATCGCGACCCCGCTTCTTAGAGTCGCGCGGGGAATTCGGCATCGGCCGCTCATCCTTCGCGAAATTTCGTCCCGTTCAATTTGACCCCGTCTCCCGCTCCTTTTCCCCGGCGCGGATATGTAATTGCTCGGGGCTCCGGGCGCGCGGCCTTTACCTCCGAACCCTTTGATTATGCATTCCGTGGATTCCGCGTCCCCTCACTCCGCGGGGGGGCTGATGGTTTTGTTTCGTTACATAAAAGCCGCGCGCGTGCTCCTTTTTCCGCGAAAAAAAAGGGACGACACCTGCGCGCACGCGTAATTGGACGACTCCGTAATGCCATTATCGCGCGCTGCTCCAATTTGCCGCCTCCTCTTCTTCTCTTTTCTTTTTTTGTGCCTCTCGGCCTGGGCTCTCCGACAAGTGCGCCTTTGTTGCCGCGGCAAAAGAGTAACTAACGCGCACTGGGTATGAGATCACGAAATTATTGTATTATTAATTAATTACATCGCTTGGCTAATGCGCGATACAATTCACAGAACGAGGTATTGAAGCCGATTGTATGCGTTTTCTCTTTTTAAATTCTTGGCGTGCTTAATTAATTTATTGTTATTATAACACAAAGATTAATTATGCGATACTGTATATTATATCACTAAATAAATAGCGTTTTCGGGAATCAGCGAGGATCGTTAATAAAACCGCGCGGTCGGTTGTATCGACATTGTTTGAGAAAATTTCAATTATCGTGTGCTCACTGGCCGCGAGTAAATCTACAAATTTCATTGTGGATTTGTTTATTATGCGTCCGCAGCGACAGTAAACGTCGTCGACTTTATATTTACGCGACATAACTCACGCAATGTAAACATGAATTATTCTTTATTATTTTAGTGCAGCTGACGCTCGCTAATTTTACGCGCAGGACCCGCTTTTGCGCTCAATTGTATAAACAAAAGAATGCGCTCACGTGATGGTCGTCGCTTTATCTCGCGTGTGCGTGATTCATTCACCTGAGTATTTTTCTTCAATTCTTTTTATTCGTAGGAAATTAAATGATTAATTCAACGATTTTTTTACGGCAAATTCGATGCATAAGCAACTTTTTTTTTATTCTCCTATTCTCGTAAAAAAAAAGGATTAGATAAGTAGCTTTATTCCAATCGATAGTAATAAATCGAAGAGCAGCGTATGTTTTACACGGTTTGCACAATGCGCGGTGTACATTGTACGTTTATTCCACGTTATTGTACAACACCGAAGAGCAAATTAGCATTTTGCAGCTCGGACTTGTTTTCCAACTTGTAAATCAACTTTAGCAATAAAGTTCAGCGGCTATCTCGCGACCTCTCGCCATTTTTGCCCCTCGCGCGAGCGAATCGAAAAAAATCACACATCGATCTCCCGCAGCAATCGACATTATTTCCCGGAATATTTATCGGCGCGGCTGCAGGGATAGCGCTTTAATTGTTCTCCGCAAATTGCGCGGTGCATCGCGAGACGCGAGGGAAGATGCGAGGCGCACCACGCGCGTGGAATATTAATTAGGCGCCGGTGTTAATGGAAGATAAAAAAAAGAGTAAGGAGATTTGCGTGCAAATCGATTAGCCGCTCGTAAATAAACGGCCGCGTAAATTGTCCAATCTTGTATGTTCGGGGAAGCGATTTCTAAGCGACTGCTTTGTAGTTCGTCACTTTTGTTTACTTTTCATACTTTAATGACGTAAAAATTGAATATCAATGTTTTTCTCGGAATACCAGTTCATAATTGCGTTTTCGTAAGGAGCGATTCAAAAGTGAAGGAGGTAGATTGAATAAAATTGCTTAAAATATTGTTGTGCACTGAGAGAAGTGATTTAGTAAAAATTACATATACTGTTTAGGAAAGTGGCCACAGACTGACAATCTGAAAAAAATTACCGAACTTTATAGTAATGTTTGCCAAAAGTAGAGTAAACTCTACGAAAAAGTAGACGTATAGCAAATTTTGCTATAAAGTATGGTAATTTTTTTCATAATGTCAGTGTTTGACCACTTTCCCATAAAGTATAGTCATTTTTACTAAAAAATTTCTCAGTGTGTGCACATGTGTGAAAGAGTCTTTTCCGTCGATTGTGATAGAAATTTAAAAATAACTATTATCTTTTACATAACGTCAGTCATCTATTAAATCTGTAGTGTTTCCTTTCAGCTTAATTATATTGTTGTTAATTTGTTCATGTTTGTGTTATTATTGTTTAACAAATTTATTGCTTGTTATTAATGTAAGGACATTATCGTTTAATTGAAAATAAGTGAATAAATAAAATAAATGAATAACAATATTAAAAAAAGAATATATAAATAAGTGTTGTTTTCCTCGTATGAGAGAATCTTTTACGCAGATTACCCTTCATTAAAAATATTATGACGCCACCTTAACAACATGAAATTCCTTGGTCAACAGTTTTAAGCGGATATTTAAAAAAAATCACGAAAAAATTATTATTGCACGAACTGCTTAATTTACTAGTTCGCTAAATATAGTAATTTAAAAATGATTACAGTTTGTCATAAGCTCAACGAACATGTAGTCAATAAAAATGTGCCTCAATGAAACACCTCGTCTTTAAATAAAAAGAGTCAAACTTATTTATAGATCTTCTATTCTAAAATTAAATACCTATATTCGCATTGGTCAGTGTAAAGATTTTACATCATCCGATCTATGATCGAAGTGGTAATTGATAATAACTTCAAGTTTAAATGTCGTTGAACTTATCTATACTGAATTGATATAAATTAACAGTCACGAGTGCCTACGTATTTTTATCCACATTTCAATAAAGCCTTTTTACGATATCCAAAAATAGTTTTCCGCGATATCGTCTCTACCGAGCGTAACCCTTTCCAGTTATTTTGACACTGTCGCTTTTAAGCGAATTGAAATGATAAACTGATATTGGGAGTTGAACAAAAATAATTCTATCCGGGCATTGATTATCGAACAGTTACCATATTCCCGCAAATGCATTTGATTAAATGCAGCCGCATTTAAAAGTCATCCTTTTTATGTAAATTGCCTTCCTTGTGATCAGCGAACGAACGAGAAAGAGAATATGGGTCGGGTAAAGATTGGAATCTGGATCAAAAGCATTGGAAAGAATTAGATTGATCAGCTTGAACCCTTCTGCAGATGGCTGCTCGTTCAGCAAATTTGTATTTTATTGAAGCATAAAAACTTGACCAAAAATAAAGTAAGCTCGCTCGTCAATAAAAAGCTCGCCGTATTCGGTAGGAGAGGCCACAACCTGCGGCGCCTGGATTTAGCTCAAACTCTAAAGAATGATTCTTTGACCGTAAACAATGAAATTGTATCTGGGGATTTTGTTCTTTGGCGGTCTTAGTACCAAAAGTAGGAGACTTTGTTAAAAAAAATCTGGTAGAAATATGTATAATAACTTTTATTACATATACGTTATTCTAAGAATCTTCTTCACTTACTTTGAGTCGTATATATATTGTATTTTATTCCAATCGGTCTCAAATGTTACCTTTATTTTCGTATTATAGGTTCATTAGTTTGTGGATAATTGAAGATTTTGTTAATTCATATTTGACCCAAAAATCATTTATTTTTGTTACAAGTTTCATTCAATGAAATCTTCAGTATCTGCACACGTGTCCATTATTTTCGATCAAAGAATCTTTCTCGAGAGTTTGAGGGCCGAGTTTAATTTAAAATTGTTGTTAATTCAATTTTCAATTTTAAGTTTGCTTCAGATTGTAATTCACTTATCAACTTTCTATGAGTTGAATATTTTTAAAACACTACAATCAATTCACTTTAAAATTATTTTTTACTGATATGAGAGATAACGACAACATGAAAAAATTATTTTACAATTTTATACTTTAATAACAAGACCGACTTTAATTAAAATATTAATTTAATAAAATGATGCGAAATACACGTTCTCTCTTCATTCGATGGGTTTGAAAACGTTATAATGTAAATTATTAGCGTGTATGAGTGAGTGATTGTTGAGATGATATATATTGGTATTTTATAGAATTTTACAATTTGACTGAATAGTTTATAAACTCTAGTCATTTTAATAAGTAATAGTAACAAATCTGTGATATCACTTAGTGACAAATTGACTTACTTTTAGTTATTACTAAAGCTTAATTAATCATTGTGATATCGCACAAATGCATTTTATTTTTATTGTTCTTAATATTACCTATGACTAGTCAGTACTGCAAATCTTGTTTTAACCTTAAGTATTATTGTTTTAAAAAATGTATTATTTATTTTATAATGCATTATATGATAAGAAGTTTTAAATATTTTGTAAATGTGGAATTTACAATAAACTATTCTATTATTCTATTATATAATATATATACTTAGAGATCTATAACGCTGTATTAAAAGTTTGTATACACATAACAGCTAAATTGTACACACAACTGTTTCATTTAACTTTTTCGAGAACAGACTAATACTAAACGAATAAATATTGGTATGATGCAAAATGTAGTTCAAATTGCAATTTTTACGAGAGCTTTTATATGTTATTACCCGAGCAGAAATCAGTTGGGGATGTGTTCCACTGAGCCTGACCAGATCCGGAATCCTACGGTTTCCATAACGACCCGTGTATAAGAGTCGACAGACAAAGTCCTACCAATTGATCCGCTAAAATTCCCCCATTTCCCATCAAATCCCCAAGTATTCTACTAGGGTATTACTAGCATAATTACCGGATACAAGAGCTTGCCTCGTTCATCTTCGTCGACACGAAAGACGAAATGCCCAACGCGGGAAGAAGCGCATTTCGGGAGCGAGGCAAACGCACGAGGCTATACTTTTTCAATTGACAGCACTCGGCTTCGAGGAAGCGCTCGGACAACAATAGGAGGTAAAAGCTCTCCGCGACCTTGCAGCGACCCCCGAAAGCTCTCCGCGCGCTCGGCGTACCGCCGGTATACTAATAGGTAAATTGGCGCTCCTTGCCCGGCGGCTAATTGCCGCGTAATCCCGTCGGAAATTAGCCGATTGCGCGGGCGCGCGACGGATCAAGGGCTCGGCGGGAAATTGAGCCGCGGAAGTTTGGTCACGCGCGCGCCGGCGATTCTCGCGACGGCCGTTTGAGAGAGGAGCGGACGAGTCGCCGCGACGCATTCACGGCGAAGGCCGAGCAATTTTCCGCGGTCCAGAAGGGAGACGGCGGAAGTCGCGGAGGTCCGTTTCGAAATTGCGGCGAACAATTATTTTCGCGGAGATAAACGGCGCCTTCTGGGAAGGAGGGGAGGGGTGGCGCGGCGAGGCAATTGCATAATCCTCCGTCGGGCGATCAATGCTTCTAATCTGTGATAATCTGAAGTAGGACATAACGAGACGAGATAATAATTGCTAATGCGTTTATTTTTAATCAGATTCATGCGGATTATTTGAGTTTTAATGAATCGCGTTTATTGTAACGTTGAAGTAGCTATACTTTAAATGGCTATACTTGAAATAATTTTATAAGGATTGATTTTATGATAGTTTCTGCGACTAGTTTAAATTTGAATGTTTTATTTTTTGATATGTAATTTTATTAGTTAGTGTTTTTTTGTTCTGAAATTGGATAGTTTTTGTTAGATAGCACGATGTAATAATCTAAAAGAGAGTTTCAAATTTTCTTTTTACCTTTCTTATTAGTAATGAATCTACGTTTGCGTTAATTTTATAGTTCTTAAAATAATATCAAATGGATATTCTTATGAATATTTTTGTGATTTTAAAACTGGAATGTATGTGTAAAAATGTAAAACCCGTTCTGCAACTTTAAAGAAAATGCTGCAGTCTCACTCATTAAAATTTTCAGTATCGCTTTGCGTACAAAAAATTAGGTTTTCGCGCATAAAAATTTCTGTGCTCATAAGTAGATAAATTACGAATACAAAATACTTAATTAGTAGATTAAGTACTTTGGTTTTAAATGAAGAAAAAACCAAAAGTAAAAAAAAATAAATAAAATTTAGCAATTAGAATTAATAAAATTCCACATCCGGCATATACAATATATCTTCGTTATTTTTTAACAATTCAATGTTTTTAAATAATTATACTCATCAATAGATCGTATACAAAAGTCAATTGGTGCTGATTAGAGTATAATTCTGTAAATGCACGCAGTAAATACGTTTTGTATTGTAAGGCAATGAAGCTCTTTATTTTCATAAACATGGTTATTGAGGAAAAAAAAGAAAAGAATCGACCGAGTTGAATATTGATCCTCGTTTAAATGTCGACGATTAAATCATAAATAATCCTTTTAACTGCCTGGTCAGCGAATTTATTAACAATTATAATGTAAGAAAGAAGTCGGAGCACCGTAGATAAAAAAAGTTTTTTTTTTCGACTGCACACGCCTCTCTTCATAGATCTGTTGTATTTATTCCACGATCCGCGGCCGTTTATAGCAATCGAAACTAGTTAAATACATAAGTAGGATAATTATCTCTGTTCTGTGCTGTTTCGATAGTGATACGCTGAAATAACTAGTTTTATACTTCTTCAATTATTGTCCGTAATAAAAAAAAAATATCTGGAAATATCTTAAGATCGAATGTGAAACTGTTATTAGGCTTAATATGTCTTTATTTATTTCTAGAATAGACTCATATATCGGTCAAAAAATGATAGTGCTTACTCCACTCTAAATTAAAGAATTAAAAATGAAAATTCTATTACTCTCTTTTGCTACGCGTGTACACGTGCGTGTTTCACGCGCTGATTCTTTGAGTTTGATGATGATCGATAATGATAAACAAAAAAAAAAAAAAAAAAAGTAAACGGCCAACCGCGACTATTTTCACACTCATAAATTTCGAGATTTCGACTGCAATTTTAAGCTTCAATTCGACCATATTGCTATGCATTTTAATGTAAGGGATGTAAGGGATATATAGTTTTGAACAAACTTCACTTTCAGGTATGTTACATGATAAAAATATCTTCACCTTACATTTTAAAATCTAGGATAAAATCTTCATTATAAATAAACTTAGTTTGTAGAGTATCATCTGTATTTCACAATATGTTATAAAACTAAACATTACATGTATGTATATTTGTAAATATGAGATTCAATTGTCAACAACTCATTCATTCCTTCCACCACGTATTCTCTTTATTAGTCTTCAATATCTCCAAATTCATCTACAAACTTTATCTGTCTCGTTAATTATACGCTCCTCCCAATCGCAGCTTGATCTAACAAAAAAAAAAAGAAAAAAAAAATTGACGATCGATTGCCAGGTGTCGGTCGACAAAAATCCGAATCCCACGAGCTATAAACTTTTAACGACATCCGCGCCGATCAAATGTCAAAATCGTCGATGATTTCGTCACGCCACTAAACTTTAGGCGGCGAGCTCAAGGCTCGTTCGAATGGGCATAGCGTGAAAGCAGTCGCTCGGTGCAACAACTCGCGGCAGGACCATTGGCGCTGCTCTCGGTGCCACGGCGTAAGATTCATTCAAGGACTGAGGATCCGGTCTGGGAAGGTCTTCGTTCGATCACCGAGGGGCCCGGAGCTGCAAAGTGAATGTGCAACCTGTTTAAAAGGAGGAGGAAGGGCACTGAAACTGGCAGTGGACGGGCAAGGATTCCTCGCTAAATCCGTCGCGTCTCGCGCGCCGGTACGAATGCTTAATTCGTTCTCCTCGGGAGATCGGCTTCTTTCGGTAGATCGATCTCTGTGTGACGTGACTTTTTTTTCACGATCTCTGTGTGACGTGACTTTTTTTTTGTGCCCAGTTTTTACGAATCCACTGGGAATTGCCGGAGGAGATTCGAGTGCGAGCGAGATTTTGAAATAGAGCGAGATGACAATTATTGGCTGAACTTTGCATTCATAATAAAGGCTTGGTATTTATAAAGGCTGAATCAATTTTGCAAGGTGCTTGTTTTAGATCGAAAAAATAGTTTTTCTTATTTCCACGTTTCTTCGCGCTTGTGCCTTGAAGAACAAATTATTACCTGACTTTTATAAGTGAAATCGTGTGTAAATCGAGCCGATATTGGTAAACAAAGCAATATCGGATATTTTATATCTTTAGTTACCGTAGCTTAAATTATTTATTTTTCTGGTACAAACAGAATCTAGTTTTAAAATATTTCAGCCTTAAAGATATCCTTTTCATTAAAGCATCTCATGCATTTTTTATTTGGATTCCTAGAATAGCTTGATTTAATTAAAGGTTATTCATCGGCTTAATTAGACATAGTTTTTCTAACCATAGATAAAAATCTGTTAAGTGTGCTCATTTTTACGCATTAGCAAATGAGCATATGGGCGTTTAACACATTTTTTTCTTGAGAACTAATAATCTTCAATTTTTTTAGATCACGGTGACCAACAAAAAATATTCAAATGAAAAATTTGCATACAAACGGGATATTTTATGGATTTCCTTTATTACACTAAATTATTGTTTAAAAAACTTAATGACAAGACGCACGTTTTTTTACTAAGACGTTATATTTTTTGTCATATCCACATTTGCGGCAACATTAACATACAAGTGATAAAAAAGTTTGCGAAAAATTAGTACTATTTGGATTTAGAAAATTTTCATGGTGCATTTTAAGATAATATTTTAAAATTTTGTTTAATTAATATACACGTAATATGATTTACCAGAAAATTCTTTCCATGAATATAGTAAATTAACTCTTTATTAAAAAAGTTGAGACTACGGCTATCATGTCAGCTCGAAATTTATTAATAATAATAGTTTTGAACGTGATTTAAAAAATATAGTACCATTTAATTTTAGTACAACATTTTGAACATTTTTTAAGGTAACAAATTTAAAATTTTCCTCACAATTAAAATTATTACAGAACCATGAGATTTTAGTTTCAAATCTTCGCTTGATTTCGAAATAACTATATATTGGACAGAATCATATCACAGCTATGCTTTATTTATAATATTTGTAATATTTGCATTGTAGTGCAATAAAAATTTATTCCAGTATTAAAATTAAAATTTTGTTAAAAGCGCGAAGAAGAAGCAAAATAAATGGACAAAGATACGCGTCACCCGCTTGCTCAAAACACAGTGACGAAAAAAGAATAGCCTCTTCGCAAGAAAGAAAAGAAAGCTATTTTCACATTGATGAAATTCACTCATCGAGCACCGGCTATTTCTCACTCTCAATCCGAATTCTATCCAGAAGTTTCATCTTTCTCGAAGGAAAGAGACTGCCGTTCACTTTTTTGTTTCTCGCGCTACTTTTATTCCCGGGCCATTTCACCTCGGCTTTTCCGCTATTCCGGGTGCGCCCGCGTAAGCATACACCTCTTTTCTCAGCATCAGTGCAACTTTTATTTTCCTTTCCTCCTCGAGCGTCCGAAGCCGCCTTAAGCTTATGCACATATATATTTTCATGATTCTTCGAGCTTTAAAAGGTTTCTGCGTCTTGCCCCCGTCTTTTTACATATTTTCGATATTTCAATTGACTCAGCGAAAGGTAAATTGTGTTTACGAGCCTGCGCCGGTGCGATAAAGTCCAGGAAAATAAAGCCATCGAAAATTTACGCTATTATTTGAATTTAAAGGTACTCCGTTTTAAGAAATCGTAAGGGACAAGTGTGCTTATTCAGCAATTGCATTCAGTACTTGAATTTTAATAAAACTGAAAATATCGTACTTGAGATAGATTTAGAGTTCTAAAAATTTACAATAATAAAGCTCAAAATAAAATATTCCGAGAAACGTATGCCCTGCAAAACTCCAGTCTATTTTTATTTCAAATTATTGACATTCGCTGGACTTTTTAAGTTCGACGACACCTTATTAATTGGAACTTGTAGGAAATTCACTTAACTATTTCGTTTTTGGGTTAAAGTAATCTTGCATGATATGATTTTCTCAATAATACAAAAAATGGATAAGACTATGCAAAGAAACAAAAGATAATGGAATTTTTATTTTAATTTTCGGATATCTGGATATACTTAAATATTCGAACGTAAAGAAATTAATAATCCACATAGCAATCTCGTCCGAATAATTCGTACTATCGAACCCATGCGATTAACGCATTAATAAACTATGCTCGAAAATTTGGATTTCGATAACCGAATATTCGAAATGAGAGATAGTTTCAGTTTCACAACTAACATTGAAATATATTAAAAAATAAAGTTTATAAACAATATAATATAAATTTTATAAATAAACAGTTGTGTTTCTTTGTTGTAGAATTCAAGAAAATGTTGCAAGGCGGTTCATCTATCTCACGGAAGGACCTGGCAGTCACAGCACTTGCCGAGATGCTGGGTACTTCGATGCTACTATTTTTGGGATGTATGGGTGGTGTCGGTGGATTAACTAGTCAACCTAGTCATATTCAAGTCACATTAAACTTCGGCTTAGCGGTGCTAATTGTCATTCAGGTAAACATTTTTAAAGACATTATTTACGTTTGCTAAATTTCGAAACTGAATAAATGTTGAATTAAGATTTTTTAAATTTACATTTTTGTATGTCATACGTATGTATGCAAAGAGAGACAAATATAAATTTATCTTGTTGCATTATTATTCCAGTGACATCATATAACGTGTCGTCTACAGTGTCACCCGCAGTAAATTTAATTGCGCCTGCCTCTGATCCTATCGATGACAGATTCATACACGTTTCGTTCATAATTCAAGTTAGCGATTTAATATCGTTACTAACGTATCAAGCATTTCGATTTAATTTTACATTCATTAAATAATTGCTGATATTCTTGAATAATACCTGCAACAAACCTTTTCGAATACTTAGTTACAATTGTTTTAATAGAATTGCCATGCTTATAAAGTAATGGTTAATGATGAAGATAAAAGAAATTGTCACTATAATCATCTATCATTTATTGAGAAAAAATTTTCCATTCGTATCATATATCGACGGTTGAAGATGATAACTGGGAATTCTATTGAAGAAAGTGCTAACTCTGAATTCGGCATTGCTTCATTGAATTAGAAATAAGTCAAAGGCAGTTCTTTTAATTTAGTGACTTTTACGGAAGTTTTACAGAAAAATGTTAAAGTACAAAATCAGTTTCGCAACGTTATAGACGAATAAAAATTATGCCAATTAAAAGTAATTTTGAATATTTATTTTCAGTGTTTTGGACACATAAGTCATGCGCACGTTAATCCAGCAATCACGGTCGGCGCTGTGGTCTTGGGTAAAAAGAATCTGAAAGAGGCGCTGACTTATTTTGTGGCGCAAGTTTTCGGCTCTGTGCTCGGATTCGGTCTGCTCAAGGTTAGTAAACTGATAAACTCTTGTCTGCGTAAACTACGCCGTTGATTCGTATACTTTTATTTCATTTCTTTTCCATTCCACCAATTAAAATATTTCAACATAATTGTGCCTACACTGATACCTTCATTGTCTCTATTATTATTTATTAGTTACCATACTGATTTGTTTTAAGTTAATCTCGATGATTTTTATTTGTGCATTTTTGTTTCAATGCATGAACTAGTGGGAAAATAATGCCGATTGTTTTATTTACGGAAATTTCTATGGATAAAACCCAGGTAGTACCTTTTGTTCGCACTGTACTGTCAATTTCTCAATTACAAAATAGATATTAATTTCTTAAGCCTATGCTACTACCGGCTCCGGAAACTTTCCTCCTTCGTCGAAGCACTGCACCATCGTGCAAATATAAAATTTATTGGGCGATAATTTTCTGGACTTTGCTCTAATTTCGTAGGCAAACATCATTTTCTTCCTGCCATGAGCGATAAACAAAACGAGGAAAAAAAAGTTACTCGGGGTCAATGAATTATCAGTATTGAATGAAACGCCTTCAAGAGCGCAATTGTGCAACGTCGCGGCGGCACTGCATCGGTTATAAGTTATAAGGCGGGAATCGAACATTTTGTCACTGACGACCTCTGATACACACACGGGTACAGCCGAGCGGAATTTTCCCGATAACCGAGGTTCTTATATCGGCCGGCGGCGTATCGCCTTGCTCGCTTTTATCGCGCCCGCGCATTTTTTTTTTCGGCGCCCTAGTGACGCTCGCTATTTTCAGCGAGCGCCGGAGCGACCTTTTTATCAGTGGCGTTGCACACAACCGATAATGAGCGACGGGTATCCGCGAGCGCGGCGCTGCATTGTTCAAATATTTGCCGGGGGATGTTGTGCGGATGACATGATGCATTGCCGCTTATATTGCAAATAAATCAGTAGCGCTGATAGAGGGCTCAAACGAAGATGCAATCAATTAGCCGTGATTAATGCAATTTAATTTAATCGTTCGTAATGCGAGGTTGAAAGAACATTAATGCTTATCGGGGTATAGTTTACTCTGCTATTGCAGTCGCGTTTGGTAAAACGGTGCATTGGCCTTCGTGAATTCAGACTTTTTTTTAACATTGATATAGATATTTCATTTTGTAAAAAATTGTTGCTTTATATCCTTTCTTAAAGAAATTATGAGTTTGAAAACCCTGGTGGAAAAGTAAAGCATATTATAGCTATAAATTAGCTAATTTTTTACGACATGCTAAATTTATAGCTATAAATATTATAGCTATGATATCGTTAAAAACGACACGAATTCTACCTATAATATAGCTAGTTGTATGCTTAATAAAATATTATAAATTAGACAAAATTAAATGTTTCTCTCAGTGAAAATAATGATCAATTTTACAATAATTTATTCACTATTTATTTAAGTTTATTAAATTTAAACAATAATTGATCGAGATAAGTAATTGAAATAGCTTGCAATTAGAAAGCTTAACAGTGCACGTTTGAATTAAACGGATAGGTTCTAATTAAAAATGTTGTCAAATCGTTTACTACTAAATTTTAATTTATTAAATTAAATAAATTGTTCCTCGATGGCAAGTTCTAGATGGCTACTTATATTATTCTATTATATTATATTACACAAAAATTTTTATATTTTTTTATTATACAAATTTCATCACACATTACATTATATTTTATATCTTTATAATTAAAGGGAAATATGCCCGTTCAAGTTATAAATAAATAAATAAAATAAAATAATTTAATGTAATGCGATTCATACAAATAATATTTCAAAGTAAAGTTATGATGCGAACTTACTTCTAAAGGTCGATCTGTTGAAGTGGTGAAATAAAAACACACTATCTACAGCTGCATGTTTCGACTGCTTTTATGGCATTTCAAGGCAAAATTAAATTATCAGATAATTTATTCAGGCAACGTGAAGCTAACACCGGTCAAAGGAAGAATGTACAATAGAATGTCATGAAAGGGTCTAAGTACATAATAAAAGAAGTCCAGAGGTCGACAATTTACAATAACGAGTGTGTTTTTATTTCAGCACTTGAACAGCTGGACCATTAATCAATGCACCAAATTAGAATCGGTTAAGGTGGCCCTTCATGTATTATATGAGGGGCACGCTACTACGTCACGCCAAGCTGCGTTCAATTCGCTAGTTATTCAATAAAATATTCTATTCATTAAAATACTATATTCAATAAAATATTCCCTAAAAATTCAAGGAGATTCTTCTAGATCCTTACTTTGATTTTTAAAAGGAAAGAAGTTCATCGGGAAAAAATTATAACTTAAAAAACTAAACTTCAAAGAGCAAAAGTCTGTTATGAATTTTGGAAATTCTAAATATTTTGATACATCATTGTTTATTTACGTCTTATGAATATGTGTATTTCATATCTTAATATTATATAGAAAACAATTAAGAAAGAATCTTATAAAATCTAACCGCTCCGCGGCTCGAATTTTGGATGTTTTATTTTAATTTGGGAATATTTTATTGAATATTCCTTGAGCACTAATACCTGATACGGATGTTGATCGGAAAAAACTACAGCATAGAACAGTAAATTATAATTCAAAGAAGATTAGCTCGCGGAGATAAGAGAAAAAAATCAATTGATTAATGCAACCATTAATCACGAGAGAATAATCTTTATTAGAAAAATTTGAATTATCTAGTATCTTCCGATATGTAGTTTTATTCATCAACTGTTATGAAATGAGATAACGTACATTAACAGTAATCAACACTTAAAGTTTTATGTTTTTAAATGAAAGATGCTAATACGCCAAGTTGGTAAACAACGAACAAACCACACCCACTTTATACGATATACATAATTAGCAATGTAATTTTAACCGGACATTTTTTATCTAATTAAAATCAACTGTGTTTTTCCTTTCGGGTAAATTCGTTAATTGATTATTCGAAGTGGTCAATGCCTTTAAACTGAAACAGTTTAAAAAACTGATTTAAATTTCAAATATATTGGACGTATGCCTTTTGTACGAAAGAACGCTCATTACTATTCGAATTTGAAAGCTTAGTGGTATGTTTAAAAAGTCATTTACCTCACTCAAGAATGTCATTACATAATTACTGTGTTAGATTCAATTCAAGTTGCTTATTCTGCTTTATTTGACCGTCGTATTTCCTACGATATATTTTTTAAATTTGCTCGCTGGGGAGAGCTTCTATTGATGTATAAACTATTGGTGTATAAACAGCAAACTCTAGATCTTGATAAAATTTTGCAGCATTGCAAAAATTCTTTGTAATAAAAGTACGTAAATTTAACCGCGTTTTTGTCAGTATTTTGTAGACATAAGTAACGCACTTGGTCCTAAGATTATTACCTATTGTAATTTTTATAAAATTTAAGTAAAATGAAAAAAAAAATTAGCAGTGATTTCTTTAAGGTATTACAACTAAATAATTTCTTTGAATCAACTAAAAATTTATCTGAAATTAAACCCTAAACTAAACTACTAAACCCGTTAGTTCTAAAAAAATTTATCTGAAACTAAACCCTAAACTAAACTACTAAACCCGTTAGTTCTAAAAAAAATTTATCTGAAACTAAACCCTAAACTAAACTACTAAACCCGTTAGTTCTAAAAAAAATGTTTAGTTGATTCAATGAAAATATTTAATTGGTATCCCCTAACACTTTCACTGTTACGAAAGTCAAAATTTGAATTTAATTTGAGTTCAAGTTTTGTCGTGAACAAAAAACATGCTTTTTTTAGATGAAATATATATCATATCACATTAGGAGGCAAACATTATGAGCCATATGATTCCTGCAGTAGAAAAAGGGTTAAAGAAACATTTACTTGAATTTACTAATATTTGTCAGTGATAAAAAAACTTAACATTCTCCAAATACTGATTTTATATAAAATAAACTAGAGCACATTCGAAAAAAATTTTAATTACAAAGGAATCCTTCTTATTTCCATTCATTTTTGACAAAACATTTCTATATCCTCAGGTGGTGACACCGGTGGACTACTTGAAATCCAGCCCCAACAGCTCGGTGAACGAGTTCTGCGTGACGGCGCTGCACACCGAGGTGTCGGTGATCCAGGGCCTGCTGCTGGAGGGCATCGCCACCGCCATACTCATGCTGATCGCCTGCGCGATTTGGGATC
This sequence comes from Eurytoma californica, assembly GCA_035586675.1. Taxonomy (NCBI): domain Eukaryota; kingdom Metazoa; phylum Arthropoda; class Insecta; order Hymenoptera; family Eurytomidae; genus Eurytoma; species Eurytoma californica. The sequence continues at coordinate 17,598,479 of JAXIUT010000001.1, read as the reverse complement.
CGCGAAACGCCCAGAACACGGACTCCGTGGCCATAAAGTTCGGCCTGGTGGTCACGGCGTTGGCCACCTCCGTGGGGCCCTACACCGGCTGCAGCATGAACCCGGTACGGTCCCTCGGCCCGGCGATTTGGAACCGATCCTGGACCGATCACTGGGTATACTGGCTGGGCCCCATTGGAGGCTCCCTCCTGGCTTCGCTTTCGTACAAGGCGATCTTCTCGCCGAAGGACGAGAACGACGACGATACGATCGCGGAGAACATGGCGCTCAACAGTATTGACACGCAGAAGCCAGAGGTAAATGATCGATGCTTCTTTTTCGTTGATTGTATGTGGGTGATTTTAAAAAAAGTGCACATTTTTTATGTAATTCCCCTGGTTATTTTGTAAGTTTAAGATGTTAATTTTTCAAATAAAATGAAATTTTTATAAAAGTAAAACTTAAAACACTATAGAATGGGAGTGGAATTATAAATTTCGAGATGTCATCCTTATTCACTAAAAATAGGTATTAATTATCAAGGAAATTACATGAAAAAAGGTACACTTTTTTTAATATCACCCATGATAATAAAAATCAGCGATGATTATGCACATGCATTTTTCAACAATAAAACGTTATTCAATTTTGTAAAGCGGCAAAATCAATTTGCTATTGTTTAGTATCAATTTGGTACTCTTATTCGATCATGTTTTCAGTGCTTTTTTAAGCACAATAGCAAAATACCGCACTTTTCGTGAATTTCAGACAAATTCTTAATTATTTTTATTTCAGAAGGGCAGTAATTCTTTTTAATTTATATTTATTCAAAACATATTAGACTAAATAGTAGGTTCTATTGATGTTTCATTTTTGAGGTTTGAAACTAAATCAGCATTTATATTAACGAAATTTTTTGATATATATTTAGAGTACAATTAGAAAATGTAAAAACTTTATATTTAATTCATTACTCCATTTAAATAAATCAAAATTAAACTAAAATATAATATTCATACCTTTTATATATCAATACATTTTAAATTTTGGCACCACCGGATGTTTAACCATTATCCAAATTATCCAATCAAATCTCTTTTTCCGAGGCTTCACAACATCCTGCCATCGTTTTTTAGAGAGGATTACTTATAAGTTTTAATATAATATTCACAATAGAGTAATAATACTTTCTATAAGAAAAACAGTGATAAATACGTACACCCTGATAAAATTTTTTCATAAATACGGTGTGAAAACATCGATTAACCAGAAAATGTCAAGAAAAACAATGAATCTGTCAAAAATGAATAAAGACATTTAATGCGCAGAAGTAGTAATAGTCGGGTATACCCGGACATATATAATTTTCAATCCATTTTGTTACCCTCTGGCTTTTTCAGATAAGAGGGTTATAATTCTGTTATTATAAATGTTTTTATATCTTTCCAGACGATAAGTTTTATATGTTCAATTCAAGCCTACAGTTGATTTCTGAGTTTACGTGCACTTTCCATTACATGTCGTTCGGGTGTATTCATATGAATTTAGTGAAATTTTCACTGTTTCACATGTAGAAAGTATTAATTTATTAATATTTGTTAATATTATTTTTTTTTATTATTATTTATTGTATATATTTTTTTGCATTCAGTCAATTGGCTTGCTTGACGATTACGATTCATAAGCGGAGCAGACAGGAAAATTGCTAAATTAATAAGCAGCAACTACGTGACTGACTTTATACGTGAACGTGCATGTGTTAACGTATGAAAACGCGTAAAATCATGGCAGGCAGAATAACGGGTATGATCGTTTCATTTCGGTACCCAGTTAGAGCGTAGAATTTTGTATTTCAAAGCATGCAAAAAATTGTTGTTTGCCATATAGCAACTTTAATAATGTACTGTTAGCGTAATTACTAAATTACAGGTAGAAATTAAATCATTCTTTGGACAGAGTGCTAGTTAAATGGTCAAGTCCAAAGGTTTGTTTTTGCACACCCATGAAACGTTTTTTTCGAACAGTATTTGTTCGTAGACTAGAACGAGGAGTGCCAAAGTACTTATTAAATACTAGTTTTTAAAAAGTGGCTATTTTTTAACCATGATTCGGACGCATAACTTTAAAACAACCTCTTTTAACGAATAAACGGTGTTAAGATTTCGAGCTCACATGGTAGAAAATTTTTGAATAACATCTGTTAAGAAGTATTCATTGACTACGTCATAAACATTGTGCTATTTTTTCTTTCTAACATGTATTTATTTTTACTTTTATGTCATTAAACCATTTTTGCCTATAGGGTATGATCATGCAGTTATGATTTTAACCTTTTTTCACTCTTTACGTGAGATCCGAACTTAATAAACTAAGTTGCTAATAAATTGATTCAATTCCTACCTGGTTAGTTTTGAGATTTTTACAAATTGAAAATTGGATAAGATAGGAAGTGTATCGATTATGTGCCTCAATGTGTCATTGATAAATCCTTATTAATCAAAATATTTTTTTTATACTAATTTATTTTAAATTTGGATTCATCTTATATTTCAGAGACAATAATAATCGGTATACTTATCCTTTTAAAGTATTTTCTGGGCTCGGTGACGGTTTATAGAATTTAGAAAGTAAAGCAGCTGAGAACATTGATAAATTATGTGATAACTTTTTTTTTATAAAAATAATAGTATCAGTAACACTACATCTTACTAATTGTATTTTATTTTCCTAATAATAAAAGTTTAATCTGGTTTAATGGAGACTATAGTTCCTGTGATATTTTGTATAAACAATATTTAGGATTCTATATATTGTTTGTTGCGTGTAAATATCTTATTAAACAAAAAAGATGAACATCAATTAAATTTTAATCAATTTATTAACTCATTTGAACAGGTCTAATATAGTAGTACTATACGTTCAACTATTTTAGAAGTATTTGTAGCGTTTTATTCACATTGTCAATAATATGATGAATAAATAAACTATATTGTTTATTTAAAGAACACCTCTTTTACAAATTTTTCTTGTGCCTAATCTTTCGTTAAATTTTAAAAATAAATTATATATTTGTTACAGCACATCTGATCTCCATTAGCTGCTATATTGCCAAAGACTTTCTACAAAAATGAATCGACTAAAAACGAGAAAGAATACCAACCCATAGAATCCTGCAGTACACATGGCTGGGAGTTCAAAAGGTGATAAGAGCTTGCGGAACAAGACAACAATGGAAGAGTTATCCCGGTGACGAGTGAAGTACTTTGCTTGTAAAAAACAATTAGAAGTCCGTCAGGTTTTAATATAGTCATTTTTTTGATACGAAGAAAAAAATGGACAAATTTTACTATAGGATGAATCGGACTTTCAAAATACTTTAAATTGCGTTTTGCTTTGTTTTCGACAGGAATGGTGTACATATAATACAAATGCGATGTATATATTACTAGTTATTCAAGCCTATTGTAAATTGGTTCTAAATTAATATCGGTAATGGAATGTAAATTTAATGATTAATTTTCTGTACAGAATGTATTCTTGTATCGTATACTACTACCAATTTAATAATAGGCTTAACTTGAAGTGTAATTTTTTTTTAAAAAATCACTAAAGAAACGTGTTTATTTTTTAATTAAGTGTTCAACAATGCTTACCGAGATCAGTGCGAAATATCTATTATATTTTTTATACCGAAGAACTTGAGTGAATCAAAAATATAATAACTGTGTGAACAAATACAAATTATTTTTTAGAATATGCTTACAATGAGATACTCAAACTTGACTGATGATCAAAGATATTATGTATAGCGATTTGCTAAATAAATCGAACTTACTACGCATATATACCTTTTAGAATTTCACGTAAATACACCGTACACCGCAGTAGATCAACTGGTAGTCAAACAACTTACCAAATTAAAGGTATCCGAGGGACGTGGGTCTAGCCGATTTTGATAAAATTTAATTACAATAATTGTTTATTTTATCATTTCATCAGAAAATCACTTTACTTCGCTTTTATTTTTATATTCAGTAGCTACAATTCATAAATTTAAATGACTACAATTTTTATATCGCACTCTTTAGATGACTTTTAGAAAGACTTGTCTACTATTCAGGAATTGTAAATAAAAAGTTGTGCGAATTTATTTCATTTTGATTTTTGAATATCGATGATTGAACAATGGAGATACCTAAAAAGACATTGCCTGCAAGCTTTAAAATTATAAGGTAAAGTTCTGCGCGTATAATCACTACTAAAAACAGGTAGTCAATTTTTTCATTATTTCACTGTTTGATTTAAAGTTAACTTCGATCCAGTCATTTTCGGTAATTCAGTTTCTCTCATGTTTTTTGTAAGGTGCGTATTGTAATAATTGATTTCTGCTTTCCTCGGGATACCTCAATTATTCTTGTAAATAAAGGGAAACAAAGAAAGCATATATAATAACATATCTGTTGAAATGGTTAGAACTACCTCTTGGAGCTTCTGTTGGTACGTTATCATAATCAAACTGTAATAATTTTCAACATGGAAGATTAAAATATATAAATAAAAAGTTTACATTTCAATTAAAAATTTTGATTGATTTGAATTATATGACAATTTGGTAAAAAATAGGTTCCAACAATAATTATTATCCTTGTATAGTAACAGAAATACGTGATATGAATAAAAAAAATTACACAGTTTTGTAAATATAGAGATTATGTAAATAAAAATGAATAAAACTATTTTTTTGCCTTTACAGGGGAAAGATTAATGATGAAAATGTTCTTGATCCTTCTGTGCAGGAAAAAGATAGTATATTTTGGATGATAAATTTGTGGTAATCTGCAGAAGGGGTTTACTCACAGCGATAGCTTAGGTATTGTTGACTTATGATGTTAATAATTGATATTGAAATTATTTTATGAAAAAAATTATAAGATGAAAACTTCGGTAGAAAACAATAATTATCAATGCAATTCAATTATATTTAATTCCAGCTTTTAACGGTTTATTTTCATTAAGTATAATTTTAAAAAATGTATAGGAGTAAATTTTAAAGCACTGCAGTTTTATAACTGACAATAAGAAGTAAAACCGTTGTAAAAGTAATTACGCATAAATAATTAAGAAGAATATATTTGATAAGAAACAATTTGACATATAAGAAAATTATGGTTATTTAATCAATGATATTATTTACCAATGATGGTAGATAGGAGTTTCGTAATTATTATATATATGTACTGTAAGCAATAATTTCTCTTCATGAAAACTATAATTCTTATTTCCAAGGTCTTCCTTATTTATTAAAGCATTTTTTAACATAAAGCTAATTTCTGCATATGTTTGCATTTATAAATGTTGATTATTAGTTATACGAAAATTTCAATGTAAGAATTTTCATTTAAATAAAATATATTTTAACAAAATAGTGTTTGTTTTTGTATCAATCATCAACAAGTACTTATATCCTGATGCCATAAAAAACAGGGGAGAGCAAAAATTTTTAAATCCAATCTACAATACAGTAGAACAAATCGTCGTTCCCAACAAAGAAAAGCACATTTCAAAAAAGGCCTATTTTAATTTGCCTTTTTTTGAGCACTTCTAAAACCTGATAAACTTAGGTTATCATACGAATGATACCTTATTTCCAAGTTCTGGAAGAATTCACTTTTCTCTTAGTGCTTTAAAAATGGCAAATTAAAATCAGTCTTTTTTGAAATGTGCTAGAGAAAAGTAAACACTTCTAAAACCTGATAAACTTAGGTTATCATGCGAATGATACCTTATTATCAGGATCTGGAAGAATTTACTTTTCTCTTAGTGCTTTAAAAATGGCAAATTAAAATCGGCCTTTTTTGAAATGTGCTAGAGAAAAGTAAAGACTTCTAAAACCTGATAAACTTAGGTTATCATGCGAATGATACCTTATTATCAGGTTCTGGAAGAATTCACTTTTCTCTTAGTGCTTTAAAAATGGCAAATTAAAATCGGCCTTTTTTGAAATGTGCTAGAGAAAAGTAAACACTTCTAAAACCTGAGAAACTTAGGTTATCATACGAATGATACCTTATTACCAGGTTCTGGAAGAATTTACTTTTCTCTTAGTGCTTTAAAAATGTCAAATTAAAATCGGCCTTTTTTGAAATGTGCTAGAGAAAAGTAAACACTTCTAAAACCTGATAAACTTAGGTTATCATGCGAATGATACCTTATTATCAGGTTCTGGAAGAATTCACTTTTCTCTTAGTGCTTTAAAAATGTCAAATTAAAATCGGCCATTTTTGAAATGTGCTAGAGAAAAGTAAACACTTCTAAAACCTGATAAACTTAGGTTATCATGCGAATGATACCTTAT
>JAXIUT010000001.1:17551433-17571247 GCA_035586675.1 Eurytoma californica | reverse complement strand
AATGCAACATATTTAATGGGGTGGCCCACTATGCCCCGAAGGTTCACATTGCCCCATGGCCCGCTATGCCCCGCTTACCCTAAATTATTTCAATTATTTAAAAACAAATTCATTCAATATATTTAACACACTCAATAATTAATTAAATAAAATAGTATATTAGTAACAAAACTTTACAGAATATAAAATGTATGAAATTAATTATTTAAAAGGAGGATTTCTATATTAGACTTTTTTGATAGATTATTACATAATATAATTATTATAATAAAGTTTTCTGATTAAAGAGAAGCCAGAATATTTCCATCAACTTACTGAGCCTATAAAATATTAATACGTAACTCGTAACCCGTTGACTACTTTAGTGTCTGACCGTACTCTGCTTTCACCACTTGCGTCACTTAACCACAAATCGATGTCCCGTACTTAATACATCTTTCATGTAAACTTTGTTCACGTCAAAGATAAAAATAAATTAATAAATTATATAAATTCTTTAAGAATTTTAACACCTTTTTTTCACGAAATTTTTTATTCTAAATGCAAAATTTTAAAATAAATGCTGCAATGCGGTGAATCTGGAATTTACAATCGGTAAAAAAATCAAAATGGTATTTCACAAATGGTGCCCATTCAGATATAAATATTACATAATCCCAGACACGCATCTATACATCGGGAATACAAAATCCATACATCGGGACTACGTGCCCCGGTGCGCGTCATTGATCCGCTAAAAAAAAACTTTCGCGCACGCTATGTCGCTCATACATCGATATGCGTATTTTTTTTCTAAAAAAAAGAATTCTCCTCTACCCTCGAAAAAAGGGAACAACAGAGTTATTTTTCAATCATAACTCGTGCCCTTTTTCCGTCGTAAGCTCAGGGCACACACGTGCGCGCCCGTAAAAAGAGGAGAGGGGACCAAAAAAGAGTAAAACTATCGGAGGCTAGATAGGAGGAGAAAAGGGAGTAAAAAAAAGAGAGAAGAAAAATTTGCGCTAAAGCGATATCTGCACGGGTATACGCGCGTGCAGCGCCTGCAGGTTTATGGAACGAAATAACTGCCGGCTCGTAATAATTGGTTATCGATTGACGGTGAATAAACCGGCATATCGATAATCCCGTGGATGTGCGCGTGTGCACGAGATTTTGTGATGCACGCACTAATCTCTCGCTCGCTGCTTTGTACTTCCACTGAAAAGGTTATTAAAAAAAGAGAGAGAGAGAGAGAGAAAGGGTGTTCGAATTCAAAAGTTTTAAAAATATGAAAATCAAAGTACATTTATAGACTTTTTCTACTTTCAAATAATGCTATTGGAGGGAGACTCCGACGGGATAAATCATTGGCTTCTTGCATATGTCCGTTTCTACTTACGCTCAAAATGTATTTAAAACAATTTTATTAATATGAGAAATTCTACAAAAAAAATTCCGTTAGCGGGTTCAACAGCTGGAGAAAAAAATGTATGAGTTCACCTATTTTCAAAGTTTTTTCTTGCTCTTTTTGGTATATAATAGAGGAAAAAATTTTTGAACACGCGATATCGTAATATGTATCGTATCGTTATGTAGCCAAAAAACAAGAAAAAATAGGTGAACTCGTACATATTTTTCTCCAGTTTTTGGACCCGCTAACGGGACATTTTTTTGTAGAATTCGTTGCCCCCTTCCCTATTCCAAGCCCTTTCTTTTTCACCCACCTTCTTCCTCATATACAAGTTAATCGCACGACGCTTTATGCCGAAATAATTGTTTAATAAAATTGCTAAGGGAATTCCTGGATAGATATCAATAGAAAACCTATAAAACTGGTGGAAGCAAAGAATTAACACAAATTAGAAGATTTTCACCCGAATTTATCTCTGTATTAACAAGAAAATATCAAAAAAGTAATTATTTGGAATGACGCATGAAATCTCGATTTTTCTACTTATTTTAGTAACCTTATATTAATCCTCTATTCATCTATTTCTCTTCCCATTTATCTATTTATCTCGACTTTTCTTAATTTATTTAGGTCATTTTTTTGTAATTTTACATTTTTTATAACTTTACATCTTTTTAAACTGCAAACAATATCATGAGTTTGATACGATTTTCTGCACTTTTTTCCTTAATGCTAATCCATTTAAATTACTGAAAATTAGTGAATGTAGTTCTGACAAGATCACATCACAAGTAATTTAATAAAGGAGTATCTTATTTTTATTTTGAAAAGCTGAAGCTATCAGTCAAAATGCATTTTGTGTTGATAAAAGTACATGTTTGCTTTCATGAAGGAGTAACTGTATTTCAATTTTCTGCTACATTAGTTAAATAGCTAATTAAGCAGCAATTTATGCCATAATCATTTCGATTTATGCAATTTTCTTTTCGAAATTCTTGCTCAAAATTATTGGTCAATGAATTTCATGCAGATAAATGACATCACTACTTTTTTTAATGAAGGACGAGGATGTCACCACTAATGAAGAATTCTTGCCATATTGAGGGTTTATGGCATTTTAAATTAAACGTCCTTTCATTTCATAAGATACTCTGGTAGGAATTGAATCCATTTATTAGCTAACTGAAAAAAAAGCAAAAATTAGACTAGTTTTCTCTTGTGATGAAACGAATAGTATTCTATCATTTAATTTACTAGGGAAAAATGGCGTGTAGTCATTTAAATGCAGAAATTAATATAAATTTCTAGAAAATTTTAAATATTTCGAATGGTTTCTAAACATATCTTTATGATTTCCAAACCTTACTTACACCAAAAAATTTCAATGTTAGGTAATTTCCTGAGGTTATTAAACATTCTATGTAATTGCACTTTAAATAAGGGACTTTGCAATAACCTTTTGATTAATGTGAAGTCAATTTAGAATTTCTTAATCAATAATAATCAACTAATTCAATCTTGAAAAATTAATAAATCATCAGACCTCGCATTTCTCTGAATTTCTGAATAAATAATGAAAATTCGTCGAACCTCCGATTTGCATCCGGTATTTCACTTTATATGAACTCTTTTAAATCAAAACGATATCTGGCCACGTTACAATAAGTAATTTTAGCTAGTATATTTCCTGCTATTTTAGCTAGCATGTTTTCCACCAACGGATCGGCGACCTCAAATTTATATATGCTACCTTCAGACTTGAATGGTTAAGCGTTGAACAGAGCTACGGCTTCACCATTTACACGATTGCAACTGATTATAAAAAAATCGTGTAATCATCTTTGAAAAAAGATCGATTAATTTTTTGATTTTTTTGCAATCAAATTTCACTAAAAGCCCTCAATAATTCCCTTGAACTACTGAATAACTCCACAAAAATATTCTTTATAATAGTCGCTACACTTTTCATCGAGCTTTTCATACATTCATCATCGCAATGACGATTGCAAATACTCTTTCGCTCCAAAAAACACTTTGAGTCGATGATAACATTCTTTCTCCTCTTTATTACTCTTCCTCGGATTAAGCGTCCATTGGAATTTAAAGACTCGCTAAATCGCTCAACCAGCCGGAGAGGCAGAATCGCTTCCGCGTCGAAGAGGCCGACGGAATCGGGAGGAAGCGGCGTCAAACGTCGCGTTGAGCGGGTCGCCGTGCCTCGCCGCGGCGCTCGCTCTCGCTTATACGTGGGGCGTGCGCTCGGCCAGTCGATTTAATTCGACGTCGGCGCCCGGGAGCAGGCGCGGCACCAGCCAACGGTCCGGCGATAATGGAGAAACAAAGCGTCTACGTGCTCGTGCGTCCGCTCCACCCGGCAAATCCACGGGACGCGCGCGCCGATGCAATTATTCGGCTCGGATTTCCTCTCCCCTTCTCATTTATTTACTCCCCTCGACGAACCTCGCGCGCGAGAGCGCCGATATTTTTTTTTTCGCCTTTTTTGTGCGGGGTTTTCTTTTTTGTGCACGTCTCGGAGCACAAAGGACAGAAAAAAAAGAGCGAGGCGAATCACGGGTTATAACGTGGTTACGTTGGTGATGAAAAAGTGCCCATAAAAATGATAACATCATTAGCGGGAATACTTTAGCTTCGTTTTTATGTCACTAAAGTCAATTATAGAGCCTATAAAAGTGAGATGGCAAAGATAAAATTTTAATGCACGTACTGATTGAGATGGATGATTATAGTTTTATTGCAATTCGCGGGGGAATAGTTAATAATTGTACGTATGACGTTTAAACTGCGGTAATGATTTTTTTATTATTCAAGTAATAAAATAAATCAACTGATTAATAAGTCATTATTTTTAATTAATCGTTAAAGTACTAGTATGACGTCTACAGTTGCCAACATTTAACTATATGATTGTGTCGTAATTAGCGAACTTCAAAACTCATTTCAATGTAAATAATAAGCTTTTGCAATTTTTGAAATACTTCATCAGTGCATTTAATTTTCATTAAACCTAAATACCATATATGTTGACAGACGACTCGGTCGCTAGATATGTGTAAGACTGAATAAAAAAATGACTCGGATGGTGAAATTTATTTATGCCAACATTACTTTCTTCACCTTTATTTAGTGTCCTCTTTTTAAATAAACTTAATTAAGCAATTAAAATTGTTGAAATTCGTCTTTTTAAACCGTATCGACTCATGACGAACCTAAACAGTTAAGTTTATTTAAAAATCCCTGAAGCGGACGCTGAATAAAAAGGGTCAAACATCGGCATAAATTAATTTCACCGTTTGGTTCGTCTCGATCCAAGTCTTCTTTTTATTCAATGAATACCATATAGTCAGTCTGAATAAAAAAGATTCCCGCGGTAACATTTTAAGTAAGTTAGCTCCCTTAATAGGCTACTTAAATATACACGTAAATCTTTGGGAAGCCATCGAGTTTCGTGGGAGAGTGCTTAAACGAATGAGCCATTATATCCCAGGACCGCCGTCGTCTTACAACTGAAAACATCAATTATGAGACGGCAATTAGCGCCCTCTAATAACGGTATCGTTTTAAGCCGGGCGAGTTAAAAAAAAATAAATAAAAAAACGAACGAGCCTGTCAACGACAGAGGATATATCTCGACGCCTACCACTCTCTCTCTCTATTGCTGTTAATGGGTTATACAGAAAGACAAGTTTTTAATCACTCCTACGTGACTGGCATTTTGCGCGCTCGCGTATTCGTCGAGAGGAAGCGGGAAAGATTGAGGGGAGGGATCGACCGGCAGCTTTTATTATAGGGTTTTCCCTCTGTATATAGTGTCGCGCCGTAATTACTTGTTTGCCAGAATTAAAAGGTGCTCTCTCTCTCTTAAGCTTGAAAATACACGCCAGTCGTATCGTGTGATGCGAGCGAGAGAGAGGAGGTCGTGCCGTGTCTTCTTGTAATTATCAACTTCGTAGATCTCTAATTAAAGCTCTGTCGATGGCACACGCCCGAAGGACACGTGACGAGACACTCATCGGCACGATAATGCAGTCCGGGAGTTTGCAAACTGTTCTCTCCGTGATGCCGTCGCCGAGCCATCGTCGCTGTCGTCTTTACTCGTTTCCGAGTCGCAAATGTAGTTTGGATTTAGGTCTTACGCAGATTCTACTTGCCGCTGATCATTACCATCAACAAGATTGAAACTTAAATTTCCGCTCTCTTATGCGAGCGTAGCGTTTAATATTGTGAATGAAACTTTTAATTAATTGCTGTAACTTTTAACTGCTATATGAAGCTCGATTGTAGATCTTGAAAGCACATAATTGCTGCAAACGTAGATTGAGTACACTCGTTAATTATAAAGTACAGTGTGAATGAAGTGGATAAAAAAGATCAATATGGTTACTGTAACAAACCATTAAGTAGAGAGGAAACAATTGAAAAAAATTAAAATACTTCTTTACTTTCTGGAGAGAGTTTTGATTAGAATGTAAATGTCTGTTCAGAAAAAGGATAAATAGAATATTGGAATGAAGTAAAATTTCATAGTCACGATCAATAATACAAAAATAACGAATTTCCGTTGATTTTATTTGCTACAAGTTATATTATTAGCGGGAGATATTGAACATTTTCTTTTTAAACTTTTTCATACAGATTATTACTTTTTAAATATTTTTATTATCTTCGAGTACCTTACATTTATCCTACAACTACCACACAATAAAATATTAGTTATATAAAAATAACAATTTAATGGTAACTAAACTAAACGGAAATGATAGCGATGTAAACATTGATAATAATTCTAAGAAATTGGTTTTTCAACTGCGATCTTTGATTGATTGGCTATAACCGTAGACGATAGTAAAATGTTCAAGGGGTTTATAGTATCATAATATAAGCAGTAACTGATAAGCAATACGGGTTTGCACGAAGCTCACTGGCGTGAACTTTGACGAACTTCAACAGCCCTTGAATGACTCGCTAGTTCGATAATCCTATATACCCGAACTATCGCCCATAAACTCAAAGTCAATTCCCTGCAAGCTTTTAGAAATACCCAAATTGTGAGGCATAAAGCTATTACGTTCTTGCGTAAGCACAAACTTCTTTCAAATCCATATAACTTTTTAAAAGAGTTTAAGGTATACGTCATGTCCTAAATGCAAATGTTCAAACTGCCAGTTTTCGTGTAAAAAATTACTGATCGTTACGTTTTACTCCTGTCATCACAATTCCGATATCTTATGCTCTTATTGTTTGACTACACTTTATGTCTTGAGCGTCCGTAAGGTTGTATAATCGATGAAACAATATATTAAACGATCTATTAAATCAGGTCTTATTCAGAAAATTATCCCCCACAGAGTTTCAGTGCTTTTAATATTTAAATTGCTTTCATCGTATAGTGTTTTTAGTAGTAGTACCTAGACTGCCATCGTTTACAGAGCGTCAAAGTCTAAAAGTTGCACCCAAATATTTATACAACGCAGAATTTTCATAAAAAGAAAAATGATGCAAACAAAAGTTATTCGTTTTTGAAGCCACCACAGATCGATGACTTTAAATGTTACCTTGAGCTCTATTATTTTAAAATTCATGTAAGGAACCATAGTATCCCTATGGGTCAAAACCTCTGTTAAAAATGTTAAAATTAACAAGGGAGTTCCGAGTTCCCCTATTTATTTTAACAATAGTTCTACATTGTACATATAAGCGACTCGAATTAATTTTGAAATTTCTACAATATTTAAACATTTTTAATGTATAAATGTTTTATTTTTTGCAGGTCACCAATGGCTAAAAACGAATCTGGACGTATCGCCGGAATCCGGCTGGGCCGTCGATCCATTCGGCCACGGTGGCACAGTGCCGTATCTCCTGAAAGCTTCGGGCGCATCCGGTACCGTAATACAGCGCATTCATTACGCCTGGAAGCAGTGGTTCGCCAAAAAGCAGTACGGGGACTTTGTGTGGGTGCAGCCGTGGGATCAGAGTGGAGCGTCAGACATGCTTACTCATAATCAGCCATTTGATATTTACAACATCAAGCATTCCTGCGGGCCCCATCCCCACGTCTGCCTCAACTACGACTTCCGCAAGATTCGCAACGAATACACGGAATACTCCGCCAAGGCTGTTGATATCACGTCGAGCAACGTTAAGGCCATGGCGGAACAATTGCTCGAGCAGTACTTTAAGACGGGATCGCTGTTTCCGCACAATGTTGTGTTAATACCACTGGGAGATGATTTTAGGTGAGTGGCTTTCTAATATTTAATATTTCATCATTTTAATTTATGTGTTATCCATTTATAATGGTATTTATGAATAAATTTAAATGGAAATTTAAATTTAATAAAATAGTACATCTATCGCAATAAGTGTGCTAAAAAACAATTTTGCTATATTCTTGTGATTCACCAAAAGTTAATAGTAACGATAGACTCAACAAAAATCAGTCATAATGATTTTACATGATTATTTTCAATCTGATTACAGATACGATCATCCAATCGAATGGGACCAACAATACACCAACTACAAAATCCTGATAGATTTCATAAATAGTCGTAAGGACGAATACAACGCTGAAGTAGTATTCGGTACTCCAAAGGACTATTTTAACGAAATACAAAAACGCATGGCGCGTTTTCCGACACTCAAGGGTGACTTCTTCGTGTACTCCGATATCTTCAGTGAAGGCAGACCAGCTTACTGGAGTGGATACTTCACTACCAGACCGTACATGAAAATTCTCGATCGCGAATTGGAGGCAAATCTACGATCCGCTGAGATTCTTTACACGATAGCACTGAATGTTGCAAAGCAATCCGCTAGAGACATAAAACTTTACGAAACGTACTTTGAAAAATTGGTGAAAGCACGACGTAACCTCGGACTTTTCCAGCATCACGATGCCATTACCGGTACTTCTAAATCGTTCGTGATGAAGGACTATGCCCTTAAGCTGTTCGAATCCATTTCCGACATGACCAGCTTGCAGAGCTTCGCTATTCAATCGTTGGCATCTAGCGAACAAAAGGCGAATTCGTCAAGTCAAATCTACGTTTTATCTGAATCTGATCGTGATAGTTACGAAAAGCTCCCGAAGAAGATTCCCATAAACATTAACACTCGGGAAATCAAGAGAATTGTCCTCTTCAACTCACTTGCTCAACCGCGACAGGAAGTTATCAGCCTGAAAGTTTCTACGTACCGAATTCGAGTTCTCGATTCGCAAAAGATTCCCATTCCTTATCAGATCGCCCCGGTGATGAACGCGACGAGTATAACGCATGATCTTTACGTCATACTGTTCGTTGCCGACCTTAAACCTTTGACAATAGCTGTGTACTATCTGCAGCAAACTGATAGAGTACCAGCCGAGGCTATTTCCACGGTTTACTGCAGTCGATGCGGTAAAGATAATGTCTTCCCAATTAAACCTATGCAGGTGGGCGATGTCCAGCTTGAAAACCAACGTATGAAACTGCTGTTCGAGGGTCAGACCGGTTTTCTCAAAAGAGTCACCAAAAAGCCCAGTGGTAAGATCATGCAGTGCAACATCCAATTTGCCGCATATACTTCGGCACAATTCCACAGCGGAGCTTACCTTTTCATGCCCGATCCCAATCTGCGTGATTCAGACAAAGACGTTCTGGATGCGTACATGCCACACCAGAAGATTTACATCGTTTCCGGTGCCCTCAGTTCCAGACTGACCGTGGAGTATGGAAAATTACTTGCACATCATGTAGCCATTTATCACAAAGAGGGAGTACTGTCCGAAGCGATCCACATAAGGAACATCATAGATTTCGAGACACCGCCAAAGAATCGCGAGACAGAGATGTTCATGCGCATCCAGACGGACATCGTCAACGGTGATCCACCGGAGTTCTACACGGACCTCAACGGTCACCAGATGATCAAGCGCACTAAGATCGAGAGAATAGGCATCGAGGGCAACTACTTCCCCATCACGTCGATGGCTTACATCGAGGATTCCTCGCACAGGCTCACACTCTTGGTGAACCACGGCCAGGGTGCAGCAAGTTACCAGCCTGGCTGGCTGGAGGTCATGCTGGACAGGAGAACTCTGTACGACGATTCCAGAGGCATGGGTGAAGGATTACTGGACAACCGGAAAACCGTGATAAAACACTGGCTCTTACTGGAGGACATCACAGGCGAGAAGGATCGCTACTCGAAACCATCGCTGTTCGCCAATCAGATGAGCAATGCCCTGAACTACCCGGTGAACATCTTCGTGGTGGACGGAACGGAGACGGAGGTCAAGCTGGCGCCGGAGACCAGGCTTCTCAGCCACAGTTTCCCCTGCGACGTGCACCTACTGAACCTTCGAACGAACCACGATCCGAAGATGCCTCATTATCCTATCAACAACGCGCTGATGGTGCTGCACCGGCAAGGGTACAGCTGCGCCGTCGGAGCTGACGTTTCGATCAAACACTGCCCACTGGACGATAAATTGTCGGCCGATACAGCCTTCTACAAGCTCCTCGCACCCAACGTCACGAAGACCTCGCTGACCGGTACGAAGACGCACAAGCACCTGAAGGACGGACTACAGGAGATCGCGTTGCAGCCCATGCAACTGGAGACTTACAACCTCAATTTCGCGACGAATCTTCACTGAGTGAGGAGCTTGCATCGAAGCAAGAGCTGACGGAACACTTTTAGTGTTAAATTATTCTTAGCTTGTATTTTTCAATTGATGGTATTGAAACAGCAAATATTGAATTGTGGTGGAATCGAGGTTTTTACGACTCACTCGGAACAATATCTCCATACAATTCTTAAATAAACTTTAGAGGAGTAGAAAGAACCAATACGTACTCCCAACAAAATACATTTTTTACATCAATCTAACTTGATTATCCTATCGCGAATATAATGTAAAAAGTATCTGTGAATTTACATAACACACCGAGATATTTTTCCGAGTACTCGCAGTGAATTCCCACCAGCCAATTCGTGCTAAGAAAAACACTCGAAGGTAAATTCGGCGGTACTGTTCGCGGGGGGGAAACGACGGCGGGAGGGGGAGCAGAAGTCGCGGGAGAGAAATCAAAGCTTGTTTTTACTCGACTGGAAGAAGCAGGGATTTGCGCGCGGATAATCGTGCCAATACCCCGCCGCGATAATTACCAATTACACGCATCAATGGAACGCGCGGCTTTTTCTTCCGGCGTCGGAAGGCGCAAGAACGCCCCGTGCGAACGAGCGTAAAGCGTCCTTTTGCGAGGCGCTCGCCGCCAAAGGGAGCACGAGTGAACGAGCTTGATGAGGGGCGATGAAAAAATCGATTATTTACCTGCTAACTACGGACTGATGCCGATACATAAATGTTGAAACGCGAAAGTTTGAGGTAATTGGGATGAGTGAATTGTTTGTAATGATTCATAGGGCAATTATTTTTTTTAGTGCATTAATTAATAGTAAAATTATTTTACATTCTGTCTAAATTACTCTTGCGGAGAGTACGTCGATCTCCAAATTATTTGTGCATCTATAGTGATTAGGTTTTAATTGCATTCATTTTTGATTAGTGAATATATACTTACGATTATGTATTCGAATGAATCTAAAGCATCTGTAAAGAGATACAGATTGCAAAAAAAATACAGGGAAGAGAAGGAGCAAAGAGAAAGGGCAAAAGAGTAACGAAAATTCATGATTGTACATATCAGTCTGATCTATGTAAACGGTATAGATTGAATAATAGAAATTTAATGTGCTATAAGAAAATAATGTAAATCTTGCCTATTTTCATATTCCATACTTAAAGTCTTCACGAAACTTTTTACTCGCTCTCTTCTCTTTTTTTCTTAAACTTCTGACAAAGAGATTTTTTAAATTTTTGATTGATTTAAATTGTTAAACGATGGTTTCGTGAATTTGTTTTCGAAAGAGAAAAATTATACTTAATGACTGACGAAGAGAGAATGATAAATCGTGTGTAAACGGAAATTAAGTGTAAATAAAATGAAATTATATGTGAAAAGAGTTATTAATTTCGTGGTGTACGATATTATTTTTAAATTAAATATCGAGATAAATTTTATCGTTGACACTGGCGACGCTTGTGTTTCTCTTCTCCTGTAATACCAAGATAAAGAAAGTAAATTGATTATCGATTTTTTAATAGAAGAATATAGAGTACTATACTTATATTAATCTTGTAAATAAGTAATGTATTAGTAAATGTATAGAAAGACTATCGTGTTTAAAATGCTAATTAAAAAGAATTATTTTATTTATCTCTATCGAATGAAAAGCAGAAATTTTATTAAAAATAATTTGCTAATAACTTGACAATATTTTCATTTTGAAAGTACATAAGAATTATTTAATGTTACGAAAACTGTTAGTGCGAATCTGCAAATGTTTTATACTGTCAAAAGGATACCCACGAATAATTTAAACCGCTAAATTTCCGCAAAGTTCTTCCAGAGTAGTTATTAAAAAAATGGAATAAATAAATAAATTAAATCGTTTGTTAGTCTGTGGAAAAATGACAAATATGACACAATGAGACATTTGTAAATGAAATTGTGGGCTAGTGAAAGTGTAATTTGTACATAGTGATTTACGTAAGTCTTCTATGAAAAATGAACTCCACGTTAAGCTTTAAGTGGCGGTAAATATTGCACGCATGCAAACTTTGTGAAAAATGTCTGTATGTAACTTTTTCCCTGACAATATTACGTGTTTTAACGGGGTCGATTATTGATTCTTGGAAATTCTACAAATTTCAATTCAGATTCACGAGGAAATATTTATCCTTTTTTTCAATTATATATGTACGTGACATGACTTCCCGGTAATAAAATTAACCATGAATTGACCTCAAAGTGCATATACTGGCGGATTTTGTGGTTAACTTTTTACAGGGTTGTTTCTTACTCTTGTCTTTTCTTTTAATCGCAAAATACTACATAACAAAAATAAATAATAATCACGCGATGCGAGGTAAATTAAAATAATTGATATATAAATTCGACGAATTTCTTGAATCCCATAATCAATGCCTTAAAACATTTGGCGATTGCTCAAGTGTGAGGCGTACGTAAATTAGAACTCAGTGACAGCTCTATTTTCATCACTGACGAAGGACTATCAAATGCAGACGCTCGGTGAAAAAAGGGCACCGTAGGATCAATGAAAGATTGTAAAATAATTATAGGGAAAATAAAAAAAAGAAAGATAATGTGAGAGCATGTTGATTATATTGAATGAGTGCGCTTACTTCGAAGATATAATTAGCTAATTAAAAGCAAATCTTTTATATAAAGGACTGAACGTGTGCAATCAACGTATCTTTTATATAAAGAGTTTTTCATTTTTTTAAACAAGCCTACGAAAATGTAAAATTCGTGCTGCAATTGTTTGTCTATGTAACGGATGAATAAACAAAACTTGAATTATATAAATCATAGTAAACTTATTGTAGCAGCGATAGGCACTTCTAATGATGTAAAACTTAACGTTTTTCTATTTCGGTCAATAGTGATGATGCTGGGCTAAAATGTTATTTTTCTAGTGATGTTGAGTATTTCGTGAAATAAAAGGAATTTGATTGTTATGAATACTTAAATTTATAGTACTTTTGATTAAATTTATTGATACTTACTTCTGAAAACAATATTTACTTAATTTTATGAAATGAATCGTTAAATTTGTGGCTTTCATTAGTTGATCCTCCATTGTAGGTTTTATAAGTATTTAACGAGCTATTTAATTTCATAAAACAAAAATGATAGGTGTTGGTAATTTAGTTAACTTTTGTAAAAAAAGAAATTGTGATTTATCCATAGTTACTTTATCTTAATTATTATCTTAACCATTAGTCAATAGTGACTTTTTAATTAGAAAAATTATTTTAATCTATAGCTTACTGAAATTTGTAGATAAACAAATATTTTAGTTAGAAGTGTCAATCTCTGTATCTAAAAAAAAAAACTAGCAAATTTTTGTACAGAAAAATTGGAGAAAAAACCTACTTTCAAAGTTGGCGCTCGTCGACATCCTGCTAACTCGAGCCAACTGAAAAGACCTTGTAATATAATACGTGTACTGTGCTGTCTTCTAGATGAGAGAAAGGAAACTAATACGAGAACTATGTTATTATTATGCAGAAGATAACGAGGTGGTGTACGCGCTAGAGGCGCCGAAAAATTCGCGGTGGAGTCGCTCGGATTTCCCACTCCCCGCCTCTCGACGCGCAAATTTTTCGGCGGCCGGTCGCGCGGCGTGCGAGTGGACAAATAGATTTTACAGGGCGTCATTAAAGTAGGTGCTCGAACGCGTCGCGCTCGGATTTCGCTGCCAACCATCCGATCGTCCGAGCACACCGGGCCGAAAATGAATACACGATAATATGATATTCCCTACCGTTAAACCAATGTATAACATTATATTTATTGAATAAAAATAGTACGTCGTATTTTCACTCATGTTGTATCGAATATTTATTTTTCACCCATATTTTTTAATAACCTTGCCTATATAGAGTTTTTTCATTTACTGTTTTTTTTCAATTATAAAAGCAATTGCAAATACGATAGTATGGTTTCTTTTTGTTATTGAAAAATTGATTACTTTTAGAAACAAATTATTGACACTGTATTGACTAGTAGAATGAAAAAACGAAAATGAAAGACTTTCCTCTTTAATTGAATGAAAAACAATATGGTAAGATGTAATATTAGAATGTACTTTAGCTGCAGTAAATTTTGTTTTTAAACTTGACCTATTCTTAATTAAATTAATTAACGTCAAAAATGAAAGACTTTATATTTCTTATAGAAAATATTATGAACCAGAGCAAAATGTATAATACATCTTAACGATTTAATTAAAAATATTGGTAAAATCTTAAAGTAATCCTATACTGGATTTAACTGGCAGCAATTAGTTTTGAAGAAAGAAAGAAGGAAAGGAGTTTGTTAAAAAAATCTTTTCACGAAAGAATTCAATGAATCGTTAATTTAATTTTTCTTAAAAGAGTCTTGACTGTGAAAGCGACCTACCGGATATTGAATTTTTTTTCACAATCAAACAACGACGAATTCAAAAAATGTTGAAAAATCTTAATTAAAGTAACAATTATTCCATGAAAAGAAAATACAAAATAAATTTAAAACGTATAATTACAAAATTTTCATAGAAAATATAAGTAATTTACAGACTGCACTTTGTAATTTTCGTATGATTAAATCATTCAGCGCAACTCTGAAGTATTAAACCTCTTCATGCGGGACAGGTTTCGGCAAACCCACTTTTTGAAAGTACTGGAAAAATTGAAATTAAATAATATAATATTTGAAATACGATATTTTATATTCCATTTAATAATAAATATCTCGTTTAACAATGTAAATTAATAAAAATAAAATAAATAATTCTTAAAATAACAATATTTTACAATATATCCAATTATAAACAATGTATGATATTTAACAAACGCATAAAGGAAATTAAATATTTCCAGAACTACGATATTTATTACGATACATTAAATGAGGAGAGTCTCGTAAATTTTCAAATAAAGTGGGTTAAATAATCGATTTTTGTTTTTTAAAAAAAAGTTCAGTAAGGAAGGAAATAAATTTACCAACTTTTATTCTACATAGAAAATAGAATAGAATGTAGTTAATCTTCTACAAAACTATATGCGTAAGAAATGTTTTAATAAACTACAAGTTTAATCGTTGAAAAGCAAAAAATGTTTCTTGCACATACACTTTTGATCAGTAATTAACTTCAGACCAAGTGCTATCTATTTTATTTACTAATGTGGTATTATTTTTTAATTTCGAACTGTATTCTTTTGAAAAAAATTAAAAATTGATTTTTCGTCCCATATTCGTTGACAATTTACGAAACTCTCCGTTTAACAAAAAACAACATATTGCATTTAATACGCAGAAAAAAAAGGAAAAATTACTATAATTTATTTGAGTCAGAGGACATGCTGAGATCGTGAGAAAAATTACTATAATTGTATAAAGAAAAATTACTATAATTGGTAAAAAGTACAATTTTTATAGTAAAATATTCCATAAATATTTTTTCCTACATTATTCTTTTCAGTTGAAAATCCTTTTCCCAATTCATTTAAAAAAAAATCAAACCACAGTGGCTCAACTTCTCGCGTTTGCACGTAATTTAATTACGAAAAGAAACAAAAAAAAACTGAAAGAAAAGGCTTAACGAAGATTTAAAGCGCGCAAAATCGAGAAAGAAGGAGCTATACGAACGGGGGGCCAGAGAGCAAACCGAGAGGGCGAAAGAAAAGCAACCGAGCCGAGTTCGCGGTTTTAGCTAAGCGTTAATCGATACGTTACTCCTTGACGCAGTTGTTCTCGCGAGGTGCGTTAATGACAGCCCCGCGCTCACCCCGCCCCCGTCCGATAAACGCTATCGGGGCAAGCGCGCGCGCGCGCTCGGTAATTGAATTTCGAATAAGCGATATAGCCCGGCAATTTCTTTAATTAACGACCCCCTAACGAGCGGCGCAAGTCGCGATGCGTTTCGGCCGCGAGATAGGCACTGAGTAACGGGAAGCTTCTTCGCGGGGACACATCCCGCGGAAGCTTCTTGACACTCCTCCCCCAGCCTCGATATATATATATATATTTTCGAGCTTTTCAGCAAGTACTGTATTATGCGCGATTTATTATTTTCCGATATGCCGCGGCTCGCCAAGCCGTCCGTTCGGCGGCCGAACAATAGATTTTCATTTGTGCTTGCTCGTAACTCATCGATCCGTTTTTATATTTCGGGGAGGACGCGCCGGCTCCATTGAAGGTCCCTTCCGCTTTTCATTACACTAAATTTCGCGCTAGCCTTTCGCCGGATAATTTTTAACTTATCGTCGAGCGCGCCGCTGTACTTGTTCGTTCGCTGGATTGCGGGTCAACGATTCCCTTTGCTTCCCTTTTACCATTACAATGGGCGAACGTGAAAGACGTAAAATTACAGTTTTATGTGCTGAATATTATTATGCACGGTTCTTATCGCTAGCTTTCTGAATGGGTGTGTCGAAATATTTCAGAAAATGTGGAATGAACATGACGCTGCATATTTGAAAGTCATTCTTAAATTTTCATTATTTTGTCTTGTACTGCTGTAGAAGATCGTACGAACACAGTTTAATCCTTATAAAAATATACATTAAAAAAATAAATAAATCCGAGGAAGGGAAAGGAATGGTAATAAAAGTAACGGTGCAATTTGTTAAAATAAGTAGAAAAATCAAGATTTCATGCGACATTCAACAGTAATAATTGCAAAAAATAATAACTTCTTTATTATTCCTTTTTTAATGAAAATGCATATAAGTGTATGCTCTATTTAGGATTAATTAATTATTCTATCATCAGTTTCGTAGGTACTATTGATATATACAAGGAAAAGTATATTATCAGATCTAGGATGAAAGTACGAATAATTGCCTTTCGTTGACTTCAATTTTCAGTAAATATCTTTAACATTACCATTTTTTCTACTTATCTTCGCCAAAAGTATCAATTCTCGGGCCGGAATGAAAATGTGACAGTTCAGGCGTGAGTGTGCAGAAAAATACTATACGCATCAAAGGAAACAACAAAAAATGCCTCAGTATATGCATGATTATTAATTTATCTAAGAAGAAAGGTGTTATTTTTTATCTTCTTACATATGTAACTATACTATTTCCTACACACTATTAATAAATTTTATCTTTAAATTTTTAAAAAAGGCAAACTATTAAATCGTCATTTTGCATCAATAGCAGATATTCACGAGCCACGTAGCTTCAATCATGATACAGATAATAGATTTGGAGCTTATAAATTTCAATGTTGAAGATTTCAAAGGAGTGCAGTTTTCAAAGGCGGAGAAGGATTTTAAAATAGCTTCGCTAGTTATTAAAATTGCTAAGAAAAAGTTGGCCAAACTATACAGGAGCAACAGAATGGAGTTATCAGACAATCTGTAGGGATCGAGAAGTGAGTAATTTTAAGATCAAGAGAAGTTCTTTGATGCTTCTTAATCTTTCAGATAAAAAAATCTCCTTATAGTAATAAAAAAAATTAAACTAACATACTAATACTAAAACATGACACAAAGTACTGTACAGTTATAGTATCGCTAAATTAAAAAAACTAGCGAACAAAATTAATTGAAATTTTTATAGAACATAGATGTTTATATTCTGCATTACCATTTTTTTTTTTAAATTTGACAGTTTAGTTGAGAAGAAATAAACTTAAAAAAAAAGTACACACACACACACATATCCATACAGACACTTTTTAAAAACACGTTTTTCGAGCTCCCAATACTTTCAAACAAGTTTTTACGAAATTTAAAAAGTTTAAAACAAAACTCAAAATTTTACCATTACAAAGCTTCCTCTATGAGGAAGTTAAAAGGCTTCCTCCGTGAAGAAACAAAAGTTATAAATAATTATAAGTTCAGATCTTTCATGGTTAAACGAGTAGTCGAATCATGCTGCTCATTACAAAATGAAGACAGTCGGTTTTACTCAACTTTAAAAGACTACCAGACTAAGGTATTTTACTGGAAGCTAAAGAGATTAGAGGAGAATAGATAGACCGACAACCGAGCCCTTTCCGCGTGTAGCTCGAAACTTTAGCATGAAACTTTATTATTGGTAAACTCTCTTTCTCTGCGGTCCGGTGGAGTAACATCTCGGTGCTTTTGTTGCGATGTACAGCGGAAAGCAGCAGTGGGAATCCTCCCCTCTCTCAAACCCTTGCCTGCGCATCAAAGTTTCAAATTAAAGTCCATCGACGCGCCGAGACGGGCCGCCGCCGCACACACACACGTATAAGTACTGTTTCAGCGATGTTTTTGGAGAATATCTCGCCGGACTCGAGATGAGGTTTACACTCAATCTGATCGCGGCTGACTTAGCAAAAGCTTCGGGACGAAAGTTGATAGCATTGAAATATCAACGTGGGCTTCCACCTCGGATCGAGGCCCCCTCGGAATGCCGCAAATTCCCCCGCGCTATTTACTTGCGAATTAGGAGCGAACTTAATGTAACGAGAAAATTGAGCTGAGTTTACAGGAGTCAGCAAGGTGAACTTCGGATGAATCATTGATTATGTTATTCTTGAAGAATTCAATTACGCAGCATAAAAGTTTAATGCGCCGAGGAAAAGAACGGTTTTGTAAATTCAAATGTCGTGTTTGTTAAATGTAAATGTTTAATTTGATTTACGTAATACTGAAGTTAAATTATTATGTAGTTCACAAAATTGTCAATGCGAATGCCCTATGTTTAATTTTCGAAGTTTTTTTATAAAAGGATTTGCGCTATCTCCTGTAAAGATTAGAACGATGTATTTACTACAGCTGTAGACAAGGTATAAATTGCATCCTTTTGTGAAATTGAAAAAATAAAAAATACCTGTCGATTATTCTATCAAGCGGATGTAATAGAATCCAAACAAATTCTCACGATTCTTAACAACTCTAACTTTCCCGCGACTTTAATAGACGCACATGAAGTGTAATATACCTCGGTGAGGAGATATAGCGCAAATAGTCAGCTTCATAAAGGAAATAATGATTCTCCGCGAAGGAGAAGGGTAAAAGGGTCCGCAGAGTTGAACGTACGCACAAAGGGAGGCGATTGCGCGTGCGAACACGCTCTCGTGCACGGGGAAGGAAAAAAGCGCTGGGGGGGCAGAGAACGGGAGCCGGCGACTCGACGAAATTGAACCGATCGTAATTAAAACTTGTATAGCGAAGCCCACCTGAGTCAGGCGGGAAAATTACGGTGGGTATAAAGCGCGGACACTTTGCTGCCCGCGACACACCGCGTTCGCAAGTATTAGCCGGAGTCTTTGCATTCTCGCGCGCAGATTAAACTTTGCCGAACGCACGCGGCTTTGTTTAACTGGCGCGGTGGAGGCTTTTTAGATTGCTAATGCTTCAAAGGATTGAGGTGACTAAAGACACGTTGCGATTGGAAAATTTATTTTTTTTTAACTTGCATGAAATCGGCCCTTTTTCTTGCATGAAAAGTGAATGGAAAATTAACGATTTCAAGTTGACAGGCTGAGCTGGGAGGGAATCATTCCCTCCCGCTGAGCCAAGAGGGAATCTATACGTCCTTATACGTTCGTATACATAATGTTAACATTTTATTTTTTATTTTGAACAAATTAAACAAAAAAAAGTAATACCGTCAATTTATTGTATTTTTCATTACATTTAATAAATAAAAAAGGGCCTAGGGTACTTGTCCCTATTAGTGACACTATAAGACATTTTCTCGCTTCCACATGTCATAGTAAATTAATTACCCGAATAGCACCAAACGTTTAAAAAACGTTTTAAAAACGTTTTTTCTTGAACGTTTGAACGTTTTGAAAAG
>JAXIUT010000001.1:17532099-17551333 GCA_035586675.1 Eurytoma californica | reverse complement strand
TTAACTTAATTTTATTAAAAAAAATATTCCAGTATTAGTTTTTGGAGTTGATTATTTCTAGGCTGTGCTAAATGACAGATTCACACTAATAGGGATAGGCTCACTAATAGGGACAAGTACCCTATCATATACTTATTAAAAAAAGCACACAAGGGGGGGGGATGGGCGATTTCTTGCGAGGTTGATGATTTTACACGAGGTGAAGTTGAGGGTGCCGTAGGCCCCCTCCCCTTATTGCACAATATACTAGTATTTAGGGGAGAATATAGGGTAAAGGGAGCCGCGCACGCAATTTTTTAAAAGTGTATTAGAGGCAACAGTGGATCCTAAATTTTATCTGCACCCCCTACTCTTTAGGAGTTTAGGAGGATCAGATCACATTTTGATCACGGTGTGGCGTAAGGCCTTGTTTCGCATATTTAGAAATTTATGTAGACGTTAAGACCTCTTATAAAAATAATTAGTAGCAGATGTATATAGCAAACACATCTAGAGAGCATGCCTTTTTAAGCTACTTATGTAAATCATACCGACACATTGCGCAGAGATAACTGTGCTTAACAATAGTTGTAGTAAAATGAAAATACCTTGGAATCGTTTTTCAAGGTAACACAAACGATAATTTTGTGTTTGTTAAATGGAAACGCCTGCTTTTACAGATTTTGAAAGAGCAAACAAAATTATGTATCTATACCAGTCTATACCAGGGATCAAAATGTTAATAATTAACATGGAAGCCAAAATGAACTATTTTATTAATAAACACTGTTTTACAATAAAATTGCAGTCAAAGTACATATATCTTCAAATTTTTCGTAAGTATAATGGATAAGAGTAAAACGCAGATTTGCCATACGTGTAATAATTGTGCAAAACGCTTCAGCAATTTGCGTCATATCTCCTAGATAGTAGGGCACAACAGCAACATACAAGGTGTAGAAATCTATAATCTATTATACCAAAAGTATAAGTAGGGCACAACAGCAACATAGAAGGTGTAGAAATCTATAATCTATTATACCAAGCCCAATGCTAACGAAGAAAAGCACATTTCAATGTTTTTTCAAGAATGCAGGGACTTTTCGTAGGTTTACCGCGAAAAAGGCATATATCCGTGAAATAAGCTTTCTTGGTAAGGAATTGGAGAAACGTTTAAGTGCCACTTCTAATAAAAGGAAAACAAATCCAATTAAATACACAGCTTCAACAATACGTAAAAGAAGTTGTATTTGATGGATAGAAATTGGTTTGTATTCTATTTTAGATGGGTTTTTACGATCATACTGTTTTTTAATCACAAAATGGTAGTAAATAAAACCATTTTCAGACATTAAATGACAAAACTCTTGAAACCTACGCAAAACTGGCGAATCCTCCCGAAAAAAGTACACGTAATATCCTCTTAAAATCATATCTGTATATATTTGTACTTGATCAGGATCCGTTTCATAATTCTGCAGTGTCAAACATCCCTGGGCACATGCAGCTTTAACTTCAGTGTTCACTGAATTCAAACAACGACTTATATTAGGTACCATTATAACTTTATCAAACAGTGGAGTCTTCTCAAAAAATTGGGCAAAGTACGGAGTGCTGTAAAGTTGATAATTATTAGCAACAACATCCTTATAAGAATTTATTTTTTCATCGTTGGTCGTTGGTGCAATAATCACTGCACTTAGTTGACTCTGTAAGTATAAATTGATGAACATGTTCCACAAGATTATCCCGATGAAAAAAATATTTTTTAAAGTAGTTGTTGGTGAATAAAGCGTGGATCCATTAAGAGATGCTCGCAAAACTTCTAAATAGGCATCGAAGCAGTTCACTTGCAAGGCAAAAGTAAAAATTATAGTAAAAAGAACTAAACATGAAAAGATCATTAAGCAAAAATTGAGTGGAAACATCAATGATAATTGCTGTATTACAGAAATAGAATACTTTCTGGTGACGTAGCACATTCCTCCTCTACTTTGTATGTAAGATTCGTATTGCCATACTGAAATAGAATAATGTATGAAATGATCTATAAATTAAAAATCCAAATTACATCAATATTGTATGATCACCTCTTTGAAGGTCAATGCTGGTCTGAGATTCCAAAGTACCCGCAATAATTTCGCCCAACGTTCCGCTAAAGGTATGATTGTTTTCAATTCTACCAGATTCTTTATTGATAATATCTATTTCGATTACATTTGTCGCCATTTTGTTCCAAATTGTTAGAGCAATTGTCAATCTCTCTTCTTGTATATTTATTTTTCGCTTGACCGTACCATTCACATTTTTAAAAATTTGTATTGCACCAATTTTCATTGGATATGATGATAAATCGTAGGTTTTGTCGTAAGTAATACCACTGCATATCGATGCAATATCTATAAAAGTGGATACAATAAATTAGTTTAGGAATGTTTATATTTTAAGAAAAATATCCCTGGTCGAAAATTAACTATCTTTCCTGTTCGGTTTACTGATTTAAATCTTCAAAGCACGACTACGAACTCTACTATGTCATAATAGTATATTATGCACCGAGGGGGTAAAGTAGGCTGTAGGGCGACTATTGCGCTGGGTTTACATAACGATTTTTTTTACATACCCCCGTGTAAAGTTCGTACGAGATCAACTAACTAAATAACAGTCGCCAAGTAACATCGTCACATCGCATATAAGAATACAAACGAACATAAAATGCAAATATATAATAGTATGTAGACATTACCTGTACTATTTACCAACGTTTGAAATAATGTCATATGATGTTGATTTTCTTGAAGGAAACTTCCTGCTTTTCTCCAGTTTTTTGGAGCTATTTCACTGTATGGGTTAAACGTATATAAAGATATTCTATCAAAATCGTGGTGACACATGTATGCTATGTTCAAAATTTTGAACTCCCAAAATACTTTAAAAAATGAATAACTTAATTTGCAAGAATCAAGAAGAGGAGAAGTTTTCACAATGAAAATACCGTGCGAATTCCAATATAAAGAGTCTTTCAAGACCTTCAATGTCATCTCCAGCGATTCTACGTTAACAGTTTCAATAAAAAATTTTCCTCCGGCTAAAGGTATCTGTTCCATTTTTTTAAATTCGAAATATCTTTCTTCTGGCGATAAACAGTTTTTTAAATCATCTTTCTTGAATGCAAGTAAATATGCGGGTTCGTATAATTTCCAATTTCCAATAACGATGGTAGGGCCATTTACATTCAGTAAACATTGGTTGAATAAGGGCATCTATAATTAAATTAGATAAATTTGAGAATTCTCTAATTATAGCATTATTACTTCTTACCTCAATCTCGCTGACTATTCTCTCTATACTTTGCGAGTTATTGTAATTCAACTTTTTTAACTTTTCGTGGTTCAAACTGCACACGGAAATTAAATAAATGTATAATATATAAAAACAATAAAATTTCATATTACTGGTAACTATTTAAACTGATGAGAAAACCATAAAGAACTTGGAATTATTTTTTTTTTTTTTTAAAATGTCAACAATTAAAATTAAAATTTAATTTTTCAAGTAGAAATAGAACAATAGAAGGGAATTTCGCGTATAAAATGAGAAGAGACAACAAAATACAATAGACTCAAAGTCTGCCTCCAACTCACTTAGTATTCTATTCTATGAATTTTTTAAAAAGTTCAATCAATAAATCAATAATATTTAAAATATATCGACAAATAAAATACCCTTAAGTTGAGTCTACTAGTTAATTATTTATCTAATGTGTGTTACACGACACGTGTACCAAACGTAATTTATGTCGTAAACGTATCGTGAAAGTCGTAAACTTGAAATTTCAAATAAAAACTTATATTTTAATGATTTTTAGTTCAAAAATATTACTAAACTCTAAGACGTCTTGTGTCGGAAATTTGGCTCGAAATTTTGATTATCATATTTTATCATTTTATATGTACCGCGCGCGAAGCGCGCATTCAGACTTCTAGATTTTTTGTTTATAAATTTGTTGATAGTTATTCATCTATCTTATCAACGTTTTCGACCTCGAATTTCGATAAAGAAAAATTGACTATTCGTCTATTGTTTTTAGAGTATAGAAATCACACATGACTCTGTTTTTTAAACTGTATTGAAAAACGGTTAACATTTAAAATAGTTAATTTTTGTTGATTTCGCGAGCAAAATAGCGAGCGAAAAATTTGTTTTCGTTTCTTCGCAACAAATATCTTATCTTACGTTTGAATAGCAACATTGCACTACAACGACCACACATGCATGAAAAAATCCAACTCGTAAAATAGCTTGGTAACATCTAGAGTTTAAAGGAATGAAGAACTCTCCGCTCTCGCCTTCTATCGAATCAAATTTCAGTGAGCTCGCGAAAAATTAGATTTTCCGCGAATATCACTGCAATTTATCAGCAGCAGTTCGTATTCGAAATAAAATAAGAAAAGTGAGCCACGTCAATAGCGTGTATACACAGACCTGGCAATGAATTTCTTGAAAGCAATTTGCCAAGGATTGACTGTATTCTTTTTTTGCCAAATAAACGCGATTCCTTCTCATTTAAGCACAATTTCAATCAGATTTTTTACTTTGAGCCTCTTCTTTATAAAGTCTTACTTTTATTCAAATAAAAAACCTGGAGTTTTTACAAATTTTTTGCCAATTAAAAAAACGGACTATTTTTTAATGGATTAATAAATTATTAAAATAAAGCTTATATATATTAACATTATTTAATAAATGCGAAGTATTTTTATTCTTCATAAATAGTTATATAGTTATAAAAGATTTTCAACAAAACCATAAAAAATATGAATCTCTTGAATTTCTGTAATTAATTAAGTATTAAAAAAATATTTTTCAATATTGGAAATGGCACTTACTCTTAACCTGCTTTTACCGGTCCTTCAAATTAAAATGAAAATCACGAAATAACTGGAAAAAGTTAATTAATTTTTTAATACTGCAAAACGAGAAAAAAAGGAAGTTCGCAAGCCAGTTTCCTGCAACGCATCGGAGCTCCCGAGAAAAAAGAGTGCATCGAGGATCCGAAATTGATTGAATTTCGCGCCGGCGTCGGGGAAGTTCTATAGTTTCAATAACGACAACAAAAAAAGTCGACCAAAAAGCAATGGAAACGTTAAAGGTGGCGCGCTTGCGGGAGTTGAAAAAAAAGCCGCGATAAAAAGGCCGGCAACTCCTCCTCCCCCTCGACGAAGAAAAGAGAGAAAAGAGAAGAAGCAGGAAGACGCTCCAGCGAGAAAGGGAGAAATAAGGCGGGAGGAGAGAGTAGCGCCGCGGAGTGCCGGAGCCTCGGAGAATCGACGTTTCTCAGCTTCCATTTAAAACTCGACCGATTCTTTTTGTGTTTGCGCTCTTCTCCCGCCCATTTATCTAAGCTCTCTCGCCCCCCCCCCCCTCCCACCGTCGGACTCTCAGGCCGAGCTTGTAAGATAAATTGCCCACATGACCGCGGGATATAAAGCGTGCGAGCCGCCGGACCATCGACGTGTACCGCCGACTGAACGGGGGGTTGGAGGAGGAAGAGCTTGAGCTTGCGGCCCGCGGAACGCGAACAACAAGCCCTCCGAGTTTCCTCGACTCCCCGTGCGCGACGAGTACGTGTTCGGTTTTTCTTGAGGTCGATTCCCTTCCGGCGGTCAGGCGTCGTCGATTCGCCAGCTCGATTAGACATTTCCTCGGCTCTAATCTGAAAATTATTTGTAAATTGTAAGGAACAAAAGAAATGCTAACAATCGAAGGTATATGAAAATGACTAAAGTCAGGTGGAAACAACTGAAGAGAAATGCTGATGGAAATTATGAAGAGAGCTGAAGAGAACTTCGAAGAGAAATAAAGAGAACTAAAAATAATTAAACTAAAGAGAACTGAAGGGAACTGCATAAAACTGAATAGATCCGAAGACAATTGAAGACATCTAATGAAATTTGCACAGTTTCATTAGAGAGCTGAAGGAAACTGAAGAGATCTGAAAAGAAAATAAGAGAACTGAAGAGCACTAAAGAGAACAGAAGAGAACTGACGAAAACTAAAAAGAAATTGATAAAAACCGAAGAGAAAGAATAATAAAAAGAATTAAAAAAACTAAAGGCAACTGAATACAACTGATAGCAATAAATTGAAGAGTAATAAAGATAACAAAAAAGAACTGATGGGAATTGAAGGCAACTGATAAAAATTGAAGAGTACAGATAGCTGAACTATAGAGAGCCGAAGGGAACTGTAGAGAACTGAAAAAACTGAAAAGAAACAAAGAGTACCGAAGAGAACAAATTAGAACTGACGAAAACTAAAGAAAATTGATAAAAATCGAAGATAAGAAGCATTAAACAGAACTGAATAGAACTGACAAGAACTAACGGCAACTTAATACAAATGATAACAACTGAAACGTAATAAAGAAAACAGAAGAGAACTGAAGAGAAATAAAGATAACGAGATAAAGAGATCTTAAAAGAATTAAATTAAAGAGAACAGAAGAGAAATTATGAAAATTGAAGATAAGTGAAGACTGCTGATTTCTTTATCTTCATTTCATTTCATTCAGTTTTATTCACATATTCACTTTATTTTTTCCTCGAGAGAAATGTTAAAATATATTTATGAGACTGTCTTTGTATCTGAGGAGGGAACGGAAGAACCATCGACCCATATTTCCGTTTTACAATTGTCTTAATTTCAGTTAAATATCAATCGACCCTTTTTATATAAGTGGATGACGGAAAAAGACCATTTTGCTTGCAAGTCATAAAAAACGATACCCTTAAAAAAAAAGTTACAATATCATTTACATGAAACTATTGCAATTTTTCAAACAATGTTAGTGTGCAAGTGCATTAAAGTAGATTATTGAAAATTTTACTAGTTCTTTTTTCTCTGTGTTTGTAGATCGAAAAAGTTGTTATTTACGGTGCCAGGAAAGTTAAATATCTTACGGAAATTTGCACGGAAGAAATTTTTTGAGATATTACCATTCTGAATAAATTCACCTTAAATTCATACTTTTCTACTTATTAACACAGTATTACTCAACCGACCAGTAAAGAAAAGGATTGAATCTGTTATTTGAAAACTCATTTTATTCATAAAACAATGCAAAAATTAATATCCGATTAAATCGAATAAACCAATATCCATCTTCTCTTTTAAAATTTACTTTTCTTTAAATGCAACAACCAAGAGAAAGTGTAAGACATAAAAAAGCTACAGCTTAATAATATTTTCTTATTAGCAAAGCAAACAAAAAAGGATAACGTGCACCGCAGTTCGCAGCTCGGCGCATTGGAAAAAGAGCGAGAAAGCAAATAATACCGTAAATAATTCCGGGGCGCAATATCGATAAATTCCCGAAGGTCCCGAGCATTCCCTTTATTAAACCGACGCCGGTCGGGCAGGCGCGAACTGCAATAAGAGCTCGAAAGACACGTCCCCGTGAAAATGAATAAAGAATCGAAAAATCCCTGGCAACAGAGAGGAACGCGACTAAGAAAAAAAAAAGAGGGATTCCGTCGTAACGCATGCAGAAAATCGAACTGCAGCGCCGGGCGCTCGCAATTCCTCGGGCGATCGATTCGTCATCGCCGGCGTCGTCACGGCGCTATAGGCCCCGAAGTCGATTAAGGAGCGAGGAGATTTTGCGGTTCGGAAGAAATTCCGCGCGCAGGAAGACGGATGCCGCCGGGACCGGTCTTAATTCCCTTTTTTTCCTCTTCTTTTTTTCCCCCCGCTTCTCCTCGTTCCGTCGACCTTTTTGTCCCCATCCCTCGCACCTGACGCTCGCGAGGACATTCCTAAGACGGCGGAGGCGCGCGCTAAAATTGGATTTATTGGCGCGTCACTTTACGGGAAGTGCGTACGCCTCCCCGAGATGCTGGGTGTGTATTGCGCGGGAGGATGGGGTGCTGAACGCCTCGGTGCTTGTCAAATGAAGTTGAAAGAGTTGTACTTTATTAACGTTTTTCTTGAAATCAACTAAACATTTTTTTTAAACTAAAGTATTTCTCCAATTACGGTAGTTTTAAAAGAATATTTCGTTGATTCAAAAAAATTATTTAGTTGGTACACCCGAAGGAAATATTTAGTGATAATTACTCATTTTTTTCAGTGCAAAATGATGAAAAAATTAACACGAGGCAAAAATTATTGTTTAAAATCATTTTGAGATAGATATGTCAAGTTTAACATAGTTTTTTAGGTTTATTTTGGGTTTCCGCGCCCTTTTGTACAGTGCGAGATTCAAGATAAATAAAATTCTTTTTCGAGTTTCTTTGCGAATACTGCATTAAAAATTGCTATATTTTAGCACAAAATTGCTATTCATATTTTATTCTAAAAATTATAATATTTTTAGTACTTCTAGTTATAATTCGACAATTAAATACTGAAATATTTAAAAAATTCATGGTAATAGAGACCTACATAAGAACTAAGTACCACATAAGTTCGTCGAAGTCGTTCATAGGAAAAATAATTAAAAATAGTACATTAAGCAACTATAGTGCGAAAATCGCTTGCTTATAGTTACGTGAGGTATATTTTGACACATGTG
Organism: Eurytoma californica; assembly: GCA_035586675.1. NCBI lineage: Eukaryota > Metazoa > Arthropoda > Insecta > Hymenoptera > Eurytomidae > Eurytoma > Eurytoma californica. The sequence goes on along the minus strand of JAXIUT010000001.1, from coordinate 17,542,779 downwards.
CGTAAAATTTCATAATAAACATGCTCAAGTTGTCTATAAAACGATTATTGGTCAATCGTGCGTAAAGCAGAAAGTGCGAGAATCTTGTGCTTTACCCCTACTTAGAATAAGTTTGAAAATAAGTGTTTTATACACGGAGTGTTCAAATAGTAGTTTTCGATACCAGTGCGAGAAAGTGATTTTAGCCTCGTGTGACGAAAAGTTCGCATGCGGCTAAAATCAACTCTCGCACTTGAATCGAACAATATTTTATGCAACGACCGCGTAAAATTCTGATTTAGTGGACGCTTGCGTATGTGAAACAACGCTTTACACATGGAGTTGCATAAAATAAATTCAGAGCCTTTTTTGTAGTACGCGCAAAACTGGAGTAAAAAAGCAGCAAATCAAGTTGACATTTTGAATTTAGTTAGTACTATTTGGTATCTTGATCCATTTATTTGGTTCGTTAGATTTTGAATGAAATTATTTAATTTTTTTTTAAATTTTGTAAAAACAAGAACTCTTCATCCTTATTTCTCTGTAATATTACCTCTATGAACGATAATGTAGTTTGAAGAAAGCTACGTGCCAATGAATTGGCAGTGTTTTTTTCAATACAAATGTAACCATCAGGTAATACAATATACATTTGCTATATGCAAAACTTTGGTGCGCAATAAAATTTATTAAAGAAAAGTACGAATAATGAATTTTTCAAACAAAGAATTGTTTTCTGCAAATAACAAAACTCGTAATAAAAAAAAATTGTATCAAAATATTAACCATTTATTACAAACTACTGAATACTGATACTGCCTTATAATATAATATAAATAAATTTAAAACTAAATTTAAAATTATATCATTTCAATTCATTGTGAAGTATTAGTGTTTCTCTTCGATATGTTTCGACTGTTTTAATTTTAGTAGTAATTATGTATTAATGTTTAAGTAAAAATTATATACTCTCAAATGGATTATCATTTTTTATTTTAATTATTTTACATTTAGAGCAATTAGTAGATGCATTTTAAACAAGTCATTATTAACAGAGTGTTTAAAATGTTATCTACCCCTCTTATATATATATATAAAACAATGCAAGTACATGTTTTACAAATGTGTACATAAATAACTTAAAAAAATAATTGAATTAACAAAATTTATAAATCCATGAAGACGAGATGAGGTCGAGATTAAAATAATAAGCACAGTTTGGTCCCACCATTCTACACACATCATTACTTCTTCTGAAATCGCAACACATGTAAATGCTCTCCTCTTATTTTCCTTTCAACTACTATGGAACCTATCATATGCAATCCTTCGAAGATTTTAATAATATCCTGAGGCTCATTTTCTTTTATAACAAGTAAGTAAAATAGGCCCTTTGTAGTTAACAGTTGAGGAATCAATGGAAATAGTCTATCCATGACTTGTCTACCTTTGTGACCTCCTGCCCAAGTCTTACTAATAAGTCTACTGTCTAGCACTTCTAACGGTTCTGTTACAACATACGGTGGATTAAATATTATAACATCGAAAATATCTCTCATGTACATACTATTTAACAAATCCATTTGAATAACTTCAATGTTTACATTGTTTTTAAAACTCGTTTTTTTAGTAACTTTACAAGCTTCAGGATTTATATCAATACCAAGGAATTGTGACAAACGATAGTTTTTTAATGCCATGGCTAAAGCAGTAATGACAATACCAGATCCGATACCAATTTCTAAACAAAGCGCAGGCTTATCTAATTTAAATTGTTTTTCAAGATCCATTTCAAGTGCATCTATCAGTAAAAATGAATCTTCTGATGGTTCGTACACGCTTTCTGACTCAGCTTCAGTTAAGTGAACAACGGGTGTCTCCATCTTTAACTGAATTGAATTCTTCATTAGTTCAATAGTAATTTTTGCCAGTTAATAATTATATCACATTTCACTGAGAAGTGGTAGGAAAATTTGATGTTATTCCAAAATTGTCTTCTGGCTCAGATCTGATTGTTGCACTGCTGTACATAGAACTCCGATCCAACAAGGCCTTTCGTTTACTAGTTTCTCTCTCTACAGCTTCATGAATTTTGTTCAAGCGCTCTTGTGTTTTTTGTAGAATGTTACTGACTACAACCACTTTTCGTTTTGCATTGACTAGTTTATTTACATAAGCTTCTAATTCTAGTGGGCATTGAAGGGCTTCATTAATCTTCAGAAGTTCATCCGTCAAAGATTCAATCTGCTGACGAAGTTCTATTTGACTTATCCTAAAAAAAAATAATTCAATTAATTAAACATAAATTTTAACAGATTTTATATTACAAAATAGAAGTAAATAATAACAAAAATGAAAAGTTAATCAAATAAAATATTAGCTGTGTCAAAATTAAATTTTAATTACAAACTAATAAATAGGTGATAAAATATTTTTCACCTAGTTGCACGAATCCTTTCATCAAGCTGATCTACAGTTGGTTTTAATAAACTCATAATTCCTTCTGTGAGAGCATCCCTCGTGGGATTTTCGCAATAATCTTCGGTTTTGTCATCTAGTGATGTATTATCACTTGCAGTATCGAATTCCATTTTGGATATTATGCGAAATCTTCAACAAAATAAAATAATTTGCGAGATGAAAACTAACCTCAAAACATTGATGATTTGTAGTAGTGTACAGAGTACAGACGATCGAAAACTGCGTTGTTTCGATTAAAACAGATGTTCTGTTTGCACTTGGTCGGTAGAAAAGTTTTCTGTTTTATCATGCATCAGCAATGCAGTTATTACAAAAAGTTTGAATATAATAAATCAAAATATAAAGTAATTAATTATTATCTACATAAATATTGCAACTAATAAAAAAAGGACGTGATTAATTTATCACATTATTTAAATTTTTAAACCAGCAAACTTACTGTCATATCTTCAGTCGATTATTTCTATGAGCAATAATTATCAATGGAGTATCCATTCATTATATTGTAACACTGTAGATGACACAAGTTGTATACTCAAAAATTTAAAAATTTGAAAAAATGTTAATTATTATAAAGTATAACATAAACTGCGAACGCGCGATTTACTCTATATATTTTGAATCTTTTTTTTTAATTTTAAATAAGCATACTTCAGTTACAAATTAAACATATCAACTTATTTATTTATTTAAATGAACAATAGCTATACTTTTGTAAGTGACCAACTGTGATGATTGATCTTTAGCAATTGGAGAATATTTTTCGGGATTATTCTTTGAATCTCAATAAAATTAAAAAAAATTTGTGCAGAGCTTCATAAGGAAGATTTGCCTCTGGATGCTAATTAATTAATGTGCGATTCATCATAAGTCAATTAATGTGATTGTCATACGATTACATCTCTACCTTAGTATGGAACGAAAAGGATCTTAACAAAATTTTGAAAATAATATGCAATTACACCTTTATTTTAACTTTTAGACATTTAAGTGCCAAATGAAAAAAGACTCTTCAAAGGATCGCGGTCTGCGATTATCTCAGTTTTAATAAAAATACAGTTAACAAAATCATAAAATGTTAAGATTCAAATTAAAAAAGAATCGTTTTATATTTTTATTATTCTTTTTTGTTCACTTTCTTTGTATTCATACTGTTAAAATTAGTGGGAATGAAATTTATAAATCCAAGTTAGTTTATCTCTATTTCGCAAACCAAATTTAAAACTGTTATTATTATTAACCGATATTCTTGTATTACTTACTACATAGCATATTAAATTTAGCAAATAATGATTTTTCGATGTTGTGGGTGAATTTTCAATTGGACCGCAATAAATAAATTATAAAAACGGTCATTTTATCATCGCAATGAACAATATTGTAGGGGAAAGAACTCATTCGAATCCAAGTTTACGTTACACCATTACCAAATAAGTATAATAAGGGCGCCTATACACCTACAAAATTACGAGAAAAATCTGCAATAACAATAGTAATATATAGGGGGGTTCCGTAAGAAAAAGGTCATCCTCGTAAAGGATATATAAAAGTTTTTCTCCCGAGCACAGTTTTCCCTTCGCTCTTTCTTCTCTCTCGCCTCTTTTTTTTTTATAATACTTTTATACAGGCCGGGTGCCGAGCGAGAGGAGACGCAGCAGCAAAGTAGTTAGAAAGGTTCCAGCCTCCAGTCTCGAGCATTTTCTTCCCCCCGCCCCCCGCCGCGGTCCCCCTTTTTCCTCCGTCCCTCTCTCGCTCGTTCCCGCCCTTTCGAGGCTTCTTTCCACCCCCGCGCGCCCTCGCTCCAACTTCTTTGCCCCCTCCCCCTTCATCCCTCTCTCTCTCTCTCTCTCCTGCTCGCCCGCTTTCTCTGAAGATGTCTGCCTTGTTCACGCATAACACGCTCGGCAAAAACTTTGTAATGAGCGGAACGAGCCGGGGGATGATGTTTGCAAATCATTAGTCCGTCGGTAAAAGCGCGCGCGACTCCCACTACACGCCGAGGAGAGAAAAGAAGAGAGCGAGATAGAATTGAGGGCGTAATGGAGAGAGAAGGAGGTTGGGGATGATAAGGCGAGAGAGAGGGAGAGGGAGAGAGACGAAGGGGAGGAAACGTCTCGACGCAAGCGCGCCGGATCTCATCTTGTTCGTCGGACGAGTACAAAGTAAATCGGAAATGTACTTAGTAATTAAAGTCGGGAAAAAAGGAGGGGGAGTAGAGTGGGGGGCAAAAGAGCTGAGGAAAGTTTAAAAGATGGTATATACTACTAGCACTCGCTGCAATTAATGCGTTTCTCGCGAGAATTTCATAAACATCGCGGTCACCTTTTGTTTCACTTTTTTTTTATTTTGTTTTTCATCCCTTGCTTGTCTTATTTTTCTTGGCGGAATGAGAAAACTTTTCGGACGGAGCTTTTATTTTTTGCCTTCTAAGTTCATTAAATTCGTTAGCGTTGAGAAAACTGTTTATCGAGGTACGTTATTATTAATAAATAACAAATTTTATATTTAAATTTTTTTTTTATATATTTCGATTTGAATGAAATGGCATTTACTAAATTTGTCGCTTCCCAGGATAATGACTTAATTCCAGTTTATGATATATAAAAAAAAATAAGCTCGAAAATGAATTAAGTCTATACGTTTTATTGTAATAAAAAGTTTTTTTAGTTGTTTTTAGATCTAAAAAAATGGCACCCAAGTTAGTTAGTTATTTCATTAGTTTTTTAATTTAAATAAGTTTCTCGAAAATTTCAATTGCGAGTTTCCCCCTTTTTCCCCTGGACCCTTCATATATGCACTGCTGATGCAGTATTTCGCTATTTTTAGAATCTTCAAATTCCTAGTAGTAGAGAGGAAAAAAAAATAACAAAACTGCACAAGCTTGAAAATTCAAAACAAAGAACGTGAAGGCGACTCATTTATACGAGTAAAAGGGGAGAAAAATGTGGCAGCAATTTGCGGTCGACGACGTGATTTAGCGAAATACTGAGATCCGCGAATAGAGAGGTGAGAAAGCGAGGAGGACTGCACAAAGCCTTTCGCTTCGCGAAGTCCAATTAAGACCTTCCGGGTATTGGGATTTTGGGATTACAGTATCGTGTATGAATTTTCGGCGCGCGCCTCTCGTTTGTCTAAATCGTGGCAGTTGCAATAAAGAAAAAAGACATGTGTTGCCTTTGTCTTACTTTACTAAAGAAACTAACAGCAAAGATAAACATGAACATAGAAAATAGAATGGAAGAACATAGAATTCTGTACATAGAAAACTTTTGAACAAAATATTACAAAAATACATACTAAAAAGTAATTTAGTAATTTTAACTAAATATTTCTTTAAATCAACTAAACATTTTTTTGAAACTAAAGTATTTAGTAGTGTCATAGAGATGCAAATCTCCAATTACGGTAGTTTCAAAAAAATATTTCGTTGATTCAAAGAAATTATTTAGTTGGTACCCCTTAAGGAAACATTTAGTGGTAATTACTAATTTTTGTCCATGCAAAATGATAAAAAAATTAACACTAAGCAAAAAATATTGTTTAACGAACTTAATTAAATCATTCTGAGATAGATATATCAAATTTAACATAGTTTTTTAGGTTTATTTTGGCTTGTTCGTAAAAAGCAAAGTAAAGTAAATATGACTTCTTTTTTTACATAAGCGCAATGAGGAAAGTACAGTAGAAAAATTTGCAAGAATGATATATCGGTTAGTTTTGCCCAGTTTCTAAAAGCTCCGCGCGAAGAGCGAGAGAAGGAAGGGTTTCCTAGCGCATGGGACGTATGAGGCAGTAAGCCAAAAGGACATTCTGAGTGATTGTGGCTGCGGCAATCTTGACACGCCCGGAAATCCTTGTCGGGATTCTATACAAGCATTTATTTAAAAGCAGAACAATTATTTTGTACAGCTGAGCTGGATATTTGTTTTCATGCAGCCTCTTTCCCCGTATATAAACAATAATTGTTTTATTTTTTCTTATTTTAAATTTATTTCATAAATTTTTGCGCCGAAATATATATATTAAAAAATAAGTATTAAATTATACGATTTTAAAAGCAATACAGTTTTTTCACTTATTCGTTAATAAATTCGATTAATTTGTGTATTTGTTTGAGAAATGAGAAACTTCGCGCATTTATTTTCATATAACCATAATTGTTATATGTAATGTGCAAGGTATACAACGCACAAGAGCCTACTTTGCAAAATTGTTAAGATTTTCAGAATTTAATTCGAATTAATTTGTGTACGCTTTAGCCCTAATTGTATCGAAGTACAATAGAATTGAAGCTTCGTAATGAAAATATCGAAATCTCGAATTTTATCACTCGTTTGCTTCTGTTAACTGTCGAATATCAGAAAATGAGCATGCAAAGGAAAAAATATTAATTATACATGATTATGATACTCCCGGTAATATTTTTAGTTCACCTATATTTTAAAATCTAAATAAAATAAATTTACTTATTCTTTTGTCTCATCAATATTGATTAAGTTTTAGATTTTGTTTCTAAATATACCAAATATAAAAAAGGAATTTTTAAAAATTAAAGTAACTGCAGTTCTCCCTTATTCGTAGATTTATCTTAAAAATCTGTAATCTTGAATTTTACGTCTTCTAATACGGCACGGTCAGCCGTATACCACATAAAGAAAGCGATTTCGCAGAAATTCTACGCTCCGAAAGGTACGTATATGGGCTCTCGTTGAAGGCTCGTCCCGGTCCACCCTCGCATCATTCTCCTGGTCCCGTATAACAGCCGTGATAACCTAGCATTTTATACGCAAGATCTATAGAGTCTAGGCAATAATACTTAGCGATAATTCTAGGGTTCTCGAAAAGAGCCCGCCGGCTTTTTTCGGATGACTTACGTGTTTTGGGGCCGCGGCACTCTACACCTATATACCATGCGGACTTATAAGCGCATATCCGTGTAGTTTAGTTCGTATTAATTTTGTCGTTTAAAATTCTACCTTCAGTGTGTTTCAGTCTAAAGTATCGGTTAGAGCGACGTAAAATGTTTACCTTTCAATTTTCGTCGATAGGAAATCATTTGACACTAATCAATTTCATTGATTACTACATCTCTTTTTAATAGCAATGTAATATACATGTCGATTCTTTTCTTATTCATAGATATATCGTTTTTATTATTTGTAAATTCCGTGAGTTTTTATATTACGGATTAGTTTAAATACTCCGGCCTTTGTACTATCATTTTTCGAATTAATTATTCAAAAATTGTATTACAAATTTTACGCAACATTAGATTTGAATATAAAAATCATCCGGATAAATTTCAGGGTGTCCATTACCATCCTAATTAGTCTTGAAGTCTTTAAATTGCACTTATAAATCTTTTTATGACCAAAATATTTGTTAATGTCTTTAATTTTTTTACTTAGTTTCTTTAAGTTTGCAGACTATATTTACAGGAAGAAAGGTAAAAAAAGTCTTGAGAAGTAGAGAGAGCGTAATTTATACTTTAAATAGAAGATAATAAGCTTTTGACACCTAAACTGGAATTCATGGTACAGAAAGGCAATGGATTTGCAAAAACTATTCCCATTTTTTGGTATGGTAATTTTTACGGGACAGTGATTCCAAGTTTTCTAACTTATATACGTAATAATTTTTTGCAAATATTTTGCTCCATATTGATAATTGTAGTTAGTGAAGTAGAATTTTGGATTTTATTTGAAGACGACGAGTCTCTTTAACCGCAGAATAATGTGATGATAATTTTACACCAAAACATCACATAGTTCAGAAATTGATCAACCTGTTTTCTCTCGCAGTTCTGAATGAAATCAGAATTCACCAGTTTTTCAAAGTAAAATTTGAATACATAAAAAAATGTAGTATTTGCCAGTATTTCAAAATCAAACGAACAATCAACAATTAAAATCACAATTAGCATTTTACACCGTAGAAATTTAATCTCGCGACAAAATGTTTTCCATTCCCATTAATACATTTCACCCGTCATATTTATTTCACGAAAACAGATATACCCATCCTCTACGGCATTTTCAATTCTACCCCGTTCCACCGACTAATCTCTCATCTCGTGTCTCCGTTCTCCCTCCCTCTCTCTCTCTCTCTCTCTCTCTCTCGTCTTTCTTTTAATTTTTCTCTTCCCATTTTCCATATCTTTCACTCTCCATCCACCTCCTCTTTTCTCTTAATCTCTGCGCGCCCGGCGCTCTCCTCCCCCCTCTCCCTCTCTCTTTCTCTTTGGCTCCGCGGTAAAACGCGGCGCGCGCGCGCGCGCTCGGGCAGCCCCTGGCGCAATCCGGCTGGATGACAAGGCAGGAGAGCAGCGGCTTTCGAGGACAGGTGCTACTGACGCCTTTGATCTCTTCTACCCGTTACATGCGTTGAAAGAGCGAGTGCGACGGAGACAGGGCTCGCCAGCGTATTTTATGATATATACATACATATATATATATATAAAATATATATATATATAATATATACGTATATATATTTACTGTACATGTGCGGTTAAATATGTGTATCAAATTGATGCGGAACGTAGGCGAGTGTGCGCGATGTCGACGCGTCGGACTGCGGTGGAATTATCGCGAAGTTACGATTTTGTCAATGGCGTTCCACTGTACATGTCACCGGGCTGTCGGCCGTTCTTTTGCTTTTGTTATTAATTTCAAGTTTGGGAATGATTGTCGCCGTCGCGCGCTTTGAATATCCGATTCTATCGGATTTGCGCTTATTTCCACGCTCAAAAGCGCCGTTTATTAATCCCGTGTCGCTTATTGATATGTCGCTGTCAGATTCAATGTTTTGTCGTTTGCAATGATTATAAACGCCATGTGCATTGTACCGAATTAGAATGAAGAAAATGTTATCCTTATTTTTTTAAAGAAAGGCTTTCATAAAAATATATGTACCTATAATGAATTTTAAAAACGTTGCAGCTGATTTAGCGCTACCATATGCATTACAAATCAGTTAAGTTTAAGTGTTTTTTAACATCTTGTAGTCGTGATTTAAACCCTTAATAAAAATAATTTACAGTCATAAATGCATTTTGCATGACCACGAAGGTTGTGAACCTGAGATTTACTATCAATTGAAACAGTCCTGAAAGTGCGATACATAATTTACAACACATAACTGAATTTTGTCCTATATTACGTCAATTAATTAATTTAAGTTTTACTTGTCCTTTATGTATAAATTAATATTAATTTTAATTTTCACTCTTTTGCGTATGCAAGCACAATAATTTAAATGTTTCATAAAGACTATATAGAAAATATAGCCAAGAGAGATGTCGAACTAATTCACATCTCTCAGTAAACCACGAAAGCGGAGGCTCCATTACAATTAGCCGACACTTTCTGTAATTGAATCGATGTGCAGGCGGCTATTCCGCACGTTTGATCTTCGTGACGAGCACTTCCAATTGTCCGCCTCGCAGGGCGCGCACATGTACGGCCAAAAGAGCCTCGGCACCAGGACCCAGCCAGCCCGCTCCCAATGGACTCCGCTCCTGCGAAGGCATACAGAGAAAGAGAGAAACGGCGGCAGATAAAGAGCCGGAGCTGTTGACGACAAATCGAGGGTTAAAAGACCATTGGTAAACACGAGCCGAGCGGAACGAAGGGCTGAGCGCGATGTCTATCTATCCGAGGAGGATTATAGCCCTAATTTGCCGCGTATCTTTCGGCGGAAGGGCGTCGAGCCGAGAGCGCGCGCGCACACGGGCCCTCTGAATGCTAAATCGTGTTTGGCGCGCGAGGCGCGGAGCTGGGCAATGACGCCGACGATTTTTTTTTTTTTTTTTTCTCGGTGCATGTACGAGCGCCTCGTGCGCTTTATCTCTGGGAAAGTCTTCCCGTTCGTTTGACGCGGACCGAACTGGAAATTTTGATCTGCTCTTTGTTTAATATATGTAAGTAATAAGTAAGGAGAAGGATTGTTCTTAGCAAATAAATAGTTGCATTTAAAATGTTTTGTAGTCAAGCGTAAATATCTATTTGTCAACCATAAAACTTTGGAATTGAATCATCGATGATGTAGATATAGTTATTTCTATAAAAATGAACATTGAGAGAAATCTTTTAGTAACTTTTAAAAGTTCAGTAAATGTTACTAGATCTGCTGGCAGACTGACATTTAGAGTTTTTGATTTAAGAAAAAAATCTAGTAAAAAATTTCTATATGGATGATTCTCCAAGAAAGTGCATATTT
>JAXIUT010000001.1:17521591-17531999 GCA_035586675.1 Eurytoma californica | reverse complement strand
AGGATCAAACGGGCCCACACAAAGGTGGTAGGCACGTACCGTAAAAACCTCTTAGGAGGCATACGGGTAACGGGTAAACAATAATAATAATAATAAAAAAAAATAGTAATTAATCTAAACTCAGATTAAACTAAGATTCACAGAGTAAAATTGCAACCGGCAGCATTGTCTTATAACAAAATTTTTCTAAGAAATAATCACGTTGTGTAAATCCAGTAAAATTTACTTTTTATCAAATTTTTTATTGAATAAACCATATTAATAACCATAGTCCCAAAATATATATGCATGAATGTGCACATTTTTTATAGAATTTTTTATAATTATGCTATATTATGCTATATTTTTTATTCTAATAAAATTGTTTAAATTGAGTACTCCATACAACTCAAATATAAATGTAGAATAATAGTTTTACAGGTACGAACTACTAAATTGATTGCTGCAAAATAGTGAGCATAAAAAAAATGTTGCTAATAAACTATATGCCTTGCACTGGGTTTGTGGTCCTAATTCAAACCGACACAAGTGCTGTGGTTCAGATGGATCGCCGAGCAATGCAGCCGCCGTATTCACCGAGGGAATCCGCGGCAGTGAGTGATTTTTTGTTTCAGCAATCAACCTTTTCCTTCAATCACAATATGAAATAACTATTTTATAGAGAAATAGTAATTTTTTCAATTGATCGTAAATTTATATATTCAAAACAGTACATCCAATTACAAAAAATTATTTTATATTGTTCCATCTGATATCCCACCGTATAGCTATTGGAAGAATTATTTTTTTATTTTCTGATTCAATGATGTGCACCTTTCTTTATTTCTTATGTTACAGTAATAAAAGTTTTATTATTGGTCAATTTATAACTAAATTCAAAAGCAGAATGGCGAAATTTTTACCCCGTCTAACCGCCGAAACAACCGATTTTTGCAGTTAACCAATGTTTTTATGCTTAAAATTGGGAAATTTGTTCAATTTAATTTTGGGTCAAAATGCATATATTAGTTTGTCTTGAGCATAAAAATATTATAAAGAATATTTGCCCGCTAACATTGTAATGACTATTCAACAATAAACTACCAAAATTCGATGTTCCGACAAAAGAGGAACCCTTTATTCAAACGTAGTGCAGCCTCCAAATGCAAAGTATAAAATGCACAAAATATAGATGCTACTTTACCTTGAGCATATACAAGATCGACCGCTGCACAACTTGTTCTTTTACTTCAAATCTCGTTTACGTACCCTTATTAATATTGCTGTGCAGCGGCAGATGTTGAACAATGTTCTAATGCCCAAAACAAGAGAAGCTTGAACATTTGAGCCAAAGCCTTATGTGCATTTAGAATCAGCGCCCCGTCCAACGGCAGCTAATTTATTTACCTCGCTAATATGGCTGTGCAGCGGCAGATGTTGAACAATGTTCTTATGCTCAAGACAAGAGAAGCTTGAACATTTGAGAAAATTCGTAATGTGCATTTAGAAGCTGCGCCCCGTCCAATGGTCGAACCATCGAATTTTAGTAGTTATCTACTTATTTGCCTCCCCTAATATTGCTGTGCAGCGGCAGATGTTGAACAATGTTGTTATGCTTAAAATTGAGAAATATGTTCAATTCAAGGAATCATTTAGTTGAACAGAGTACAGCTTCCAAATGTCATATAGAATTTAATCCAAAATGCATATATTAATAACTATTCAACAATAAACTACCAAAATTCGATGTTCCGACAAAAGAGGAACCCTTTATTCAAACGGAGTGCAGCCTCCAAATGCAAAGTATAAAATGCACAAAATATAGATGCTACTTTACCTTGAGCATATACAAGATCGACCGCTGCACAACTTGTTCTTTTACCCCAAAACTCGTTTACGTACCCCTATTAATATTGCTGTGCAGCGGCAGATGTTGAACAATGTTTTTATGCTCAAGACAAGAGAAGCTTGAACATTTGAGCCAAAGCCTTATGTGCATTTAGAATCAGCGCCCCGTCCAACGGCAGCTAAGTTATTTGCCTCCCTTAATATTGCTGTGCAGCGGCAGATGTTGAACAATGTTCTTATGCTCAAGACAAGATAAGCTTGAACATTTGAGCCAAATCCTTACGTGCATTTAGAAGCTGCGCCTCGTCCAACGGTCAATTTTGGCAGTTAACTTATTTGCCTCCCTTAATATTGCTGTGCAGTGGTAAATTTTGAACAACGTTCTTATGCTCAAGATAAGAGAAGCTGGAACATTTGAGCCGATTCCTATCGTGCCTTTGGAAGCTGTACCGCGTTTAATAAGTCGTTACTGTTCATCTACATACAGCACCACTATGTCAGTGGGAATTATGAGATTTCCGACTCTATCCCTCTTTATTTTCATTACTTGTATTTAAATTCATTAGGCTTGATTGCTTTTGAAATAGATTTCAGTATTATGCATAGCAAATTAATTGTTTTTTTTTTTTTTAATTCAAAAGATTTTGCTTTAGCCCTTTTCAGTGTAAATAATTTGTCACTGTTCAACGTAACTGTAAACATCTACAGTGCTTCATCTGGATTATCATCGCAAGTAGGTAGCAATGCTGCTATGACTATGACAGTGACAATTAATTCCTGCCTTCTCCATTCGGTTTCTATAATTTACAAATTAAATCTAGAATGCAATATGCGCACAATTTTTCCCATTAGTAGAGGAACAATATAAAACGTTTATAAAGGTTGATTGCTGTTCTATTTATTTTTTATATATTCTATTTATTCTGTGAAGAATGGAGAAGAAGGTTCTTAAAGGTAAGCTATATTTACAATTGAATGTAATTGAAAAATTTCATGAATAATTTCATTATATCAGTTGTGTATAAATAATGATGGAGATGTGTGTATGATTTTTATAGACATCTGTATATTTTTAATTCAAATGATTATCAATATATATTGTAAATTGCAAATGTATTTATTTATACTTTACATGTATTGCTTGCTATGTCAAGTATATTATCTATTTTCAAAGCATTATTGATCATTCAATTTCATTCAGTTCGGGCATTAGCCCTTATAAAATGTGCAATATTTCACAATAACAGAAAAATAAAATACAAAACGTAGTGTAAGAGGTATTGCAACTCTAGTTTAGAATGTAATTATTGTGAAGGAGCGTAAAAAACACTTAAACAATCAAAAAGCATCAATATTCGCGATTAACGACGAGAATAGCATCAATATTAGACATCAATAAAACATCATCGGAAGTTGAAATTTCGTGAATGAATATTGTCTACGTTTAAGTGACACACATTTTGTATTCATTACGTCATAGTATCTTTGTAAATGTTTAATTTAAAAAAAAAAAAAAAAAAAAAAAATACCGGTGAATTAAAGACAACAAATAATTAAATATTTTGGAATTTCTCAATTGAGTATTATTATTCTTAAAAATTTGTTGTAAGTTAGTATTTATTATTTTATTATTTTTAGAATTTATAATGTGAAGCCAATAAATATCGAAGTAATATCAAACTGGATTGACTTCTAAATCGGCAAAGAAAAGATTATACTTGAAATTGATTTGATGAATTTTAATTACATGTATATGTAAGTATATGTATTAAATGTAATATACGTTTTAAATGTTTTTTTTAACGATTTTAATGTTTTTATAGCACTTTAACCTCAAAATGGCAACTTTAATGCCAATTTTTGGCCCTCGTGCTATAAAATATCGTATAGTACTGGTGCGTAAGTGATTATTGAGTTCGTGCGACTTTTCACCCTCGCTTCGTTCGGGCGAAAACCGAGTTAATAATCATCTTCCGCACTGTGCTATAGTATTCTATTGCATTGCCTGTATTACTTCTTTATTAAAAAAATATATCACTTGGTCACAATCAATTGCTAAATTTCACTGGAATTGCCTAGCGATAAGTAATGGCTGGCCAAAACTCCCCCTTATTTGGTTACGATTTGTTTGGCTGGTAGTTAGCTAATGGTTAGTGAAATTTTTAAATTGTATTTTTAAATTAAATATATTAAAATTCTGGATTATGAGAAATATATGCATTCTAACAAAGAATGGTACCTTTTACTTTCCTTACGCAAGAAATGTACGTTTTCATTTTGTTGCAACAAAAACTGCAGTAATTAAAATGTACCGAAAAAAACACTTTACGGAGTTTGCCCTGATGAAAAGCACACTTGGGTGATTCTCCAAGAAAGTGCATATTTTTTTGTGTAAACTCCGTGGTAGTCAAAGCCTCTCCTTCATTGGATAATGATGATAACTTGAAATTTTTTTTATAAATAAAACTTAATTTATTTGAGAATAATACTCGAATTACAAATTGCATGTTAGCATCATCATCCAACGAAGGAGAGGCATATCATCTAGAAGTGACCACAGACTGATATTGTGACAAAAAATTATAACACGGTATAGTCAAACTTTCTAATTTTTCTAATTTTTTTTTTAAACTTTAGTAGAGAGTATGGAAATTCTCTAATATTATGGTAAATGGCCACTTTTCTATACAGTATTATAATTTGTACTAGAATTTTGTCTCTGTACATATATCGAGTATTTTAGTCAAAACCTGAACTTATATAAATTCAAACGCGATTGAAACGATTAAAACGCGAAGCCTTTGATACACGGCATAATATTAGCTACTGCTTCAGTTTTATATACATTCTATCTTTAAACCTAAATGGTTAGGCGCTGAAGAAACCTAATAATAAATAGTGCTCTATTATTTGCGCGATTCTGAAAAAAATCATTTAATCGTTAAGAAAAATCAATCGAATTCTTGAAATCATAATGTCACTATGGATTAGTTTTGCTCGCATTATGTATTATCTATCTGCTAACATTTCTGCTAAATTCTATTATCTCACTGGTAACGTTTCTGCTAAATTCTGATTTCTCTCATATTTCATCTCTGGTAAAAATAGTCGATTAAATACGATTTCTTAATTGGTAATCTTAATTACACATGAATCGGAATTAATCGGAATCCGATATTTGACCTA
The DNA here is from genome assembly GCA_035586675.1 of Eurytoma californica. Classification (NCBI taxonomy): domain Eukaryota; kingdom Metazoa; phylum Arthropoda; class Insecta; order Hymenoptera; family Eurytomidae; genus Eurytoma; species Eurytoma californica. The sequence continues at coordinate 17,526,986 of JAXIUT010000001.1, read as the reverse complement.
CGGGAAATAATGACAGAGTCCATTTTATAAGAAAAAAATTATAAACCAATTTACTCGCTCATTTGATTCAATGTATTTTTTTTGCAAGGTTCTCAATAATTCTCTCCTTAGTATTTAGTATATCAAAATTTCTCACGTGCATGTAGAGATTACTTATAGGTATCTACATGTATAGCTTATTTTTCCTCGTTTCTTTTATAATTTTTATGTAAATGAAAATTGAATTAATGATCTTCCCTCAGAACTGATACATCAGCTTCCCAGCTCTCTGATAAACATCAACAATGAATACGGTAAAGTGCTTTCTTGCATTAGAAGAGTGGACCAATAAAATGACTAAATAAGGAAAAAATGTTAAACACTATATTTTCGAGCGTTCGTTAATTCGAAGGCACTTAAATTATATTCATATATTTAAAACGGACAACAAGGTAAATTCTTCGCAGTCGTTTAACTCGCAAGAAACAATTTTAATACTTCATTAATAAGTCGCTCGCGTACGTGGCGTTTATTCAAATTTGCCGGTGAAAAAGAAAAAAGAAGAAGCGGGCAGGTAGATCGGCACCGCGCAACAAGGAGTTGTATCCGCACGTCCCGATCCCCAAATTAAAGCGAGCGTTCGCTCTCGCACGAGGCGGGCAAAAATTAAGCGCGCCGCTACGCGATTAGCCGGCCGGCGATTTCCGACGCTCCCGAATACTTTCTCATGAGCGGAAGGTCGTCCCTTAACCTTTAACCACGCGATCTAAGCCGCGCGGGCGCGCGTACGAATATGCGCGCGCACACACCGCAGATAGGCGCGCTGTGAGAAAAAGAATCGGATTAGAGCGAAGTCGCGGCGCCGATGTAATTATATATATACGCGCCGGCCCCCCCATCCGTCTCGTCGGCTACTTGCGCCCACACGCACGTGCATTTTTAACGCCTCGCGCCCCGTGGCGGGGCTATCCCACGATCGCGGCTCGAGGGAGGATTAATCCTGCGGGGCGAGTGCGCCCGGTTTTACGCCGCTAATTGAGCGTCCGCGCGCCGACACGGTCCTGTATGCGCGCCCAGCCGAAATGGCACGGTTACGGCGGCGGGACCTGTTTACTAGAGATGAAGGGGTTGCGCGGCTGCCGATGCGGAGTCCGTTTAAAATTCCTAAGTTCCTCGTAGACTAGCCTGCGTTTGCGAGTTGCTTATTACGCCGCTCGTGTTTCTTAAATTGACGCCGTGCGAATTTTGCTCTACTAATATCTCCAAATTTGTTCTGCGAGGTGCCAATTAAGTTTTACTGTCTTTTAGTTCTGAAAAATTTGTCATAAGGGTTCATCGTAGACATGGACTTAGAAAATCAATTAAAATAATACTATTTTTGTTTTTAGTCTTTAAATAGGAAGCACCGTCTAATTATTGGAGTCTCGCATGACTTTATATGGCTCTAAATATTTTTAAAATTTTCCTTTAATTACACAGGCATACAAAAGAAGTTGACTTTAATAGTTGACACTAATGACATGACATCCTTATTCTTTTAGAGATAGCTGTAAACAATCCGGTGGCCCTTATTTACACAGATAGTCAACTTTAAAAATTAAATTATTTATCATTTCTTAATCAATAATAATCAATAACAATAAAAGAAAATACGATTTCGAAAAATTGTTAAATAAAATAATCATGATCAAATTAAATTCACTATACCATTATACAATTCTGATAAAAAGTTTATTAACTACTAATTTTAATTTACAGGAGTAATTGTTGTGATTTTTATTTACATTTTGAATTTTTCGTGCCTCGACAGATTAGACATAATAGCTCTTCACTCGCAGAACAACTAAGACGTCGATTCTATGACTTTTCCAGTCTCTGAAAGAAGTTGGAATTTTCGAGTTATTTGCATTGTATATTTGGCACAATATGAACGCATATAAATTGAACCGCGATCAGATCTCTATACAGCTTCTAATATTAATATTATTTCATCTAAATTCTTCAACTAAGGCACTTACTGTGCAAATCTACCTTTTTAAATTCATAATTTTGTTTTGGAGTAATTTTTTTGTGAATTAAAAAACAATTGAAATTCTCAAATGTTTTTAAGACTCTTCTTTTCTTAGAGGAATCCCGAAAACTGCGAACTTCCTACCAAAAACAAAACTTGAAGATCTTCGAGACTCTCGATTTTATCGAGAAATCTCCTTTCTTTTTTCTCTCTCTAAAATTTTCTAGACTAGACGATATCTCGCCTCATATCGCCAAAATGTTTCTCGACAAATCTCGCCTGGTCTCGGTCAAGTCTCGCATAGGCCCAGTGCAATCTAAAATGGAAATTAATTGCCAAATAATGATGAAAGCAAATGAAAGAGTTATTTAATCCTTAGCTAAAGAGGCCCGCGCGATTAGCGAATTACACGCGAGCGTTGCTCTCAGTTTTTTTTAGGCTACTCCGAAAAATTCGACCTGACGGCTGGAGCGCGCGCAGATCGGCACACATCGAGAGATGCGTGCTCGCGCTGCAGATTAGGAGCGGGCGAGCGAGCGAGACGGAGAGAGAGAGAGCAAAGTGAAGGGTTCGCCGAAGAGAGAGATTAGCAGTTCGGGACGAGACTTTCGTGTTTCTCGGATCCTAAAACCGTAGATCACGATAATTGTGAGAACAATGCTGCGGCGAAATTTCACGCTGCGAATCCTCTGCGTGTGTGCGCAGCCGCCGTTTTGGAATTTCTCGCCGATCGTAGATCATCGATCTCTCAAACGTCGCTGCTCGGATCCGCACATAAGTGAGGATGCGCCGGCTCGATTGGCCGCTGCGCCCGCTCCTACGGGTTAACAGCCTAATGCTAAATTGCTTGATTGGCTTTTGCATTCGTAATTGCAACTGGATTATCATTTATCCCGTGTAATCATAAACCATTTTTAAATTAGTGACTCTACAATTGCTTTTTAATCAGTTTATTAATTTCTTAACTGTGCTAATCGATTTTTGCAAATATAAGCACTAAAAATTATGGTTAATTGTAAAATTATGGTTCGTTGTTTACAAATGTTCTTATTGGCTACAAGTAATCTGAATAGTCAGTTATAATTAGTAGAATTAGGCAACAATTGATTTTTGCCTTTTTCTATCTTTTTTAAAAATTTTAGGAAGCAAAATTCTCATTGTTTCGAATAACTCGTGCGGTGGAATTCGAGGATAAATCTGAATTTTCTCATGATGTTACTAAAAATAATTTAATAGTAGTCGGACTTTGACGTAATTGGTTGGAAATAAAGAATGATAAATGATTTGTTTTACAAAATGTTCCATTCGACCTAAATCATTCAATCGAATTATCGCTAAGCTACGATACCCTAGAAAAACATTGAAAATCCACCGACTATTCGAGTCAATTTACACATTTTGGTTTAAATGCAGCGTCTATAATATTAACTGGCACAATTTACCAGGTAAACTCTAAGACAATGTATAATTTTTTCCTTTTCATATTTTTATAAAAGGTTACTTGCAGTTTTTACTTTTTTTAATTATAGTAGGTACGTGTAATAAAATAGCTAGAGCTTTCAAATTTTACACAGTAATTATTATTATCATTATCAAGATAAATCAATATAGAGAAACAATAAGAATTATAAACCCTTTTATGTTCATTAATAATAATTGTAATGACCTGCGACACTAGTTCCTTAATTTGTTTATCAGACTAGAAGTCTAAATACGCGTTCCGCGCGCGTTAAATATAAAACGATAAAATGTGATATTCAAAATTTCGCGCCAAATTTCCATCATAATATGTCACAATCTGTAAGCCAAACAAATTTTAAATCTCCACGCCAAACTGACCAATCACAATCAATATAGGCTTCACTTTTCATCAATCTGTTTTTTAGTAAGGATTCTCTTTTTTAGTAAGGATAATTAGCTCAACTATCCTGTCAGCTTTTACTTCATACGTTTATCGAGGTGCTTTCATGCCATTCTCTTTTCTTCTACATTTTTCATTTATGAATAAAATTCTGCAACTATGCAAGTTCTTTAGATATGCAGTATCGTCAGAAGTTACTACTACGATGCACTTCCACATAGTCTCAACCCCACGAGTTAGCTCTTGTACTCGTTTCAGTCACCGCCTTGCGTCCTCTCTACGTGACGCTCGAATTAAAGCAAACATTTCCTTAACAAGCGCGTTAAAAAAAAGTAGGGAAAAAAATGCACACACGCATCATTAGCCCCGACAACCGCGCGAATTCGTCTCTTCGCGTCTTCGTGGGAGAGAGAGAGAGAGAGAGAGAGAGAGAGAGAGAGAGAGAGAGAGAGAGAGAGAGAGAGAGAGAGAGAGAGAGAGCGGAAAGAAGGTACCTAAAGACAAACCCGCGAGCGAGAGTAGTCTTGCCCTCTAAATGCAACCCTAAAACTTTTCGGCCCGAAGGCGAGGAATGTGTAATTACGAGGCATAAAAGTATAACCATCGCCCCCACTCGGACCGGGGCCTTTCTTCCCACTTTTTCCCCGTAACAACTCGGCCACTCGACGCGCAGTTTGGCGGGTCGTCGCACCCACGACGACCGCAGGTTCCCATCGATCTTCCGACGCGAGAGACCGAGGCCCCGGCTCTCCGGGGGAGAGATATTCGTCGCAGCGCGCTTCCCCCGTTTCTTTCTACCTCCTTTTACGTCTTTTTCACCAAAACGCCATCATCGTTCGGGGGGGAGAGCCATCGCTCGGCAATAAAACGCGTCGATAACGAGCGAGCGGGTGGAATCGAGAAGCGAGTCTGCGGTTCTTGGGAACGTTTTCCGAAAGGACTTCTTCTGCGGTCTTTTCTTGGGCGATCGGCGACACTCGACGACGGATGACGATCGTTTGGCTTCCTGCGCTCGCCGCAGAGGCTCTTCGCACAGGACAAGAGATAATTGTACTGGTGGTTTTTTTTGTAGTTAGGTTGCGTCATCTCTTCGGTAATACCATTTGAGAGATTCCATTAACTGCTTAATAAGTTTTACTTTTTCACGAAAAAGCGGAGAAAGAAAATGCAATTTTTTGCTGCGCGTTTGCGAAACTTGTATTCAGTTATATAAGAAATGACGTAAGTAATCTCAATCACTTGTTCTTCTCAAAAAACAACTTTTCATAATCGAACAGAATTAATTTCATTTCATCAACTATGAGTAAGTTGATTATGTACATGTCGTATATCAATAAAAGATAATTATAACATTTCATTTATATGGGCATATCCATAGAAGTTTTCACTTTTAAAAATCATTTTTTGAAACATGTTTTATAACTCTCAATCGGTGGGCGTGCGAAGCACACAAGTGCGATATAAGTCAACTACTTTGTCTAGCTATGTGACTCCTTTTTTGATATTTTTTATGAATGTGCTAATAACGCCGCAATAGCTAGTTG
>JAXIUT010000001.1:17452653-17463170 GCA_035586675.1 Eurytoma californica | reverse complement strand
TAAATACAGTGTAATTATGCTATATTGCAAAATTACAATAAAAAGAATATCTTTATTTTATAAAATCCATTAATTTTTTAATACTATATTTATCAAATACAGCCGTTTTGTTAAAAAATAATAAAAATCAGATTACAAAATCGTATATAAGTTTAGTAAAATAATAGAAACATCGCGGATTACCTAAAAATAAATAAAGAACAATATCGATACAAACAAAACTATTTACATCAACATCGAATAAAAATATACACAAAAAATAAAATAAAATAAAATAAAGCTCCCGCCCCTCTTTGTTTCCTATTAAAATAATACAACATGAAATATAAAGCAATACCGCGCAACAAAATGCGTAACAGCATTCCTCTAAACGAACAGCACTTAATAACCCGAGAGACATTGTTCATTATCGCCCCTCTATAGAAACTCAATTTCCATACCGACTAATTAAAGAAAAAAGAGGCTCCGCGCGCTCTTAGGGCGCAGCAATCTCTCGCAGTCACATAATTAACATTGTTCGGCGAGAGAGGCGGCCGGTGGCTCGGGCCTCGCGTTACCGCCGGTCATCGGCGCAGCCCCGCGCGTCGCTACTTCGCTATTAATGCCGCGGACGCAGCAACTCGCCTTTCTCCCCGGCCGCAGCTCCACTCCCAACCGGGGAGAGCGATGCGCGATAATTGCGGCTTAACAACAGCCGCGAGGGACACGTCGCGGGGCATATCTATCGTTCGCGCGGTATCCCGCTTAAAAGAAGAAGAAACAAAAATAAATAAAACGAGAAAAAAAAAGGCGGGCAAGAAAAGCGAGAAGGAAAAAAAGGAGATCATCCTTTTGGCGCTATAAATTTCGTAATGGCGCTCGAGAGCAAACTAAACGCGCGCGCGCGCGCCTCGTAATTGGAATTCTATATATTTTTAGATAATTTCAGATTTATGGGCTCCATATATAATTGAGATTAATGCGCGAATAGGCCTGACGTCGTAATCATTAATTTCGCCGGGGCGATGCTAAGGAGTTTTTCTTTTGAGGGATCGTTGCGGCATAATAAATTCTCGGGCAGTGCCGATAAACCGCTCGGCGATTATAAAGTAATTTGCCAATTACAAGAGCGAGCGCCGGTATGAATGGGATCGCGAAAAATCCGGTGCGCACCACTGTTTATACATTATTTTAAGTGATTTTAATCTCTTTCGCGTAACCTACGTGTATACTGAGGCTTGCCGCGTGCATTAATGCTCGCGTGATGGAAAAGCCTTAAGACGACTACATTGTAATAAACGTTTTACTCATGAAAATTCAAATAACTTTGTTATCTATTGGAAATGCTAATTGCAGAAAGAATATTCTGCATTATACTAAAAATGGTACGTTGTTATTTTAAAATGTTATTTTATATTATTTTTTAAAATAAGATTGTATCTAACGACTTAAAGAATTTTTAAAACCCATGTTAATATAATAATTATGATTACACGATATTATTATTACTAAGTATTAACTGGGGTATCACAAATGGTTTTAACTTTGTTTAACTCCTTTGTTTTTTCTTCAAGAAGCAAAATCTATGTGCTTCGGTCGCTTAATTTTTTTTATACACTTTTAATCATATTTCCCAGCATTTGAATATTGATGTTGATTATCTACATTGATATATTAAATTCCATGGTAGAACATTGAAGTTAAGTTGACCAGAATACGGTTGATTTTCTGGTAATCTAGTAAAAATTCCTCGAAAAATTTTGACCAGAAACTTTACGTATTAGCGATAGTTTCTGATAAGAATATGATCATGGCTTTGACAATTAAGTCAGTGCTCGAGCATAGTACAGATTATTAGATTTTGGTTAGATTAAAGAACTGACTAGAAAAAATGGTTCATTTTCCACCAGAGTTCATAAAAAAAATTTGAATTTTAGTACCATTGAATGGAACATTTATTTATTGACCAATGAAATCGCTTCTTTAACTGATTTACAACATCTTTCTATCTTATTTTTAAGAGATGATTGGTTGTTGAAAATACAATTTTGCCACTAGTATGGGTAACTTACATTTACCGTCAAATAGACCCAGGTATCTCCTGGTAATGGATCTATCTTAGTTTTATTATATAGGATATCTAAAGAATCTACCATTAAATTGATTGAATCTGATCATAAAAAACAATGTAATCTTTAAAATTTTCATATTTTGTTTTTTATAATCTTCAATGTTGTGACCGAAATCATTCAATTACCATGGATTACATAAATGTATTAAAATTGATAGAATTCTTTTAATCATCATACTCATATGTCATAAAAATTAAAATATTTCACCAAAAACAAATGCATAACATATTTAATTAAATGTCTAAAGTGACTCGTATCTCCAGAACACATCAAATACATTAAAAACAAGATCTTTTTATTGTTTAACTTATTAAAACTTCATATTTTCCACAAAAGTTACATCTTCCCCCTGTTTCGCTCCATTTTCCAAGAAGATTTCACATTTAAAGTGACGCTGAAAATTGAATATAAAAGAAGTGAACTCCTCAAAAAAGAAGGAGTACCGAACTTCCGTGCAGTGTACGAGCAAGATCGTTAACGTTAAAGTGAAAAGCGATAGCGTTTGAAGTAGAAGCAAGACGATCAGAGTCAGCCGGCAAACTACCCTTTCAAGTGCAGGAGTGGAGAGAGAGAGAGAGAGCGCGCGGCAAAGATACGAGCGAGGCGGGCGCGTTTGAGGGTGGCGAGCAGTACGCTATATGGGCCCGATAGCTGGAGGCTGATAGATGTCGGCTAATTATGTGGCCTAGGCAGAGAGAAGAGAGAGGGAATACCGCGGCCGGAACATCAGCCCTTAGTGCGTTACATGCGCCCGAGCAGAATGAAATTATACGTCCGAACTACTCGAATTAAGAAAGTTCCCTCTTCTCCCTTGCCTTTTTTCGGATGATTTTTCGCATAATTAACGCGTTACTCGCCGCGCAAGCGCAGTGAGAGCTTCTCCTTTTTTTTTCATCTCGTCCGGGATTCTCGCTCTTATCCTTTGGACGCGAGCCGCGAGCCTTGGGCCGTGTTAGCTTTGATTGATATGCGCGGTCATCGCGGCGGAATTTAATATCGAGATCGGCTTGATTAACAGCGAAGTAAAGGGGAGCGATACGATGATACGCGCTCGATTCGACTCTTTTCCTCTCGTGCGCTACTCCGTCGTTTTTATTGCCGCCGATAAATAAAGTGGTAATTGTCGAGTTGTTTACGGGCGGTTTAGTTGCCACGGGGATTGACAAGTGCCATAGATCACCGCGTAAAAGTAAATCTTGCGTAGGCGAGGTTAAGGTACGGTGGCGCAAGAAGGCTGTTCGTATTACGTGCATATCGCGCGTTTAACGGAAAATGGTAATCGACGCCTCACGACTGCTCTTATAACGAAGGATCGAGGTCGCACTTCGGCAAACGCTTTAGACTAATTACCGACCCTCTCGCTTTCGCTATCTGCATCCGCATCGCGCTCTAACGTCGTTTGATGAACGGCTGCGCAACCGTCGCTCTCCATTATTGTAACCTATACAGGCGCTTAAGCTTGCATTAGCTGTGCAATCCGTCTGTAATTTCAACCATTATGATGGAGATTTATTTTAAATATTTTTCATATATAAATAAATTTCAAGCGCAATTTTTTAGATAAAGCTCCGAAACTTGGATAAAAGTCTGTACTAAAAAATGGAATATCAAAAAATGTTGGAAAATATTTTTCCCTACATCCGTGATGGTTTTTCCTCAATAGTTGCAATTTAACAAAAAATGTAAAATCAATGAACAATTTTATTTTGTTTCTTTTTCTAAGTATATAGTTAAAAAGTTGAATTTAAATTCAATCAATAACATGACCGAAATTATTCGATAAAGCTAATGTACCTAGAGGTAAATGGGGTAAAGTGGGAAGTGGGGTAAAGTGGGAAATGGTACTTTCCGGGCAAAGTATAAATCATCTGTTAGTTACGACCGTAAACCAATCTGTATGATATACCGACGCTTGCAGATGTGTAGCGCATGACATCTGTACTTTTATATTTTGCCCAGAAAGTACCATTTCCCACTTTACCCCACTTCCCACTTTACCCCATTTACCCCTACTATAAAATTACTGTAGTGCCAAATGCAACAAGATATTCTAAAACATCAAATTTAATCTAACAATTTTCCAGAATTATAATATGATTAGTTACACAATTAAAATTTTATCCTTCATTCGTAGAGATTGTACCATCACCTTATCAGAACGAAATTTATTGTTCGATAGTTTTGCGCGGGAATTTCAAAAATGTTGAACTGCACCGCCTAAAGTTGAATTAGTGAAAAACTTCTAAAATTAGTAAAGAAGGCCTCCATTAAGCATTAAATAGTGAAGCTATCTTTACTAATTTTTCGGAAAATTTTATTAATTGTACAGGGTTTTCAGTAATTCAACTTTAAACAGTAAAACAGATTGAGATAAGGTTCTGGTGAAGTTTGTCGTAAAAGTCAATTTTTCGACAATTTATTTTTCTTTTAGGAAGCATTTCAGTGTAAATTAAATTGCCACAACCAAGGTTTGTTTGTCTGGAACATAGAAACAAACATTGAAAAAAGTTAATCTTATTTCCAATTTAAGCTATAACTAGCTACCACACTGAATGAAGTACGCTCCAATTTTATACAAAACAGTAGACCAAACTTTCATCTTGAAAAAATAAATATTAAGAAAATTTTTATTTTCACCAGAACATTACCTTAAATTTCGCCGTTTAAATTTCTATCCTTCAAAATATTATTTACTTTTAGTTTTTTCTCTCAGAGTGATAAAACTTAGCCGCGCACCGCAGAATTCGACTGCAAGGAAGATAGTTCGGTTTGGCCCGACCTTGAGCGCGCCCGCGGAGTGGCAAAAAAGCGCCGGGCACAACCTCCCGGTGCAGCGGTCGCCAGGAGCGATGCGCTCGGCGGGCAGATCGCGATGCGCTCGCCTCGTCGGTCCTACCCGCGAGCGTCGAAAGGTGGAGGCGTTCGGCTCGGCCTCGGTGGTACTGGCCCTGTAATTGGGCCCCGAACTCCTCTCTCTCTCTCTCTCCGTCTCGCTCGCTCCCTCGTCTGCCTTCCGAGCCGAAGCCGCAGATTATACACCCGCGCATGTCCCGGGGCGCCAGCTCCGCGAGAGCGCATGCAGCCGGCCGCGCGCGTGATATATCGTGCGCCGGATACGTGTATCTGATTCACGAGGCGCGCGGCGTAAGCGGGGTGAGCTTTCGGCCCGAGCGACCGCGCCTCGTGGCTCCTCCGAAAATGCGCAGATGCGCCCTGTAAATATATACGCCCGCGTGATTATGCGCGACCTTCCTTTTTCTTATACTTTTGGGGGAGTCGACATCTTTCTCCTTTTTTGCGTATACGCTCTTCGGGCGGAAGAATGCCGAGGAATTATTGGGGTGCGCGCGGGGCCTTGCGGTTTAACAATAGAGTACACTTGCTTTTCAAAGAATACTAAAATAATTTGCTGTGATAAGATACTTGAATTACAGGAAAAAATTTGCTTTTCAAAGTAATATGTATGAAGCTTTGAAAATTTCCTTGTAGTAGCGAGTAATGAAAGAAACCACTCGTGATTCAATCTCATAAGCTTTAGTTTAATATAAATATTAGCACTATACTCATATAGAAAATGCTGAAAATATTTTATATGCAGGATTTGTTTCATTATTCGGTACTAGAAAATAATTACCAATGTTTGATATAAAACGATTACCTGGAGGGTTGAGAAAAATAAATGGAATATACTGATAACGCAAGAAATTATTATAATCCTTGGAAAATTTTTATAGAAAATTTACCATTATTGTAGCAATTTTTACAATAAAAATTTGTATTTCTTTTAAGTTTCGTACCTCTCCTCCACCTCCAAGAAATTATATCAAATTTTTCTAAATTTTTCTTCGGTATAATCTTCATTGAAAATTTTAGGAGCAAAGTCTCTCATTATATAACGCATTACATCGCCACATCCTACGAAAAGTAACACATCTCAAAAAATGTCTATTTTAATTTGCTGTTTTTAGAGTATGATAGAAGTCTAAATGCGCGCTACGCATATATCAGCATATGAAGGCCATATATAAAATGATATTTCAAAATCTCCCGCCAAATTTACGTCATAATCCGAATCAAATTTAAAATCTCCATCTCAAACTGACCAATTAGAATCAATAGAGCCTTCGCGCACTTTTCATAATTCTCTTTTTTAGTATGGATTACAGTGAAATAAATTAGACTAGGACCTGAAAAATTCGAGGTATCACTGAGATGACACCCTAAGTTTATCAGCTTCTGAAAGACTTTGCTCTAGAGTGCTTAAAAAAAATATATTAAATTTTTACTCTCTCAATACTTTTCTTTTCGCCATAAATTCACTTGAGAAATCAAGAGTCTTTATTACTTTCTCGATTCCGCAACAATCTAAGCATCGCTCAAAGTATCGAAAGAATTTAACGACCAACAGGTCGAGAAGTGCAAACTCGGACCATTAAACCGGCAGCGGCGCTCGTCGCGCTCTAAATAACTCCGGCGACGCGGTTTTATGGAGTCGAAGCCGAACGCCGAGACGAAGAAAAAGGCTCGTCGCCAAGATAAAAGTGTATACGACGTGTACTTAAAAAAAAGGAAGACGAGGAAGAAAAAAGGAAGAAAGGGAAGACCGTCGGAGATGGAGACCCGAAGATAGTCGGAGAAAAAGGGAGGCACAGGCGCGCGACTCTCGCGAGGTACGCCGTCGGAAGAATAAGAAGCCGGCGCTCGGGTATATACGTACGCGCGGCTCCGGGACGCCGGTGGATGTGGCCACGCCCGTGGCGGATTCTTGATACGTAACTCGTGCGGTGGCTCGACCTACCCAGACCCCGGCTTTCCCTCCTCCTCCGCCGCCCGCCACCTCCCCCGGCGGCGCTCGCTCCGGTCCGCGCGTCTAAGATTACCGGCTTACTGCTTTTATTGCAATTGAATCTCCTCCCGAGAGCCGGCCGAGAGAAGCTGCTCCTCCCCTCCCCCCCAAAGCCGCATCAAATGCCTCCCACTCTCTCGCCTCTTTATGCCGGAGAAGGTCTTGCTCTCGACGTTATTTTTCTCGCCGCCGCGCGCGAGACGCTGTGCGGGGCATTTTTGCAGCGACGCTGGTCTGCCCGTCTCTCCCTCTCTCTCTCTCTCGGCAAGGATCGAGTAATTTGCGTACAGTCCTTCTTGTTTTCTTACGCTTGGACGCGGAAGGGATCCCGAGGTTGGCGGTGTAATTCCGCGATGCGCGCGGTGCTCGATGAAGTTATCCGCGCTGGTTAATGAAAAATTGGTGTAATTACTCGAGGTAATTTTCCTAGATGACTTTGAATTGCGGCGTGCTGACTGGTCATTTTTTATCAAATGTAGCAAAAACGCCGGCAGTTTTGAGCGGTAAACGCCGAGCTATCGGTGGCTTATGAAAGGTAAATGGGTGTGCTGATTGTACTGCTGATTGTTAACGAGACTGAAGAAAATTGGTTTAATCGCTAGATCAACACTCTAATTAGACGTGTACTTAATAATATTTTATTACTCTGTTTTTTCCAGTTTTGTGTTTTCCCATAAGTTACATTGTCGAAGGTGGAGGTGGAATTCATCGAATGCTTATATTCTTTGAGTAAAGTCAATGTTATTCTATAATCATCTTTCCACGTTAATTTTACATAAGATCATGAGCATTGTTTTATGTGTTTCAAGTACATCTAGCCTTCACTTATACAGTCATCTTTAATAACTTTCAAGTACCTTGTTCTTATTAAATGGTCATAAATACTAGAACAATTAATAAGAATGTCAATACTAAGAATTTATAAATAATTCCAGATGAAACTTCTGAGTTGGAAATTATATAGTTTTCTCCCATCGGTGAAACGATTTTTTTTATATTTTTCACCGTGTAATGGTCAGCTTGGATAATGACTATTAAAATGTAAAATTGGCTCATCAATGAGAGAAAACTAAACGATTTTTAGTGGGGTAATTAGTTCTTGTATTTTATCTGATCAGAAAATAATATCTTATAAAACTATACCCTGTGCTCTTTAGCAACAGGTCATAAGGAAGTTCAAATAATAAGAACCAGGTACAGATGGGCAACCTGCAACTTTAGTTTTATTTCCCTTCAGATGAAGAGAATAGTAAAATCTTCAGTTTCCTCGAAATTAATTGAAATGGCGTCTGTGCATGTGTCGATGCGGCTGCAATTTGTTTACTCTTCCTGAAACTGGTATTATCCACCAAAGTAAAAACTTGACCAAGTTTAACTTCGATATTATCAAAGGCCAGTGGGTACATACTGGATTCGTATAAAAACACGCAGGTACGTTCAATGGCCATCATATAGAAATATGGAACTGATCGATTCCTTGAGAGTATAAGCAGTACTCATTACCAACGAAATCTCCTGGTTGCAGAGAAGAAAGTCTCGCAGAGTCCAGCTGGTAGCGAAATGGATGAAACTTTAAGGAACACTTATTCAATTAACGCCTAATTCCTCAAGATACTTTTCAGATGGCGCCCTTTTATACCAAAGCGACGTCATATTCTAACAATAATCGCATTAATAGCAATCTACAAACGTCTTCTTTAACATATCAATGGTAATGTTTAAAATATCTCGTTGCATTCATCAGAGACGGTATCCGTACATAAAATTAAACAAATTGAGCCACGCCATAAACACAGTCATCACCATTCCAACAAATCACTCTGCAAAGAAAACAAAGAAAAGCACGAAAACGAGGCAACAACTTAGGCATCCGAGCTCGTTAGCCGGAGTATCCGGCGCGATCGTGCGCGAGGAGACGATAACAGAGTAAATTAAATTACGCTCCTAGACAATTCTATTAAAGTCCCTCGACGTGCCTTCCCTTTTTTTCTCTCCCCTCGGTCGCGAGCCCGGCAACGTGAACTTTAATCGCTCCCGGCTCGCGAAGACGCTTGATTGCAGCGCGCGCCAAGCGGAGCTTCACGTATCTATTATTTCCCGGGCGCACTATTTCTCCGTCGCCGTTAATTCCTCCTTGTCGTTTTTTTTTCAGCGCCGCGGCCCGCGGCTCATTAAAGCCGCGCGATGCCGCCTCCTCCCCCGGAGCAGCCCTAATTGCGGCGCGCGCCACTGGCCGAGCGACCGCGCCACCTCCCTCTCTCTCTCTCTCTCTCGGCTCGATTGGCCTTTCCCGGCCGCAGGGGAGCCGAGTGTTTATTAAGTTCATAGACACGCTACATTACGATTTCCCTCGGGTCGGCGATGCTTTAAATTTATACAAAGTCGCGAGCGGCCGATACATAAATAAGCGCGGCAGAGGGAACGGCGCTTTGATTATGCGCGGGGAGCGCCGAGCGGCCGCGATAATGGTGAGAAATGCGCGTCTTGTTTAGACGCGTGCGTAAGCCTCGCCTGGGTGGATACGTGCCGGAGTGGATATGGAGGGAAAAAGGATGAAAATGCGGCGATCGGCGCGTGAAAAATTATAGCGGAGTGTGCACTCGTTATGGCATCTCTGGGGGCGGAATTGATAGTTTCATTTGTAATAGGATAGAGCGGGATTTTTTAAGCGCGCGCTAAGTATTTTGATTCGAGCGAGACGAAAGAATGGGGTGATTGATTGTGCGATCGCCTGGGCTTATCTTTGTATCATCGTTAGACTGGATATGGCTGAAATGGGTCTTTGATAAATCGCTTTGATCAATTAAATAACGCGGTGCATTGATCTTGTTCTTAGAGAAAATCGAGATAATTTTACAAATTGGAGTGATGGATAACAATTGTGATGGGAGATCTATCTACAGACGCTGTTTTAATATTGATAATATCGATATATTGCACAATGTTTTATTAAAAATTATTGGCAAGCCGCTAAAATTAAAATTCGAAAATAATAAATTACTGCAATATATTTTGCACGTTGAAAATTTATATAAATATTTTTAATGAAGTAAGTGATTGTGCACGATGTATTAAAGATCATTATTTTGTTACAGGTACGTGTTAATGTAAAGATTCCTTAGATACTTGGACTAACCGATTTTCCGTAAGCATAAATTATTATTAAATATTCATTATTATTTTATTATTTATTTTTTAATATACATTTTGCAAAGTAATTAAGTATGTGATATTTAAGTAGAATCAGTCAGTAATGGTAAGACAGAATATGCTTAGCACTGACAAATGTAAGTTTAGAACAACCCTACAAACTAGATCTTTAAAAACCAATTAATTAACAACTAATTAACATGACGAATTAATTAATCATGGACAAGTATTGCGAGTTCTAACGACCATATGTCGGGATTTGGAACCATTGTTAGTACAGAGGGCATTTAATCATTTTTATAATTTCGTAATCGCATAATAGATTTTTGAAAATATAATCACTAGAAATTGTATAGTTAAGATTCTTAAATAAAAAATTATTTACACTGTCTGCAAATCATCTATTTAAT
>JAXIUT010000001.1:17395130-17407797 GCA_035586675.1 Eurytoma californica | reverse complement strand
CGAGTTTCGAGTGGCTGTGTTTTTTCTGAAAAAGAGTGATTTTCTGAATTTTTCACTCTTCTACATTATCAGAGTGTAGACTAGACATTTTTTTAAGATTCTCTTACTAAAATATCTGGAAAATCGTTTTTCAAAATTCCCTTCCATTCTCAAATACTACTCTCAAGCCTTTTGTCTCCGTAACTTACGAATAATTTCTTGAAAATTAATAAAAGCAATTTCGAGCAGACAATATGCATTTCGAATCCACCATAGCGGTCTGAGTTAAGCTCGAGCGTAGGACAGAAGGAACTCGCGGTCGTAACGAATTTAGGATTTTGTCGTCGTAACGCTGCGCCGGGGTGCATCGCTCGCTCGTTCGGTCTCGAGGCGGCGCTCGCCGTGCCACGAGTGTATTCAGCGTACAGCCGCGCGCCCCGGGTCGATATTTCGTTTCGCGTCTCCGAGGCTGCACCTTCTGGCCCGGTTAATAATTCAATTCCTTCCAAGCCGGTAACCCGCCTTGCCCCGGTCCCCGGCTTTCCAAAGCCGCCGTTGTTGCCGCCGCCGAGGAGGACAAATTAAACGCGTGTCTTTCAAGGGGCATCGATTTCTTCGCGCGCTGGTTCAGCCTTGCACGAGAGGCTGCAGGGACAAAGAAGGCTGTAGGCCGACGCGGAGATGCAGAGCTTAGTCGTGTACACCTGCGTTAGAGGTTCGCAAGTTGCTTGGATTACTTGCACTCGCGTAGATTTTAGGATGATTTGTTCGAAAATAGGCTCGTTTATGAATTCATTTTTATAAACGAGATACAGTACCGTTATATGCTCCTTATTTGGTGGTAACTGTAACAAGTTCTTTATTAGTACTTAAATAGTGTTTTTAAATCTAGTCAATTTCTGGTTAAGCAACTCGGTAGGGATCCCGATTACTAAGGTCATTTTATATTTTTTTACTAATTGAAATATCGTCAATTTTGAAACATTAATGTTAAAGTGAAGCCACTAACTCACGCTTTCAAAAGATCATATATGTGCAATGTGGAGACATTTGCATTAAAATCTAATTAAAATAATAAGGTACTAACTTCAGATTCTTTGGTTGTGCTGCATGCTCTAGGAAAACTCAAGTCTCTTTAAATACTCAGATTGTAAATGGCGTTTGTCTTGTAGACCTACTGTTCAGTGTATTGTAACTGCCGATACATCGCTAAAATGTGAATTCCATCATAATAATGTATTTTAAGTAACCAGCTTTGTATGCAGTCATGCTTTCTCAAATATACTTTAGAAATGTTACTTTTCGAAACTCGCCAAGACTTCATTTACTAGTTAGGTGAACTAACTACTTAATTTCATAATAATAATTAATTTTTCAGAACGAAATCACCAGAAATTGTATATTTAAGATTCTTAACTCAAAAATTATTTGCACTGCCTGCAAATTATCTATTTAATAATCAGCTATAATCAGTAGAAGAAGTCAGTAACTAGTTTTTCCCAGTTTTCGGGCAGCAGTTCTCACACCTTTTTGACTCGTGCAATGAACACTCACACATGAAACGTCATTTTTTTAGTTTTTTGATCCGATCGAGTCGTGTCGATGCTCATTTTATTCGTATTTTAATTCTCTACAATTTTTCTTTTTACACCTTTAACATTGCTTTATTAGTTTTTAGTCAGTAAGGAAAAAAACTAAAAAAATGACTTTTTTTTGCTCTAAATTGTCAATAACTAACAAATTAATGATACTTACGTATTGTAAACATGACCAAATTAATCTACTCATTATCCCTGATATGGTGGCATAGGTCTCTTACTTGATTGGCCTAACAGTGAATGCTTACTACCTGTAATCATCGAGATTCTTCTTGTAAGTTCCACAAGAAACCCATATCCAAAATTTGAAAAAAAAACGTGATCAGGATCTAAAACACGCCCAATCAATAAAAAAAGACAGTGTTTATTAACGTAGCCCACTCAACAACAAAATCTTAAAAATCCATCCAACCCCCGATCCGCCGATAAATAGAAGTTTGGTAAGGGCGACGGTGTCCGAAAAGGATATTGGTCGGAAAACGCGCAGCATACGCCGGGCGGCTCGCTCGCAGCCTGTGCACACAAAGCGCGCTATCGTAAATGCGTGGCCCGACGCGCGGGCTACGTGCATGCGTTCGCGCAACGCAAACAGGGCGCACGTCGTACACAGCGATCGCACTTTCTTCGCGAGCGAGCGAGCGTGGATAATGCGGGGGGGGAGTAGGGGGGGCTCGAGTATACACACATGCATATGGAGGACGTCGAATGGAGAGTCGGGCGCAAGGCGAGCCGAGAGAGAGAGAGAGAGAGAATAACGCCGCCGGCGGCCATTTTGTAAGCTCTTCCCGGAGGAATCGATGTGACGTCGCCCGAGGGGCGCTTGCGCCACCGGCGACCCGCCGGCATCCGTATAACGCGTGCGGCTCTTCTTCCCCGCGCTCGCTCGTCCCTCCGCGAACGGATCCACCCCTCATCCCCCTCCTCGCGCTCCTACCCGCAATCTCTTTTATTCTTATTTTCGCTCGCCGGATTTTTTTTTTTTTTATTTCGATTGCTCCCTCAAACTCGCCCCCCGTTTCCCGACACCCTCCTATTCTACTCCCGGGGTTTTATTTTCTTCGAGCTTTCTTGGATCGGCGTTGCTTTCCTCGTGGCTGCTGGACTGTTCATTGGATTTTTTTCTGCTTTTTTTTTATTTAATTTCTCTACAAAAAATTTTAGTATCGTCGGGTATTAACCAGGGTAAACATTTGAAAGTGCAGCCAAGCTTTTTTGTATGAAAATGCCTTGTTTGGGAATGAATGAAACGCTTTTTTCAATGATTTTGAGTCATTTACTAGAATGGATTGGAATCTATCTTTAATAATAAGAAATAACTTCGATCTTATTTACGCAGAAACGAAAAAGAAATAAAGTCAGTTTAAAATTCACTAACACCCTTATTCTCGTAACAATAATTAAAATGAGCAAAAAAGCGTTTCATTCGTATTTTTTGGATATACCGTTTTCCAAAGCTTTAACAAGCTCGGTTGCCCTTTCAAATTTTTAATATGGGCGATAATAATATTATTTTATTACGTGATTACTATCGTAACAGTTTGCTATTCACTGTTTTTAAAAAATGGTCGCAACATTTTGCCAACAAAAAGTTCATAATTGATTATTGTTTCTTTAGATACAATTTATTTGCTAATATAGCTTTAGATCGATATTTCCAGCTTTACAATTCGAAATTTTACATCGCAGAAAAACAAATACCCATGTAGCATGAACGATTATAAGTAGAAACATGCATACTGGTATATTTATTTATTTATGTATTTATTTAACATTAAACGGGCTTAATAACCCATTACATAAAAAAGAGAAAAAATATCTAAAATAAATTCGCAAAAAATTTACAAAAGAAAGAAACACAAAAAAACTTAATAATAAAACGTAATAATTAGAAGTCATGAGAGAGCGCAGCGCACTTTTAAATGCTCCAATTTGAGCATTAGATATTACGCTCTATGGAAGCGTATTCCAAAAAGCGCTTCAAACGACCAATGGTCAAATGAAAGCCGATATTAGATGTTGACGTACGTTCTAAGAGAGGTCTCTGATATCGTAAGGAGTAAACCTGACTCCGCAGTTGAAACAGATTTTGAACATTACCACCAATGAATCCCTTATCAAGCTTATACATGTAAAGGCCATCATGATTCAGGAGTGAATGAATTGTCTGAATATTGAACTGCTTTGCAAGATTAGTATAACAATGATCAAATGGATGCATAGGAGTATTATTTTTGAAAGCTAAAAAACAAATTATTTTGTGCTGCACAGACTCGAGTTTAACGATCAAGTACGAATATGATATCATATGGTGACCAAATCGGCTAAGAATGTCTAGTGCACAGTAGAATCGTGTATGTACTAGTTTAGTTAGTTAAAGAAAGACTCGAATGCTCGGAATATTAATTTATATTCGAGTCAACTTTCATAATATGTACTAGTTTGTGCACTTATGCGTGCACATTATTTTCGTGCACGTTATTTTTCGTGCACATTATTTTTGTACACATTGTTTCTGGGCATTTGTGCACAACAATGGCACGTGTAACATTGTTTCTGACCGAGAAACAATGTGCATAAAAATAATGTACACGAAAAATAATGTGCACGAAAATAATGTGCACGAAAATAATGTGCACAAACTAATACGTGCAGGATTCTACCGTGTACTGTGAATAATAGATCAGATTTGGTAACACAATCGTATTATATAAATGTCTAAATGGAATTGATATTCAAAAAATCCGAGGTGAATCTATTAATAAAACCATATACTAAATATTTGTGCTTTATTGTACTCTAATTGTGCCAATATGTCGGTCGTGAAATCAACCATTATCTCTATCTTTAATTATAGCATAAATTTTATTTTCATTTCAAAACTTGATTAAAAAATAACTTCATACTTCAATATTTATGAAAAATGGGCTAAAAGATGCTTAAAGAAAATCTGTGGGTTTGCTTTTACTGCAGTCATTCACTTAGATGCTAAAAATAAGTATATATAAAAATCATCGTACACCCAGAAAAGGCGGGAAAAATCAAATCACAAAAAGCCCATCCCTGCGAAGAGAGTCAAAAAAGGTCGAGGCCGTCAGCGTGACGAGAGACAGAGTGAAATGAAAAAGGAGAGTGGCGTCGGCTACGAAAAAAAAAGAGAAAAAAAACGAAGAACGCTGAAAAAAAGGCGAGAGCGAAAGCGCGCGAAGGTGGCGGGAGAAGTTGCGAGCGCGGGGTCCAGGGGGTGGGAGGAAGGGGGCGGGAGATTCCGATGGGATACACGATTCGCGATGCGCACCTCGGATTACGGGCCGAGCCGGAGATGATCTCCGCGAGCGGACGGACGCGCCTCCGGGCGCACCTCGACACAGGACCCTCTCTCTCGCTCCGACCGCGCGCACCTCCGTCGGAGGAGACGGCGAGGCTCTTACGGGACGGCGTTCGCTTATTATGACTGTGATCATCGATTATTTGCCGGACTTGCTCTGCTCTGCATACCGCGAGAGGCCCCCCTTTTTTTACCCGTCGCTCGACCCCCCCTCCTCGGATGAGTTATTTTTGAAGCGCTGGATTCGCGGCGCATCTTACGCGCGGAACAATGCCGGGGATCGCAGGTGAGGCGGGCACGAGTCGGGAGTTCGCGGATGGATGGGCCATTACCGTTGGAACGAGAGACGCTTATTCTAATGCTTCGCTTTTCAATCGGCAACGGCGTATTAATACACTTTGGCTTCGACGCGCCGGAGTAGCTCCGAGCTTTAAGACACGGACCGTTGCGCGGGATACAATAGCAACCGTTTTGATACCGACGGGGAATTATAAATTGTTCGACATCTAGTTTTGCTCAATAAAATTATTTTTCCAGAGGGAAATTCAATAGAATAATATGGTATTGATGGGTTTTATGAATATTCACATTTATCTAATATGCCTTTGAATACCGAATTTAATAAAGTAATAGATTTGAAATGCCTATCGATTTGTTTTAGAAGATTTTAATTTTGTTATCTCATAGAGACGACGATTTGTAACTGTGCAAATGTTCAAAATCTACGTGTTTAATGTTTCTACCTCAGAATATTAAATTTTTATTTTCATATATATACATGTAATTTGTATATAATTCATATTTGTAACCAAAAGTGCACCGCTTGCATACCTGATTTGTTAGAACTGATTTAATTAAGGATTCGATTTGATGATTGGTAGGAATTATTTAAATTCAACATTAAATTTTGAGACTGTTTTATTTTTTAAAAATAATTTTTTCTCAATTTGTTCTAGAAATAAAGAAAATATAGACCAATATTTTTTAGCTTTGCTTGATTTCCTATCGATTTATATATTTCAAGATTGCTTATCAATAGACAAAATATACAAAATATTCAAAAAATGTTTTATCTTTATTTTGAATTTTTTTTGAAGCAATGTGCTAATTCAATAAACCATGTCTTTTTATTATTATGTAGCCCATTTTTTATTATTATGTAGCCCATTTTTACAATCTTCATAAGAATTACGTTCAGTCTTATGGGTAGACATTTCCAGATTGATTAACCTTTCCCTGTTTATTGTTATCGACCCTGTAATAATCATCAGTGTATAATAATAATAATGCTAAACAATGATCACAAAAACTATTATTGTTTATTAAAAAAAAAAAAAATAACAAGAAAAAAAGGAAAAAGAAAATCTTGATAATATATTCAGATTGGACTAATGCCAGTAATTTCGTACTTTTATCAAGTCTTCATTCTCGAAAGCAAAGCGAATATCAAGGCAGCATTATCTACTCAAATTTGTAACTAAAGAGGAGACGAAAAACACCCGTTTTGTGCTCTCAGACGAGGGGGAGAGCGGGGAAGGAAGGATTTATCAGATAAGACCTGCGTAGAATCTAATGAGGGTTGTAAAGCGAATCTCCGTGGCGAATTTCCGAAAATTTCCCTTCCTCTGTCGCCCTCCCCCCTATCTCCTCGCCTCCGCTCCCGCTCCGTCGTCCACGCGCCCTCCTTCTCTCTCCATTATTTTTTCTGCGATGCCTGCGCCTATCGTATTTTACATACCGGCCGCGCTTTTTTTAGAACGAGAGAGAAAGAGCGCGGAATTATCTGGGCGAGCGCGCGCGCGCGCGCAAGATCCCCGATAAGGATCTAAATTTTCGGCTGCATAAACGCGTCGAACCCCTCCGTCGCCGACTCCGTTATTATCGCGTGCATAGCTGGCTAAACGGCCAGTGCGCGTACGGTTAACATGCAAATGAGCCATTCGGAGCTAGAGATTGTCTTAATTTCGCGTGAATAATCCGATTACGCGTAAAAGTGTATCCGCGGCAAATGAAATCCGGCGATGATTTATTTCGCCGGGAATCTCGTAGATTTTTGTGAATGCCGGCCGTTAGCGGGGTAATGACATAATAAAAGGGCGAAACGGGCTCGTTAGAGCTGCGATAAGCGATAAATTGGGGATAATAAAGGATTGTTCGGGGAAAACTCGCGTATTCTTACGTAAATAGCGGCAATTTTCCGCGGAACAAGTTTGCTCTCACCTTAAGGTTGTGTGGGTTATACAGTTGCCTCAAAAAGTTCGGAATAAAATGAAATTGCAAGTTTCTGGACAAATTACGCTCTTTTTTATTTTGAAGATAGATATCAATTATAATCATTAAGTAAATCAATGTGGATCTTAAAATTTTTAAATTAATTACATAATAATTTTTTAAATATTTTTGTTAGAAAGTTTAAAAAGTTGCTGATCATTACCAAGTTTTTATTTCCAAAATAAATTTAAATATTCTAAGATACGTTATTGAAATGAAAGTTCTGAATACATCACGGAGCTTTAAATTATTCCTATTTTTGTGCACATTATTTATAACTAGAATTTTTTGACTTCGATTATGATTGACAAAAAACAAAAGCAAACGGTCAACTACGACTATTTTCACACTCACTAATTTCGAGATTCGAGAATTTAAGCTCGACCATATCGCAATGCATTTTAATGTAAGAGATATAATTCATTTTGAACAGATTCTTTGAAATAGTTGCGGAAAATAACTTTTGGCAATTTTTAATAACATTTTTGTTTTGCGGTTCGCATTGGTTATTCAATGAATCTTAATATCTAGTGATGTACATTTGAAAAGTAAAAAAAAATTATGTGATTTATTCAGTAAATTGCCATTTTAACCTGTTACTAAATTTTGAAACTGTCTGTACAACCCGTACAACGTTAATATCGACTCGATCCATAATTCACGCTTACGAGCCTGGGAAAAGATCACTTAGTTTGCGCCAGTGCTCGATTTTGCCTTGCGCTTAGACTAGTTTCTTTACTGTACTTACACGCACTTTTTAATCGCTTCGAAATCACGAAGCACTGGACCTGTGCTATTGACGCGCATATATCTTCTGCGGAGAGCAGAATTTAAATGGCAGTGCTGTACCCGTGAACGCGAATCTTAAAAACTGTAATTTTTGAGAGCAATTTGGAGTTTTCCATGAATTATAATTTATAGCAATTTGTTATGAATTTATATATTTACTATCCGCAAAATAGATTAAATTAAAAAGTTTAACAAAATGTTAAAAAACAAAAATGTAAATCCATCCTAAAAATTTATCGTAACAGTTATAAGTGCTTTGTGAAAACAAAACTATCAATAAAAAATACTAGTAATAATCCAATCAGTGAAATATTAGAAGAAATACACTTCTCAAAAAATTTCTAGTGACATTTGATTGTCATGATTACAATGCAATGGATTACATCATTTTTTTTACAATCAATTATAATCACGTAAATGATGGAGCAATAATAGTCTTCTTCACCCTCTAACCATTCAGGTATATCGAGGACATTAAAACTGAGACACAAGACCCGTTAGTGTCCAGACTCAGAGACCATCTGGTGGTAGATATACCATCTAACATTAAGCGCTGTTATTTCAAGTCCTGCTTTTAATTTAAATGAGATATGACATTGTGTGGTACGCACGAAGTAAATAAATCGAAGGATCAATAAATTTCCAATAGTCATTTATTGAGGTAGGAACCTTCATAGTTTCGTCGCTCCTCATTATATCAACTGCTGAAAAAAAGTGTTGTTACGTCCTTCTGTCGGAAAACCACAGAAACATAAAAAAAATCCGAGCCGATTCGATTCTCCGTTCAGCGTCGAATTCCCCAAGAACCTTCCCGAGCGGCAAGCACACGTAAACCAGGTTCCTCCCTTCCTCACGGCTCCTTAAGGATCGCCCCATCCGCGTAGGAGAATATAACACGCACCCGCCGACGTCGGCAGCTTATATATATAATGTATATATATATTATGTATATATATATATATGTATATATATATATATATATATATTATATACCCTCTCTTCCTCCTCTGCGCGTTACCGCTACGTCCCCCTCGCCGCGGAGACGAGGCGGAGGGCTGCGCGCCGCGGTCGGTCCGCCGGCTGTCCCCCCCGCGAGCGAAATAAAGCGCTCAGCCGGCTCCCGGTGATTGGAAGTCACCCCTCCGGGCGAGGGAGCCCCCGGCGGCCGCGCATGCGTGCGCCGCGCGGCTCACCCTCGCCGCGGCGGCGGCTGCACCCCTCCCCCGTCGGCGGGCGGGCGGGGGGTGGTCGAGCTCTCTCCGCCGGCTGTGCGCGCGCGGTCCTCCCTGCGGCTCTAAACAGGCCTAGGATGACACGCCCCGGGCTACCAGATCAATAAGATACCTCGCTACACCTACCCATCTACGCGCGCCGCTCTGCAGCGCGCTCGTCCGCGGGGGGCGCGCTCTTGCGAAAATCTTGTTGTTTTCGCGTACGCAAATATGCCGCTTTCTTGTTTTCATTGAATAACTCGTGCGGACCCGGGATCTCGCCGCGCTGATTAGGATCTCGATGCTCATTTTGCGCGCGGTGTAGCTGGGGAGTTGGCTTTCCGTTTCAGTTGAGTTCGTGTATGGTTGATTGATTTTTCGTACTGGTTTTTAACTTCATTCCATGAGATGTGACCGCAAGATTTAGTGTTGTTACTTTCACTCAGATTATTAATTATTTAATTTTATTTTTTGACATTTATTTAATTCTTTATCGAAGAAGATTTATCTTCTTTGTTAAAGTTCTGGGTAAGGCCGACACCAATTTTTATTCTATTTAGTTTTAGTTAGATTTTGATGTGTATGTTTCCTTGAAAGATGGTGTACTTTTTTACAAATTTTTACAAATGATAGTTACTCTATTCTACATTTAATCCTATATGCAGAAAAAATTCTTTGTTTTTTATCTCTTCGTGCGCTTAATTTTTATGCCCATAAAAATCACAAAAACATTCTAATATCAATATATACTTTCTATATTTCACAAGAACACTACCTTATTATACCTACGTTATATAGATATTTATAAGTTAAACTAAATATCAGGTTGTAATGCATTCCAATATCGTATTGTTGTTAGATAATAAAAACAAAAAATTCTTGTGGAATTTAAATTGAGATAATAAATTTATTTCACAACTTTCTGTATCTTGGCCCCATTCAGCACAATTTTTGCTCATTAATCAAATTGCTTCTTTAAATACTTCGCATTATGCTACCATCGTTTTCAGAGAATAATGAATTTTCCTGGCATTTAATTAATAAATTATATAAGACTTGCAATGTTATTAACTACAATAATTGATAAGCAAATAAATTATTGTTATCCTATTCTATAGACTGTCAGATTAATATTAGAAGGGAAATAGTAGCCAGTTCGATTTTCGACAAATGTTGATGGGATCAGTCGGCAACTTACTTGTCGATATGCTCTCTTCGGAAGTTTACTTATCAACGTTAACATTAGTAAATCTTGGTAAACTTGTAATTAAGTATGGTAAATATTGTTGTTGTGCTGTTTGCTAATCTAGTCTCAGTCGATGCTTACTAAAACTTTATTAACATATAGAACTCGTTTAGTTCAGGGTACCATTAAGATATACAAACGACTAGCTGCGATTATTTTACAAACAAATTAGGGTAAGATTTAGAAATAAACTTGTTAATTAAATTAGTAATAATACAATTGTTATAAAACTGTTGAGTGTTTATCTTAAAGAAGTAGAAGAAACTTTTAATTAATTATTACACAGTGCTTACACCATACCTTAGTGATAAGAATACCTAATTTATCTTGTATTCCTTCAATTATCCACCGATCTTCTGAATGATATTCTGGATGTTATATACTTGCATCGGATGCAATGAAATGTCGAAATCAAAATTACATTCTTAAGCAGTTTTCAGGTGCCCGAGGCATCTATTTTTACGAGCATACGAATGAAGAACTCAAACAAAAGCGTTAAAATCTTGTCCATCATTTTATCGATATTTAAATGACCCTACTCATAATGAACCCTACTCGATCGGCGTATACACAAAACCAGAATGCACTAACTAGTAAAAAGCTAACTCTCAAGAAACATATCTATTAACTTGTCATAAATTCCTGCCGTAAATTCCTCGTCATCACAAAGCCATCTATCCTTAATAATCATTTCGACCGCGAGAAACGCCCGAGCGCGAATTCGTCGAATGTGCAGCAAAAAGCGCGCAGGAACCGAGTCGCGGGGTATATAAAATCGCGCAAAGTCCTCCCCCCGTAACAAACTAGTCCAGCGCGCAAAAAGCCCGTCGGGCATTACGGTCGTTCGTCCGGCAAGCGGGAAAAGTCCGAAGACGCCGCTTCTTCAAGTGCGAATTTACGGGTTCGGCGAAGTGGCCAATATCGCCGATAGGTATATAGGAGGGTCGCCGGGCGATCGACCCTCGCGAGAGGCGACGCGCGGTGCTTTTTGCCCGAGCTTTTTGCCGCGGCGAGCGCGACAATGAAGGGTTCGCGAGGCGCAAGGTTGCCGGCTTCGCTGAAGGGACGGGAAGTGGATTTGTCTTCTTTCCGTCACTCGGCCGGGCGGTTTTTCGAGATTGATTGGCTCGGGAGCCTTTTTTCCTCGGCGGTTTATTGGTTAGTTAGAGACTGACGGGCTGTCGTTGCCTCGTCTCCTTAACGAGCTACGGCAGGAAATGCGATTTAACGGAATGGTTCTTTTAAATGTGGCTTTCCTAATGGCTGCCTTTTTTGGTCTGGTAACTTGGTTCTGATTTTATGTTTACTTAGGACTTCCTTGTTAAGGAAGATTATTCGTTTTTATGGCTGATTGCTTTATTAAAGCTTATACTTACTTTGTGGTTTTATGTATACACAGAGAAAATAAAATATGATAGAAATTTTTATAAAAAATGTTAAACGAGTTCAGTTAAATTAATAATACACGAATATCTACAGTTATGCGATAATTTAAAAATAATTTATTTGTTTGTTTCAGGTACGTATAATACATACTGACGCTTCTTGAATGTGACTGCTGTACTTGTATATAACATGGTAAGCGATATGTACAAAAATTTCAATGTTCGTTTACTATGGAGGAAATACGTAAAAATCCAATTGTTATACGTGCACATGAATTATATAGTATATTACGTACCTAGGCCTGTATAATAAGAAATGTCTCAGATCACATGTAATTGTTGACCGAGGCGAAGCCGAGCTAGACAAACATTTGATCTGACGCCTTCTTATTATACAGGCCTAGGTATGTATACAATTTTTCAATCTAGCGAGGCCGAAATTACGAACTTCCAATCGGGAGCCGGGAGGGAAGTTGGTACTTTCGGCCCGATAGGCCGAAAATACCATTTATTCATTGTATGTACTCAATTACACGAGAAACTTTATCGCTTGGGATACACATAATATTCCGAAAGTTTGAGTATTGTTTTATTATGCCAAAATGTGAATGAGACCAATTTTGAAAGTCCCATATTAACAATGAAGTTTTGAAATTCACTTTTTGCTGTTATCCCTGTTTTTTGTATAGATCTTTAGACACACGAGTACACACCAAAAGAAATTAAAAGAAGGGAAAAATACCTTACCTATACAAAAAAGAACTATAATTTTGCCATACCCGTTCCTTTTTATTTATTCTAACTAGTGCTTTTTAAGAAAATAAAATATTTCGATGCAAAACTTCTCAAATTAAAATTTTTTT
>JAXIUT010000001.1:17373732-17385109 GCA_035586675.1 Eurytoma californica | reverse complement strand
TAATAAATTCATATGCATTTCATATAATTCATCTTATTAGAGTGTATCATATGAGAATGGTGTACAAGCCTCCGTACAAGTAAGAAAGGACTATGGAGTCAAACTACAGGTATCGAACATCATATTTAGGCTCAATTAAATACCATGTAAAGTCTTGAAGAGATTGGTGTTTTGGAGGTGTCACATGCCCTCTCCTGGTGTGATCAAAGTTTGAACATCGAACAAAGTTGCAGATCTTTTGTATGGCACTGCTTCGCTCAAAGTGGCCATCGGATCCTGGGATTGTGAGTACTTTTTGTCGAAGGTAAAAGGAAGCTTGTGTGAAAATTTCAGATCAATCTGTGACCCGGAGGTGAGAGCCTCTCCTAGTTAGTATGTATCTTCACGTGTTTCAGAATATCTTTTTTTATGAAACACTGGTAGTTGCATTTTTTACAGAAGAAGGTCTCGTACGGCATACACTTGTAGAAGAGATATTGTTTTATGGCACAGAAGTTTGTGAATTGAACTTGACATTTACCACATTGAAACTTTCCGTAATTCTCATTAGATTTCAGGCATTTTGAATGCTTGATTTTAGTACAACTTTCATTACAGTGGTAGCAGTGTGCTGCAAAGTAGGTTTTCCTCACTCCGTCTAGCTCGAACAAAATTATATTTTATGTTATTTATTTTTTCTCGGTAAAAAATTATTTCTAATAAGAATATCAGTACCGTACCATGATTATCATCGTCATTACGAACCACTCGATAGTCAGCATCTTCCTTACCTATTGTTTATAGTTTTTAATGAAGCATAATTTATAAAGCTTTAAAATCATGACGAAAAAAACGAAAAGCAATTAAATTTACCTTAAATTGTCACGGTGTTATTTTCTTTAAGCTCGACATATGCATGCAAGCTAGTTTTCTTTTTACAGAAACTGAAATGTATTTTCCACGTATTTTTTAGAAGAGTGATCTACTCGTAATAATAAATTAAATATTCAGGTGAAATGTTGTCTACGTGCTATATACAAAATAATGCGTATATCCATTGCAATAGTCATTCTTTAAACTTAATATGTGTATATTGGGAGCTTAAAAATATAAATTTATCTGTGAATTAAAATACACAATAAACTTTTATTTAATTATAACATTAAAACACTAAATCAATAGATATAGAATAAATAGAAGAAACTTCGTGTACCCTGTCGCGCGACAAAAGCTTCGGTCGTACTGATTCGTATCATGTTTATGTCTGTAACTAATTAAGTTGTACTAACAATAAGAACCTACTGTAGTATCCCTACATACTACAAGTATGAATTTAAATGCGGATTTAATTACGGTCGAATGTTATTTTGTTGACCCCGTTTTCTAGAGTTAGAAAAACATGTGAATAGTATTTATTTATTAAGCTATTTTTACAACTTAACTGGCAATGCAACTAAACTTATAACAAAAAAGTAATACAGAATAATAAAAAAAGTATTATAAAATAGTAATAAAAAATGATAAGAATAAAGGTATACTGCTTTCGGCAGTACCAGTGACTCCGCATAGTCAGGATTTCTCCTCATCTGTTCACGTCTAATCTACAATATCAAGATTGCGAATGCATATTTCAAGAACATTTCTTACCCTCGCACCGGAGACACGTATAAACCGCGTGCAAAATTCAGTTCACCGAGGCATAATTTCTAGAAGTTGACGTTTCAATCAAGCCCCGCGTGCGTTACTCTCCCCGTCAGTTTTATCGCGGCGTTGCTCTCGTTCGGGACATCTCCGAGTGGTCATTCGCCGGAGGAGGATAGGCGAGCGAGCGCGAGGGAGGAGGAGGGAGAGGGGCAGCGAGTTGTGCGCCGAGCGCCGAGGATTTATAGTTTTCGCGTGCTTTATGCGAGGCGATTAGAGGTAGCCCGGGACGTAGGTGTTAAATGTGTGCCGCGCAGCGCTCGGCGCTCCCTGCACACAGCCAGGCGCGTCCTCCTCCGGTCGTGTCGAATTTCGATTTATGATTTCATTTTACGGCGTCTATTTAATGAACGCCGTGAAAAATAGTTGATGGGACTCCGTGATTGGAAGCCCGGCCGCGTTCATTCATGCGGAAAGGGGATTCGCGAGTTGTTTAGAAAAAGTTAATTACCTCCGATGCGTTAATTATTTTCACCTTCTTTATATCTGGCCATTCCGATTAGCAAGAATCGTTTAGGGGATCATAATGTATTGTCTACTTCAGATCGCAATTCAAGGAACAATGCGGTACTCTAAACTGGAAGGACAATTAATTTTTAAAGAGGTAAACATTTTTAAAGACGTAAAGATTTTTAAAGGTGTGAAGTTTTTTTTATTTTGTTTGCTATACTTAATCTGAGGCGACGGATACCAGACGAGAAGAATGATTAAACTGAAAGTTGCACATTCGTGAAAAGTTTTAATGCAAGGATTTTTGAATTTAGGATTTAATTAATGTGACAATTAAATTTATAAATACTCTCTTGCTCAGCGTGGGCACTCGTGACTCGGGATTAAATTTTAAATTCAAAATTTTCTTCAAACATAAAAAATGTCGTTGCTGTTTAGTGGTCAATAAATTGCTCCCTTATTTTCTTACGATTGGTTTCTTTTATCATTCTGCTTGAATCCTCGCGACTCAATATTCTAGTTAATAATTATTTTTAAAGTCAGTTTACGATTTGTATAAAACAATTCTGTGCGAATTATTGCAAAATAATGAATTATTACTTAATGGAAAAATAATAGTGTACAGTTTTGCCTGAAAAAAGGTAGGAATACCTACTGAAACGTCGATGTAATAAGGGATTTTTATTGATTCGTAGAAAATATACTTCTTTACCTTTTCCAGGATTACACGAAATTAGGCAGCGATCAAAAGTCGATCAAAGGCTTGCATTCATTATTCTATAAACATATTGAAAAATGTATGACCGAAGCAGATATTTTCCTACGTCAAATCATTGTATTTTAGCTTTTATTTTATCTCGTATTTAAGCACCTGCACATAAAATAGGTTGACATATAAAGGGATATTGCGTATGAAGACTAGTGGAATCGTTCAAGGCTTCTTTTAATTTTCTATACAATAATTGCGAGCGGTAGAGTCATTATTTAGTAATTTTGTAATTATTCTTATATTATTCTTTTCCTTTTCTCACGACTGAAGTATAATGGAAGTTTAGTAAAAGAACTAACTTTCAGTAAACGTTTCCAGGCTAATCAGTGACCGGCCGTATTATCACTGATAAACAATAAATATGAACAAAATTTTGCTGATTAATTTTATGCAATAAGCTAAAATATCAAATGCAGTGGTATCGTAATAAAACTAAAAATCTAAAATTGATCTGACAAAAGTGTGTCTAGACTCTTGACACAGTGAGTCTTCTGCGTCTCCGCCCACGAAGAGATCCCTCTCGTCCGTTCAACTCGCAATTCGTTTACGGGGTCCCATCAGCGCGCGCGCAGCTCGGTGCATCGGCCGCGCTTTTAAAAATGCGTTATTCATTCAAAAGGGCCCGAGCGGACTGCGGAATGCCCATCTCCTCTTTCCGGGAGCGTCTCCGACGGAGGCAGCCGACGCGACCCGGACTCGAGACGCGCAGAAACGAGCGAAGGTGGGCAGAGAGGAGGGAGCGAGAGAGAGAGAGAGAGAGAGAGAGAGAGAGAGAGAGAGAGGACCCGGGGTCGCTTCAGCGGCTAGTTAGCGCGAAGATTGGCTTCCCGCGTTATACTGGCGGGGATCACCCAAACTCGGCCGCGCGGCAATAAAATCAGCTAACCTGGCGGTTATTTATTGCTGGCGGTGGCGCGCGCAGGTGAAAAAAAGAGGTATAAGAGACCTGCCCCTCGCCGCGTCGTCGACGTCGTCGCGAGCCCTTGTGGGTCAAGCGCGAAACGAGCGCTGCTCCGCTTTTTTTTCCCGCCTCCGCGCGCGGCTTGACCTTTTCTCCGGCCGGATTTTTCTCGTCCCGCGCGAGCGCGGCCCAATGATAATAACTCACGCAAATGAAGCAATGAATTTCTGATGGCGGAAGAGCCGAGCGCCCGAGCGAGCGTGTGTGCGTTTGTCATTTGTTTCGCTTTGTAAGCCGGGGATCCCGCGCCTTTTTAAGCGGGACGAGGGAGATCGATTTTTTTTTTCTTTTTCTTTTTTTTGCTCGGTCGTTCTTTTATTCCCTCTTCGGGATCTTTAACAACTCGTACTTTTATGGAGCGCGCGGGATGTTAGGCGATTCGCGAGTAATGAATATTTTGCGCACCGAGGAAATAAATCAATTTGAGTGACCTCTGAGGAGATATTTTTCCCTAGTAAAACTTTCTTCGTTATCTCCCATCTTTTAAAACTAACTTAAGGTAGTTCTTAGACGACTGCGTGAATCAAGTAGAAGTTTACGCCGTACAAAAGATGTTTATAAATAAATTTCAATAGAATCTAAATTATTGTAATAATTTCTAACATCAATCGAATTACCTTTCACGAATTAATGTAAATACTTTTATAATAATATTAAATAATTTCAGATGACTATATGTAAACATTATAAATACCTATATGTATATATCGTTTTACAATTGTATTACTTCTTTTTTGAACGATAATAGAAAAGCAATGAGGTGCATCTCTCACTAATTGATATAGTGAATGTAAACCATTGTAACCTAATTTTATTATTTTGTGTCAAATTACTATTTCATCGATTATTTCTTAAAAACTCGGTGGTCAGTCTTAGTTTGCCCACGTAGATTAATAGTTCAACAAATTAATGTTGTGGAAAGTTTTATAATGTAGATCTTGAATAAATCGATTACCTATAAGAACTAACTTTATTATGTTACTGCCACATGTAAACCTAAAAAACATCAGAATCCATCTATTTTCTGAATTATACTCTTCTATTTTCAATTCCTGTATCTTTTAGTAGACTATAAGTTAGAAGACTGTAATAAAAAAACAAGAAACCATCAATCAAACGTATGATCAAAAGAATTTTATAAAAAAAAAAGTAGGTCGAATTAAAATGAAGCAATTCATCATAGTACTCTACACCGGCTCAATTTGGGCGAAGTATCGAAGCAGTTAGCGCGGAGCAAATTAATCAAAGGCGTATTGTTAATAGTGGGGCAATCGACATAATGCGCGTAATTATATAGAATCGACCTGGCGGATCTCGGGATTCACGGCCAAATAAAATTCTCTTGTTTCTCCGACTTTTTCCACAGAAACGCCAATAAAAATTCCGCCGAAAAGGGAGGCCCGAGAGCTCACTAGTCGGAGCTTTCTATTATCCACGCGCGTTTATTAACGAAAGAGAATCTGCTCTCAGTGTGGCCCGAAACCTTCATTTAAGCGTATAAATAAAATACTTAAAAATCTTATTTTTTTTGTTAAATTGTATTATTCCCAGGTTCGCTAATTAATTTTTACAGCTTTTTATTGTTTTATTTATTTGAAAATTCTCTAATTAACTCCTCATTAAGGGCTTCTTTAGAAAATTAGAAGGCCACAAATAAATTTACAGACGTATTAAAATGCTAATTAAAAAGCCACATCAGATAATTATGAACATTCAACTAAAAGAAACGAAATAATAACAAATGCGTAAAATAGAAAAGAATGAATTTAATAGGTTTCCAGCAAAATTTCAACAAGTCCCTCAGTGAATGGCCGAGGCCGTCAAATAGTCTTTGTCCTCAAAGCATCTGAAAAGGATGAATAAAAGCGAAGAGACAGAGATCGCGTGAGGGCCCCGGTCGAAGAATGAAAAGCCTCCCACGAGAGCGAGAAAGAGAAAGAGAAAGAGAGAGGTGAGGGGAGATGTCCGAAATCGCATCCCATCGAGCGCGCCTCTAACCCAATTCCCTGGGCTAAGTCACGTCACGTCGTCGTATCAGGCAGGATCCCGATGCACCGGGCTGGGCGTTGCGTAGCCCAGCAGTGTATCTATATAATAACTGGTTAAATTCCAGTAGTTGGCGATCCTCGCGCTCGCGCCCGCGCGCAAACGGTAGCCCCCTAATCAGGCTAATTTCGGGGTTCCACCTCCTCCTCGGGCCCCGACGGCCGAATTATTCGGTAATTGTAACGGATCGGAATGTTGCGCGTCAGCCCTCCGCCGCACACTTTCCCACTCTCTCTCTCTCTCCCTCCCCGTTCTTTTCTCTCTCCTTCCCATCTTCACCGGACTAATTTTGCCACTCTCGCTTTCTAGGCCGCCCGACGGCTGCTGCTCGATTTATACACTCCCGCGTGCAAGTATCGATGCCAATTTCGCGCGCTGCCGATTGTGCGTACAGGTGCCGGGCCCCGAGGAACCCCATTATTAGAGGCGATGCTTGTTTTCGCGGCCAATAACAAACTGTCGTACGTGCGCGGACTTTCGAGATGCTTCTTATGGAGTGTGTACGGACGCCAATTGAATTTTGACTGCGCGAGCTTCGAACTTCGGGGGCGCTTTGAACTCGCCGCGTAATTCGGGATATGATTAATAGTTTGATCCACTTTCTTCTTTTGTTCTTTAGAGCAGTGTGGTCTGTTAATATGTACTATTTCTGGTTCAAATTTGTTTATTTCCGCTTTTAATGGATTTAATATTTTATAAATCGCGTAGTCACTGAAGGACTGGATCGTACTCTAAATCTCATTCAGTGAAAATTCACTAATTTTCAGTGAATTTCACTGATTTTCCAGTTCAGATCAGATCACTTTCGCTGGTTTTCCCTGATCTGATCTGAAAATTAATGAAATTTCTCTGAATGAGATTTGATACTTTGAAAAGATCATTCAATCAAAGATACAACTTCACATTCAACTCTGTAGTTCAAATAATTATAAAATCTCTTTCCGATCAAATCCCATAAAGGAAGAAACATAAATTGTTAGAATAAAGAAGTACCAATTCAGAATCAGGTTGAAAAAGTCACCAACTCAGAATTTGGTTGAAAAGGAGATCAAATCAGAATTCTGTTGGAATTTTTATCATCGCAGAATCCGTATGGAACAATTTCGAACTCAGAAACCCGTTGAAAAAGGAACTAACGCAGAATCCAGTTAGTAAAGATACCATTATCAGAATCCGGTTGGAAAATTTAACTTTTTCTGGATTCTGAGATGGTACCTCTTACAACCGGTTTCTCTTACAGTTGGTACCTTTTTATTCTGGAACGACTAAATGATGTCCACTTTACACGTTTTATTAAATTCGTCCAATCTTATTTCATTATTTTTCTAAATAGAAAATAATTCTTTGGTCAATATATTGAAATCAATGAATTCAGAAATTTCCTTAATGAAGTTTTATTTCATTATTTACTGCAACACGCTTGCATGTTCGGAAAATTCATTCGAGGCTTCTGTTACAACGAAGTAATTGCCTCGTTCTGGAAAACATTCCACTCATCTACACTTCCAACAAGAGCTAATTGTCTACTTAAACTTAATTACCCTTGGAATCATACAAGCAATTAACCAACATTAATCTCATAGTAGCACTATCAACTAATTTTGAAATAATTCAAAAACTGGATATCCCACAATGCTTTATATGACTCACCATAAAAGCGCCGATGCATCGTCGAGGCAAGAATCTTACCAGGAACGGCATTACGCGCATACCGATCAGCGCACGCATCATCTCCGCTGTACGCCTATCTTCCTTTCCTGCTCACATTTTCCTCGTCCTCGACGCGGCTCTTTTCCAGGTAAACGCGCGCACCGCGACTCGGCATTTAATTGGCGCTCTCCGCCGCCGGACTGGCCAAGAAGCCGGGCATTAGGGGCGTGCTGCCTATCTTTCTCTCTCCTCCTCGGCCGCTTATTTATCGGCCGGTGTTTTATTGCCGGTGCGCGACACTCGCTGCGTCGGAATATTGAATACCGGCGATCGCGAGGAGATAGGGGGCCGCGGCGCGAGTTTATCCGCCGGCCGAGCCTGACGAAGGGGCCGCTCGGAGACCAACCGAGGCGTCATTGTTTCGCGAAGCTGGACCGATAATGGAGAGCTTCTTGCACGCCCGTCCCTCTGGAGATTCGCCGGTGTACCGCCTATTCAGGAAGAGAGGGGTTTTATTATTAGCTGAACTATGCGGGCGCTGCTCGATGCGAACTACGTAGTAGCGTATGGTAAAAGTGCGTGAAATATGGTTACGTTTTTGAGCTCATTTGATTTACGAGAGTTTCGCGCATTCAAGTTTCTAGTTTGAATTTTAAGGCATCTATTTCGTTTTAGTAACTGTACACTGTAGGAATTGCTATTTGAACTTTGTTTTAGTTTGCATTATCTTTCGTTGAACTGCTTAATTTTTTTGTTCTTTTCAGTCTGTTACCTTTTTATTCATTTAACCTTTAGAGGACTATAAAGCCACTACATTATAGACCCTTGATAGATACTTTACCCGTAATTGATCTGGAACATAAGATACCTTTTTTTGGGCATTTCGTACAAATGATCGAGCAGCATAAATTCCAATTCTCTAAAGATTATGGGAAGTACGATAATATATGACTAAGTATATATAATAATAGGTATATTACCAAGTATAATAATATATTACCAAAAAGTAATTGAATAGTTTTTTTACGTAATGCATACTTAACATAAGGAACAGCAAGGTTCAGTGGGACTAATCGGTACAACGAGTTGGCGACGGCGGAGTAAATTGGTTCATGCAGCTACCTGGACTTGAACTGAAACTTCTCAAATATGAAGCATCATGTATATGGTACATCTTATTTAGAGGACTCCAGATCAAATTTGGAGTGCAAGGTGGTCCATTCTATCCCGACCTTCCTTACTTGATTCCAAATGAAGAAGTTATATATACACAGGGTAAAAAATGTGTGCGATAAAACGCATGCATTTACTACGATAATAAAAAGAATACATATTGTATTCAACAATTATGCAAAGGTTGTGAATTTTAATGTACACTTGCACAGTTGGATACGATGTTTTAACAAGCGAAGTTTCTAATTAAATATCGCAGTTGCTTTGCAAGTAAAATATTCCGTCAACACTTCCATTACAGATCACGGTAACTTTCTAGTAAAACTGGAGGCCGGGGAAAAGCGGGAGATTTGCTTCGAATTGCATAAGTGAAGGAGGAATGTCGAGATCTAAGTACATATCATGCGCATTACGAAAGATTCATAGGAAGATGCGAAGTGAGCTAGACAGGCCCCGTGAGAGGAAACTTTTGCCTCGCGAATTTTCGCATGCAAATTGAACTCCACACTTGACTTTGCGTTAACTCCATCAGAACTTTTCGAGCAATCACTGTAAACACATTACTTCGAGTAAATACATAAATTAAAAGATTATTTTACTGGAAATTAATTTTCCTTAAGGGTAGAGTACAGTAAAAAAAAATCTTTAATTTACAATCAATATTAACAGAAATTGAAATATGTTTTTGTAACAAAAGGATAAAGAAAATACATTTTTTTCGTATTTTTTAAAGCAAATTTGACAGGGGTTTGTTGGCAAAAGTAGTGAAAAAATAGGCTTATGGAAAATGTTTCCTATGGTGAACCTTTCATCGAAGGACTACAAACCTGGAAAATTCTTAAATGTTTCATCGAGCACTACAACTTTATGTAGGCTTTTAATTTTAAACTCAAAAATGCCATTTTAATTAAATAACAAATAAAAAAATTAATAAATTATTAATAAAAAAAATGTGAAATTACAGATCCTAATAGCATTTTTGAGTTTAAAACTTTTAATTTATGTAGGAGACATTTTTTATGAGCCTTTAATTTTACTATTCTTTAACGTATAATTCTGCAGAAATTGATTAAAATAAACTGAAAATTTTTATTTTTCTTTATTTTTATATTACTTAAACATATTTACATTTGTTAAGCATAGATTGTAAATTAAAAAATTAAAAAAATAATAAAAAAGTACATTTTTTGGTAATTTTTCACTGTACTCTACCCTTAAAACCTTATCATAATTTCTCACACGACTAAACATAAGATTTTTTAATATAGAATTAGTTTGGATCTCACAGTATGTGTAATTTTTAGTAAACATATAATTTATTAGTCTTATTGTTAAAGTATATGGAATAATTACAGCTTCTTTCACTAAAAATGTCTCGACTTTGATGTAATTATGTGTTCACATAATAATTACATGTAGCTGGAAGACTCGATCGCATAAATTTAGCAATTACAAAATTAAGAGACTAGCGTTCGATGCTGTCCCCCGACATTATAAGGCAAAAAGCGATACCGATCGACGCTTGGATGCTTGTCATACTAAAGGCAGGTGGGAGCACGGATGTTTTATGCAACGAAGACACGCGTTTACTTCCAACATTTTGTACGACTTTGTAAATTTTATATCCCTTAAAAACAATTGAAAATGTGTGCTTTATATTGCAATTCAATTTTCGGTAGCATTTTGTTTAATTTTCTCATTAATGAAGGCACCTGAAATAAGATTCTTTTCGTTCAATTGAACTTAAAATATAAGAAATTTATTTCCTGAAGCTATAATACCAGCCTTTCATTGTGAATATATTAGATATCTAGTCTCAAGGATTATCAGAACTTAGTATTCATGGCAATTTCAAATTACTCCATACTTTTTTGGAAGAATGTTCTACTTTATTTTGACATTTGCTAGACCTGACCTCCGACTCAAATGTGATACCTGCACAAAAATGCACTGCACTCTCACAATTTTTAGCGTTACATAAGATCTTACTTATATTTTCCACATAAAAAAAGGCCGGTTCTACGTGTACGTCAGATCTGTTATCTGTTTAAGACACTATAATAGGAAATTTACTAAAGAAAGTCATCCCTCTCATGTGACAGACACTATAATAGTGTCTTAAAACACTATTGTAGAATTTAGTCGAATTATAATAGTAGCTACCCTGGTAGAAATGGTAACCAACAGTTTATCATCCGTTCACCAAATTACGAAGGATTGACCAAGCGTTTAACCAATGAGTGGCCAAAAATACCGCTTATTTTGTCACGGCACAACGGTTGTAAAATCAACTGCAATACTTTCATTACACTAATACCTGCCTTTACAATTAAATCTTTTTTAAGAATATGTTTCTTATTATTTTAATTGTCTAATTTTTTATTACTGTGATTCCGTAATCTATTAAACAACACTTGGTATTATATTTTTGTCATTCGTTGGTTTAAAAACTTGACCAAGGATTGGTATTCTTAATACATAAGGCATTTTGGTTGGGTTATTTTCTACCAGGGTAGGGGACTTCAAGTTTACTTTTTAAGGGAGTATGGGACCGACTGAGCAAGTCAAAATAACGACTATACACTCACACACACATAGCCTTGCGTACATATGCACAAACACACAGAGTGACACTAGCTCTATCTCAC
>JAXIUT010000001.1:17315300-17336105 GCA_035586675.1 Eurytoma californica | reverse complement strand
CACTATTTTTTCAGTGAAAAGAACAGTCGCTGTTTAAATCAGTGAAAATTTCACTGAATGGGATTTAGAGAGTATGATATATTAGAAACTAGTGTTGAAATTAGTGACATTCGATTACAATGATTACAAGAATTCGAGCGATTTTTTCAAAAGATTATACATTATTCTTTTATAATCAGTTGTATCGATTTAAATTCTGGAATACTTATAGTTTCTTCAGTCGCTTAACCATGCACTTAGGTCTTAAAGTGCCTTATTGCATCTGAGACAGTGATACCTTTGCCGGGAAATATATTGCAAAATCCCCCTAACGACAAATTCGAACTACCTGTCCGAATATTTTGCGACTCGGACAAATAATTAATTTATCATTTTTCATTTAAAGCAATTGCATAAAACTAAAACTGTATTTCAATTATTTTCAGTTTTAGTAACATCGCGAGAATATTCTAATTTATTGTCTTAGAACCCGCGAATCAAAAAAATGCGAGGTTTTGCTTCCGAAAATTTTAAAACGCTGATAAAAAAAAGCGAATGTATAATAACTTTTAGTCAGAGTAGTCACTTTTAAGGATGACAACTAAATAATAAAATGATTATTTATTTCAGAATTATGATTTTTACGATTTTAAATTATTAAATTTGGAAAAATCGCTTCTTCCAATAAATTATGAAATTATAAACTGATAAAAAAATTATAGGAAAATCAGTTACTCGAAATTACCTGAAAAGAAGTGAACGACTCCCTATCGTAAGATATCATTCAGATTGTTTATAATTTCTCTCTCCCCCATATTATACAATAATGGGAAGAAAATAACCCTAGCGAGGGTGAGCAACTAGTTGTTCAATACGAGTCACGGACAGATGGTGAAAACATCTTACCCGAGTCTCAAATTATTCTTCTTTCTATATTGCTCACCGTATTATTTCCAAAAAAAAGTCTTACATATCTTTTAAGATTAATTTTTTATTAGTGGGGAGTAAAGTGAACTTTTCTCGCTTCCCAAAACTGAAATGCAAGTACTACCAAAATTATGATTTTCTACAATACTGTTTGCTATATTATAGTACGCCTGCATTAGAAAGAAGTAATAAAGAAAAACTATATACTAAAAATAAAGAAGAAAAAAATATTATTATGTATATAAAATTTACAAAATTAAAATAAATAAATAGAACAGATAGATACAGTATTACTACACAAACGTAGGATACTTCAGAAAATTCAAGCTACAGCTTTGCACAGTGCAATTCATGTTCTTACCTGTCGCCGGTATCATCAATGGGCACTTAGCTTTTTGCGTCTCTATGGAAGCCGCGCCAGCCTCGTAACTTTCGCCGCATCGAATTTCCGAACGAACCAATTATCCGACCTCGAAAACGCAGCCGCGATAA
Source organism: Eurytoma californica (assembly GCA_035586675.1). NCBI lineage: Eukaryota > Metazoa > Arthropoda > Insecta > Hymenoptera > Eurytomidae > Eurytoma > Eurytoma californica. Next base: position 17,334,707 of record JAXIUT010000001.1, on the reverse strand, counting down.
GCCCCGACAAAGAAACCGTTACAAGCCGCCGCCGCCAGGAGAGAAGTCCGGACATGATGGATGTACACCCGGGGTTGGAGAAAATCTCCACCTCATCCTTTCCTCCTCCTCTTTCTCGCGCTCGAATTCGCTACTCTTCCCGCAGCTGCAGAACCGCTCTATAGTCCGAGAGCCAGTTACGATTTTGGTGTCTAACTTTGTTAAGCTTTTAATTAATTCTGTTTAATATTTTGTACGATTAAGAAACTTTTGTGCAATTATGAGATCCATAGATGGTTACATACGTAAAAATTTTAGTCTATAGCGTGTATTGGGTAAAGTAATTGACTATTTAGGATTTTTCCATTTGACAGGTGTACACGTAAAACTGGCTATAGAGTGAAATTTTAAATTTTCACTCGAAAACTAACTCAAACTAACTCCCTCGACTGACGCTACGTATAACGACTTTTTTTCCTAAAAATTAGAGTAAAAGATATAAGCTAACAGAATCAGATCTGTAAATGAAGTCACTCTAGTGTAGTGCGATTTTCTTTCTAAGAGTGCAATTAAAACCCTCAAAGAATAGAGTGAAATTTCACTCCAGCCGATTTAGCAAATAAAAAAGGCTTTTTCAGCATCAGAAAGGCATGTACTATAACCAAACTACTAAATCACAAGCTTCATAAAGTTAGACATACAGGGTCTTCAAAAAGTATCGGATCCCCTCCCCCTTGATTCGCGAAAATATTCATTTTCGTAAAAAAATTCAAAGTAGACCTTCAAATGGCCTTCGAGGTCACGTCAGAGGTCAAAGTCAAGGTCACCATCGTATTCCCTGACCAAAATTATGAATCTTTTGTCTCAAACAATTTTTACGAAAATTAATATTTTCGCGAATCAGGGCAGGGGGGTCCGGTACTTTCTGAAGACCCTGTATGAAAACCATCACAGCTTCTCGCACTACTCCGGAAGTAGGCCTTTTGGTAGAGGCGCAGAAAAACAAAAAGAAAAAAAAAAGAAAATGGGAGGCAGCACCCGCGCTAAATTTACAACAATCGTTCGGAGATTTAGATTTACGGCTCGCCTCGTTTGACCGACGCGTAAAGCGATACCCGCGTACGTAGCCGCCGCTCGTGACGGAGATTTCAGATTAGAATACGGCGCGGGTCTCGCGGGGTGGGGGGTGAAAAAAAGGGCCGCGCCGACTGTATATTAGCGTTTAGCGTTAACGTCCCCCTCCGCGGAAACACTTAGGCGCGGAGCGTCGCGGCAAAGTGGCCGCCGTGGATGCTTTACGGCGTTCGCCCGGCGCGCAATACATTCGCGCGGAGTGAATTTAACGATTCGTCGGGACGGCCGCGAGGGTTGCGATATTTCAGTTTTAGCGGTGTTAAGGAGCGACGCCGCCGCCGGGGATAAATTTTGCCTGATTTATGCTCGTTTCGGCGGCTCTTGAACAACGAGCCATTCCGCTACGTTTCTGCACCGTTAGGATTCCGCGATTTTTCCGGAAATTTGTTGAGCTTCTGAGACGCGATTGAGAAATTCGATGATATTTTTAATTCGGAATGACTCAATTGGACTTTTTTTTTTGAAGATTCAAGAAATGTGAAGATTTTTATTGTTTGCTCGTTGATTATTCACAGAAAATTTTAAATGCTGGATTTTATTCACTTTGTATATTTTTCAAGACGAGGAAATGCTGATTAAGATTGTAAATTTGATTTTTATGTAAACTTCCTTATTCCATCTAAAATTTGACCTAATAATTTAGTTCGAACACTCTTTGCCCTTGCAAAATCCAAATGATTGTAACCTGCAGGAGCTTTTTGAAAAATAACCACGTTTTTTAAGGTATCCCTTAATTTCTCCGCATCCTACGAAAAGGAATAATAAATCTGCATATTGGAAGTAATTTGTCACGCATGAGTACTAAAAACATTGAAAATAAAATCCAAATATTTAACATACCTTTACAGAAACGTATACATCTTTATCAGCATAGTCTATTGCTTGCGGAGCGGTAATTTTTGGAAAATTGTACCTCGGTGCGATGCTTGAGTTAACTGATACGAGTATGTTAATGAGTATTGCAAGGAACTTCATTTAAGCCTCTTCTCAAACTAACTATTAAATGAGCGCGGAAAAATATCCAAAAAATCATCTCATCGATGACAAAAAAGTAGATCAACTCAATTCCATTATTATAAAAGAAATTTATAGATTTAAGTAACTGAATTCAACAAAACTTAAGAAACAAGATGAACAACCAAAATATTTCACTTCCATTAAATTTTAATGTTCAGCGTCCTATAATTCAATACCGGTTCGTTTATTGACCGCAAAGTGTCTACACGTGCAGAGAAAGAGTTCCCAGCATCCGTAGCCGGCACAACACGAGGCGAGGCGATTATGCTAATCTTCGTTTCTTTTATACGAGTGCGAGTATATTCTTACCTCTTTCGTCGATGATTAATGTTCGAAGCTGTCTTTCGAAATTTCTTCGATTTTTTTTTGCTTCGTCTCCCGCGCTTTCTTCGCTCACCTCTTCTGCCAACCCTTTTTTTACGATTGCATTTTGCCATTGTCTTATCTCGCGCACTTCATTTTCATTCTCTCATTTAGCTTTGTTAAAATTTATTTTGTATCCTTATGGGGTATCCTCATAGCTAATTTTCTTTTTGCAATTCCGCTTATTCTTATTGAACTGTCGTATTAAATGTTTAATTAAATTGCAGACGAACATTTTTTATAAAAATTACCTATAAAAGATCATTCAGATAAATTTTGGATACTGCATATATAGATAATACAAAATAAATAATTTGGTAAAAATTATGTAGTGTACCTTGGTGCTTTTTTCACCCAAATGTATCATAGTTTTTACTTAGCTGTTGACAGAAAAATTCCCTTTGGTTGAGAACCATAAGGATTATTTGTTCTGCAATTGGCCTAAAACGATTGCTTAAAAATGAATGGAAATTTCATGAATTTTAATTATGGATGTATGCGATGTATTGCAAGTTTGCTTTCATTTACAGGGCGAAGTCCAAAAATGGCGGTCGACTACTTAGGGAGAAACTCGAAAAAATCGGACTGAATCTACCCGCCGGAAGAAGGAAGGCCGCTAACGTCACACTGTTAACCTCCTTAGTGGAAGGTAAGGACTATATAATCTACTTACACTGAAATATTATGTAGTGAAAACTCAAATCGTGATTAATTGATTTATAAAAAGTTTATCTCACTCTGCGAATCTCATAATTAGTTTTCTTGAAAGATCAAGTGCGAAACGCTGCCTAATTAACTTTTGTAGCTAATAATGATTCAACATATTTCATAGGATTTTAATAGATGTTCAACACTTTCTTTTCTATTTCATATTCATCGTTATAATGACTAAGATGAACTAAGTGAAATGGAACATTATGTAACTCATAGTTAGTCTTGGCATCTTACAAAATCAATAAGTCCACGTGGAGTATGAAGAGAAATTTCTCCAGTTCGGCTTGTTACGTTTAATCATTTTTGAAGTTATTAATGACCTTTCAGAATCTTATTGCAAAAATTTAATTTATTTGCAATATCGTAATACGCAACAATGGCGTTGAACTACATTCATTTTAAAAATAGCAAAATTTGTTAAAATACGAACAATAACATCATAATCCATTATGAATTAAATTCTTTTTTAATGATTGATTAAAAAAAAAAATTTAGTAACGGTATATTGACATAAAGTTTTCTGTTTGTTTTTGTTAGTAATGGAATTACTAAATTTATTTGATTACACTTAATTATATAAAAATTAATAAAATCTGTTTGTAATATTTCAACAAAATAATTCTCTTATCGTAAATTTCAACCGAACAATTTCTTGACATATAAACTTATGATTATTTTGGTTTACAGTAGTAGATTTTAAAAAAAGCGTGGTTCTAGCTTCACATCGGTAAAACGTCGCTATTGCGAAAAAGCGGTTTTTCTCGCGGGAAGGAAGCAGCATGGGCGGAGCGTTTCCATCGGATCTCTCTATTTGTCTCGGCCGCTGACCGTCGTTTTCTCGGGCGCGCGCGATGACTTTGCATCGCTCTCGCCGCCCGCCCCTCGATTGCGTCATGCCGCGCAAGCGCTCGCGAATTCACGGGAGTGAATCATCCAGGACATTTCCCCCCCTCCACGAGCTCCCGGTCTATTCTCGATTCGTTTTTTTGCCATCAAAATGGCAGCTGCCAATGGCACTCGGTTGTTACGCTATTTTCAGTTCCTTCCCAGTCTTTGAGGTCGTTACATCATTCGTAAATATTTTGTGAATTGTCCACGTGTACGTTTCGAAGGCATACGAAAGATTTCGAAAGGGTGTGTAATAGAGGTCTCTTTCGAGGGTAATTGAGACGATTTTGTTTCTTATCTCTTTACTTAGATCAGTTTTAAATACCATTAGTGCATTCAAAATTTTGAGGTTTTGCACTGTCCATTTAAAGGGATTATAAAACCATACATCGTAGTTATGAATAGGTCATACCAATTTCGACATTTTCTTTATCACTTAAAAACCAATATTAATTGTCGAAGATATCGCTCTCTGGCGATGCCATCTGTAACCAGGCAAAAAAAGAATCTTTGCCATTAAACTTTGAAGTCGTTCGATTCATAACTGTAGGAGTAAAATGATTTGATAAATTTATAGAAATTACTTACTTTTTTAGAATTATGAATGAAATTAAAATTTCTAAATTATTTTAAATTAGAATCAGACATTTTTTGCACTATTACGAAGGGGTAATTAGTAGGAACAGGTATTAGCAGAGTGTTTTTCAAAGTTCAAATTTTCGTTTTATTAGTGGATTTTTCATTTATTTAGTATTAGTTTTAACTATAAAACACTATCTATAGTAAATTTCGAATATTACAAGTACGGTGTTCTAAAATTAGTTAAAGGCTAAATAGTCTTTAATAATATTTTAGTACATATTATAAAACTCTAGGATCTCGCAAAATAAACATTACACATTTGTTACATTCAGTTCAGAAGATAAAACTTGAAAAATGCCTTAATAAAGATCACATTTGTATACCTTTTTCTTGGAATGTATAGTAATTCTGAGAGTAGTACAAGTAATTTGTCGAAAATCAGTAATACTGTGGAAGTTAGATTTGACCAACATGTAAAATTTGTAGATAACAACAAAGCCCAATAATAGCTTCCAGTTGAATATTCCACAATTGATTGCACATCACCTGTCTGCATTTTATGATTCTGCAATGGCCTTTAATTAATAAAATTATACAGAAAATTTAACTTTTTAAGCAGTCGAATTAAATCTTTATTACCTCTATAAAAATTAAAAATTACACCGAAACCGTACCTTTTTTTCGGCATACCACGAAAAGTTATCCTCGCAAAACATCCACTTACTCATAATTATTTATTGAAATTACTCCTCGGATTTATGAACGACCCAATTCTACTTTCTCCCGCGATTATTAAGCGCAATGAGTCACAATTTCATCAGACAAGCCGCGTTCTTTTTTTTCCCGTCGATAAATAAAAGCTGACGAAACGCCGTAAAAATCGTCGCTCGGGTGGCGCAACCGATCGCGCGAAATATCGGCGCGCTCGCTCCATTTCCGATCGGCTAATCGGCGCGCTCCCCGATCGATTAAAAGGCCCCGGCCGATAATCGCCTTTTTTTCCGGGTAAACGGACGATTCGTTAGTTACCTCGTTCGTCGCGAACACCTCGCGCTTTTCCGTCGCGCGGGCCCGCGCGAGCGCCTCGGTTCCCACACTTTCGCGGCGGCGACTCCACACGTGGACCGCTCGGCCGACAATTAAGTACGAGCTGCGTGGGCATCGCTGCCGCGGAGAGAGAGAGAAAGAGACGGCCGGGAGCCGAGAACGCGAGAAACCCGAGCCCACAATGCGGCACTGACGGCTGACTGATGTCACTCCTTTTTTTTCGGCACTATTTCTTTCATTCATTTTTCGGTGCAGTCCGCTTCTATTAATAGACCTTTCTCTTTCTTTTTTGTTTCGGTTAGGCGCCGATTTTTTTTTTTTTTTTTTTCTTTTTGCGGTACGCAAATCTTAATGGGTTGTTACTCCTTTACGAGTTTTGGTCGAAATTGCGCAACTCGTTGAGATTGAGTCGTTTGCGAGGATAAATATAAGACGTTTTTCAACGCCTCCTGTTTTTCTTGATTGTATTCTTTGTTATTTATCTGATTTAAAAGCGATGCAAAAAAATAATCATAAAATAATTGTGCGAATACCAATTCTATATCGATACCACTAATAATATCATATCTTGTTTTAATGTTTTTTCATTTAACGAGAATCTTAAGTATTTTTTACAACAACACACTATCATTTAATTCTTTGTCCATTGATAAAAATTTAATTAATTGTGGATGTTAAAAAAGTACGAGATAGTGAGAAATCAATTTCGCCCCGTTCATTCAAGTATTTAAAAATTATTTGCTGAAAAAAAATCAATCCAATATTGTAGCGAAAGTCTATCACTTGCGATCTTAACTACGTAAAGTACTGTAACTAATTACCCCAACTGGACTGTAAGAGTTGCCGAAAAATTAATTTGAAGCTTTATTGTGTGGATGAGCCGATCTTAATCGATATTAAACTGGTGAGCCATTGACCTTATCCTTACTGTATTGACCATCTACGTGTATAAATAGCTTTGCTATAATATTTATCTTTTTTTTAAATATACATATGCAACACCTGTTAAACAGAAAATGATTAATTTAATGGTCTCGTAAAATATCGAGAGCACAGATCCATTGTTTTTTAAGGAAGCATGAAAATTACTGTTTTCTACTAAATATTATCGTTGATTATCGATACAGTTCTTTAATCGGAAATTAATCTATCTATTGAATAACTGTGAATAATTGTGCTACTTGAAAGAGGGCGAAATTAAAATTTTCTTTTGTGCAAATTTTTTTCTTCATCGCAAAAAAAACTCTTATTAATATCCGCCTGATAGTTGAGCGAGATCACAAAAAACCACATTGTGCTATTATAGCTGCTAAAGCCACAAAAAAATCAGGCTAATGGAAAGATGGTGCGAGTAGATTTTTATATCAATTATAATTCAAGATTTTTTTAAACTTAAATAATAGTAGTAGATTAGTGATAACGAAATATAATGTACATTATTTAGTTTTCTAAACTAACAAAAGAAAAATTTATTTATCTTAAGTATATATCGCGTGGGTACGAGTTAAGTAAAATAAAGGTCGCAGTCACCGTAGAATATTAATTCTTGAGTATCAGCTAAAGTCAAAGGCACAAAAAGATAATACGTCTGCTTAAAAATTAGAACAAGTAATGCAGCGCGAGTCCCCCGATATCAAATTAAGACACCTCGTCTCCCGCAGGCTCGCGGAAGAGCCCGCGCAGGTACTCGAATTCATAAATTTCCTCTTTCAATGGCACCCGGTTTATCGAAAGGGCCACCTCGCCGCGACTTTCTCACGGTGACTTATCGCCGTAATTAAGCGGCGCGCCGCCTGCGCGTGTGCGCATCCGCCAGCGCGAAGACGTACGTATATGCGCGCACGAAAAAAAGGCGGGAAAGATGAAGCGGGAAGAAGGCGCGACGACTCGAAGGGAGCGAGGTGAAAGCAGCACCGGCGTAGGTTCACCGGCGGACTCCGACAAAAGGCATTAATTATTGCGATCCTCCGGTTTATTGTTGACCGTTTTACAAACGATTCGAAATTCGGAATGGGGAAGGGTATTTGTCAACCGTCTTTGACCTCTCATTGGTTATCTTATTTTCTGAATTTCGAACGTTTCAAATAAGTACTGAGAGAATTGTTTAACCGAAATAAGATATTAACCTAATTTAGTAAGAAAATTATTAATGTGTAATTATTAAATTGAAAAAATTATATTGAAATCAAGAAAGTAATTGTTTTAGTTCACAATTAAATAATTCAATAAATAGTTTTTGTTATAATTTTTTATACCGATTTATTACAAAAGATATAGGGAAGAGTTGGTAAAAGTACATTAATAACAAAATTGTAATCACTGAATTGATCGAATTATTCTGAAGTCCAGAAAATAATTGTTTTAGTTTTCAGTAAAATAATTCAATAAACAGTATTTCTTCAAATTAATATCAATTTTTTATATACCGATTTATTTATAGAAGAGCTAGTAAAAGTATTGAATTTTAAAGAATTGGATGAATTTTATTTATTCAATTTCTTCTTAAATATCGATTGCCTATTGATCGACTGTTTATTGAATTTTAACTTACTTGTTGATTCACTGTTCATGAAAGAGAAAACTGTTTTATTTTTCGTAAAAATTTTATTCTCCTTTTATACATTTTCATATTCCCTGCTGGTCCATCTTACTTATTGTCCTATTGATACCCCGTCCTCCTCTAAGTAAAAGATTACAAACAAAAAGTAGGATAGGATTGCGTACAAGACCCATAATAGTCATTTAAATTTTTTTTCGTTAACGAATCTAATCAATTCGCGGAAAATAAATCAGCGGCAAAATTGGCGGGTTCCATTAATCCGTCCGTGAAAGAAAGCCCGCGTGTAGCAGATACAGCGAGCGATAACAGCAGCGCAGGCGAGATAGAAACAAAGCGGCAAAAATGTCCAAAGTCATGTGTCCTAATTTTTGCCCGGCGAAACACTTATCTCGGCGGGCGTACATGAAAGAGAAAGAGCGCGCGGCGAATCACCTGCTCGAAATCGGTGCGTAGGAAGCGGGAGATCGCCGTTACAGCTTCAAAGCCGTAGATTCCCATCGGTACGACTGTTTTACACGAGATAAATTGCTTTTAGCGCGCGGGCCATATTACACGTATGACTTACGGGAAGTAAAAGTGTTCGGCGATACTCGCGATTATATAAAACGCCTCGTCCGCGTGTGAATTTTAAAAGCAGAGTCATACTTGATAAGAATGGATTATCGAGTTTCTCTAAACTAATTTTTATCTGAGTGAATCGATTTGATCTAAGCGTTTAAATTGTTTTTTTTATGCTAAATCGATGTTATCGACGATTTGAAAAAAAAAAATTTTCTTTCGTGTGCTTTCAGGGGAAGCTATTCACCTCGCCAGAGACTTTGGCTACGTTTGCGAAACGGAGTTCCCAGCGAAACAAGTGGCCGAATATCTGAGCCGGCAGCACTGCGAGCCTCAGGACTCGTACAGGAGAAAAGAACTTTTGCACGCTACCAAGTAAGTTTGTTTTCTCAACTCACAGCTTGGCCTCGGACCAGTTTCTTTTTTCAACTTATTGTCTTGTTTATTTTTCGAGAAAAGAATTTAAATTCAGCCAAAAAAGAACACATTTTTATCGTTGAATTATGCATTACATTTGAACAATACAGTTACTTGTTTCTTTTTTCATTTGATCTATTGCGTTGCTGTAGCCTGAAGGCTGTACTTACTATTTTGTAGATTAATAAAACAATATGTTATTATTTTTATGTAACGGCTATTTAATAAACAATATGTTATTATTTTTATACAACGGCTATTTAATAAAGGTTTTATTGTTTTGCAGGCAGATCACCAAAGAACTAATGGACCTTCTAAATCAGGACAGGTCGCCGTTGTGCAATACACGACCACAGCACATTCTGGACCCGAGCATACAACGACACCTCACACACTTTTCTCTCATATCGCACGGTTTCGGTAGTCCTGCCATTGTAGCTGCTCTCACAGCAATACAGGTTAACCACTCTTTCTTAAATTAATATTAAGAACCATTACGCTGACAAAAGAAAAACCTAAATTGGAAAATCTATATTTGCTACTGTACATGCATCAATTACTCCGTTTACAATTTTTGTTCCTGGTTATATGCAGGAGATTGTTTTTTAATTTGACCGAAACTTAGTGGTAGGCCACAGATGGACCCAAACTTGATCTATAGCCCATTAAACATAAGGTACCATATATATGATACTTTATGATTAGGGTATTCTACATGAAGTTCAGATCACCTGATGTCTACATCCTTACATCAAGAAAAATTTATTTTATGCAATTAATCGATTTAGTCCAATCAACTTATTTGTAAAAAGTCGATTTTGTTTTAGTGCTTTACAAATAGATTGACAGATAGATCTTTATTGCAAATATAGAATTTAAAAAATTAATCTTGTTGAAATACTGGCCTACATTAACATTGACGATGAGATATCGGTATGTAAAATTAAAAATTCTGAAGTACTCTAAGGACTCGCAGAGTAAAATGACTGACGGTGTTGTAACAGATTATATGTCAAAATGTTTCATTTTCTGCGAAAACCAGGAATAAACAATACTTAATGCACATGGAAAAAAAACAGTGGATTTGATGAAAAATTAAAAAATTAAACACTTTTACCGTACGGTACATAAAAAATGTATCTACTAAAAGAAATGAAACATGTCGATTAGATTTATAACACTAACATAACTGAACTGTCAATCATTCAAGAAAGTATAAAAACTCAGGCTAATATAAATACCCCACAAATAATCAAATCGAAAGAGTACACATCCTTAACAATACATTGAAACTAAACGCACAGCAGAAAATTACATCGCTGTATAACCGATCGATCTTTTAAACCCTCGAATTTTTTGTCAGCGCAGCATTTCAAACAGTCCCGTCAGTTCCCAACCAACCATCGCTAAACTTGAATTAAAAAAATTTGCAGAAGTTCCTAAGCGAGTCCCTGAATCATCTGGAGAAGATGTACCCGGGCAACGGCAGCGGGGTGACCAGCAGTCAGCAGTCCTCCCTCGACGTGAAGAACAAGGACGGCAGCCTGATGAACGACATGAAGAAGTGACGTCCGGACGACCCGCCGACCTCGAACGTCGTCACCTCCATAAGACACTCGTGGCCCTACAACTGAAGCGGGCCGCGGGGCCCCGACTCTCCGCGACGGGAGAATCACCGACGAGGCGACCAGCGGAGCGAGGATCGGCCGGTCGGCGGAACGATGTCTTCGTGTTTTCCTCAGTCCCCGGGGCCGAGGCGCGCCAACTTCGGCTGAATGAAAGGCGGAAAAAAAAAACAGACGCCAACGAATCCGACGTTCGTTCCTCGCGGCGTCGAGCGGTACCGAAGCCGTCCGAGGCTACAAGCGACCCAACGAAGCGACGAATGTATTGCATATGGTGTAATGTAGGAGATTTACAGAAAAAAATTAGGCGCTCGGTATGGCGATGATCTGTATCTTCGACGATGGGGCGGTTTTTTTTTGTTATTAAACTGTTCGATGTATTTAGGAAATTATCTTTTTCTACACTTTATCAGTCTGGTAGGAAATTAATTATCTTCTCTGGTCGGTTTACTGATCTGGTCAAAATCTGATGATCAACGCAATGACAAAATCAGGATTACTATACGTGCGGTAAAGTTGTATCGTTCTTTATTGACGGGGAAATTCAAATGGTTCGATGTTTCGCAGTGGTTTTCACATAATAGACTCATCGGGTTTTCAAATTTATGGAGTGGATGTGAAAAAAATAATTATTCTATGGGAATAAGGTGTTGAAGCAACGCAAACATTACTGATGTTGATCAGATACTGACCAGGAACTGTCACCTGTACGTAACATTACTGATCAGAATTTTTATCAGAACTTGAACAATACCAGAAAATAAATTATATTCTGGTCAACTTTTGAATAATTTTGGCGATTTATTAATTTTTTTTTTATTTACCGATCTGTAGATGTATGTACTTAAAATTGTATAACTCATTGTTTTTGTTAACTTTTTTATGTCATTGCAATCGAGAAGAAAATTTATTGTTAAAATAGTTTATCTGAATAGTCATGAATGATAGCAGAATTGATTAGATATATTGTTTCATTTTTCGTGATTTCGGAGCTTACGACAATCTTTACACAGTCTTCTCATGAAATTAGTGCAGCATTCTACGAACAGACTTTCTATTTTTGTGATTTTAAACGCACAACCATAGATACAGTATCATTTAAAAATCATCCGGATAAAAAAGCCATTGCAGGAGAGTTTACCGGAAATCTTTCAGTAATCGTGCCAATAAAAAAAATAAAATAAAAAAAACAAAAAAAAAAAAAAAAATAACTGAAACTTGCCATTTTTGTCATGTGCCAATATAATAGCAACGCAAACGTAATCGAACATCGGCCGACGATCTCGTAAGATATAGGTCAATGAGATGTGTGGAGAGGGGAGAACACACGTATTGTCTTAGACGATCGAGCGGTTTACAAAACGATTTTTAATCGTCCTCACAGCTCCGAAAGTGTTCCCTCGAACCAAACGGGACGAAATTCAAATTCACTTGGTTTCGCAAGTCACGAATTTTAATGGATTTTTTTTTCTAACGCCCTCTACGATATCCTATAACACTGTGACAAAAAAAAAACAAAAGAAAAGGGTTCGTTGTTTAAACATTTGCAGCGGCAAAAATACAATCGAGAAATTTTAATAAAAGAGCGTTCGATTAACTTTTTAGCGGTTAGAAAAATAGAGGATATTAATCAATTCGAGAGGCGTGTAACGGCACACACACACACACACACACACACACACATACACACACACGCGCGCGCACACGCACGCACACAATTTCCGGGCGCCCAAACGGGCCGAGGTTTCGAAGACGCGTTAAATATGTTTCGCCGGGCTCGGGCTCCGTGAGGTAACGAGGAAGGCATACTGCATGACGTGTATGTATATGTATATACTTCGATACATCCGTACGTAATTCAGCGTAAGATTATAAAGAAAGCACCACTCGTGGCGCCGTACGGGGGCGAAGTTTCGCCCGCCGCGCCCGAGCGAGGCGAATCGCTATGAAGTACAATATCAGGTGAACCTGAGACATATCTAACTTTGTAAACTAAAAAAATCATAGAAGTCTAAAGAAAAAAATTTGCAAATTATCTGTAAGTTTAAATGACAAAAAAAAGGAAGAAGAAATCGGTAACTTGAGAGCATTTGATGCTGCGAAGTAAACCTGTACAGAGCATTTGAATCTTTCTTGTGATATAATCATATACAATTTACTAAGATAATATAAATAAATATATATACATATATATGTGTATATATAAATTGCGAATAAACAAATGAAAATACAATTACGCATGTTTTCAACTATCTACGATAAAAATTAGCGAAGCGTATAATTCGAGATTTTTTCTTATTGACTGTAAATAGATGTGGGTGAGCAATTCATTGTGATGAAGATGAGCGTGTCTGAATTATTTATATCACACATTTAGAATCGTGGGTGTATATCTTCGAAGCAATTGTAACAAAAAAACGAATGCAGTGACCGTATGCTGTAGGTTTTATTCTTGTTACTCTTGTTATTAGGACTTTATTCTTGTAAGATCAATGAACAAAAAGAAAAGTGGAAACATTGATTCGGTCGGCGAAAGTTTGTAGAGGCACAACAGAAAAGCTTTGTGTTCGTCGGTGAAAATAAAGGTACACGTAAACGTGTGGCATAGATAAAAAAGCGCGTCTCGTTGTCAGCAAAAGGCGGTGAATGTGAACTGCCCATGTCTGGTGTGCGAAGAGGCTCCATGTTCGAATCGAAATAAAAGTCGGTCGCGAATACCCCGAAAAAAAAAATCGTTTCGTTCGATTCGACAATTCGACGTTTCGGAAGGGGAGGGAAGTGCACTCAGTGCGAGGCAGGCCGGACACTCAAGTCGACGTCACTCGAAACTGCAATAATTTTTAAGTTAGCGAATGGAATAAAAAAAGTTCTTCCTCGCGCGGTCGTTCGAAACATGGAGTTTTTTAGGGGTCGCGGCGCCTCGCCGATAGCCCGCGGGCGCGCGCCCAATTTTTTCCAATTATTTTCACTCATGTCGAAGTACACGAACATAGTGAAATTCGTTAGCGACTTAAGCTCTCTTTCTCTCTCTCTACTCTCTCCCTTTATGCCCGTAAGTTAAAAGTGAATGAAGATAAAAAGAATCGGAGGAAAAAAATCGCACTTATTTATAATCTCGCTAGAGCCAGCGTAGAAAAGATATTTTCTACCAGAATTTCTGTGCCAACTGTGAAGAATGTTGTAGACGATTTTTTTTTTTGTTGACACATCATTCTAATCTTGTAAGATACTCAGATATAACTTTATTGAATATATTTCAAGTTAGTAGTATATTATATTCTGATATTAATACGGTTCATTTTTGTATATTGGTGTGTGATAAATAAATAAGAATATTGTTTCTAAGCAAACGAGCCTACTTTTTATTAATACCTTTACCTACCTTTTTTATGTAATTATTAAATTTTTTATGTGATATCATTTTTACGTAAATTTTATCGAATGTTTAACTATATAATAATTAAATAATAATTAAATAATTTATTATTTATTTCATTACTATGATTCGTTTATATTTGTGAAAAAAACACATTATTAACATATTATAAAAATGTGAGTTTTAAGTTCTGTCAAATTTTAAAGTACGTAATTTTTGTAAAACAGGCCTCGAAAATTGCAATATTTTCTGAAAAATCACACGTAAAAAATTAAAATATCAAATTTATGGGGTACTTTTTAAAAGGATTAAATTTGGCCTAGTGTGCACTTCAATTTTTGAATGCATATTTACTTACTGTAGGAAACTGCTTTACCGATTTTCGATGCAACTTCTTTTCGGTGAAACTGCTGCCATCTTTCATATGAACCTTGTATTAACCAGAAATTGAAGTGATAAATCAGTTACAGCAGTTGGTAAAGTAGAAAACCATCACATGATTTACATTACTGTTAATAATAAAGTTATTTATAATTATTCTATAAAAGGATAAGGAAAAAATTATTTTTAATTTCTTAATTTTATAAAATTAATTACCATTAATTATAATCAATAATCATTGTTATTATCGAACTTTAATAAACCAATAATATTTTAGAAACTTTTCAATCGAAAAAAAAAAGAAATAATTGTAAACAATACTCAATAACAAATACAAATACACAACTAAACTTTGCAGAATAATTTTGAAAATAATTTGATATAATGGGAAGTATAGGAATGTGGAATTATTTTTCATTTTTAATAAAAAGACAGTGGTTGTATAAAACATAAATTTATCTCAAATGTGATGATATTTACAATGAACAATACAATTATCAATTAAAATTTGTGGTATACTTTCAGGATCATCCGCCTTGAGCAAGTCCCAGTCTTGTACGCACTTTGGGCTAAACAAAGAAAGTTAATTAGCAACAAATTCGTATATTTATTTTGCATATACTAACATTGCGAAATGTAAGAAAAATAAAGTAATCTGAACGTAACTTAATTCAACGTATACATTACCATAAAATTAGTTAAATAAACAACAAAAATAACAACAAAATACCTAGCATGATATTTTAACGAATTCCATAAATTATTATGGAACGTTAAACCATGAAATTCAAAATTCCACTGTGATATAAATATTGTATTATTTATTTACAAATATGGCATAATGGCCAGTTATCTTGTAACAGATATTATATCGAGTTTTTAATTATGAAACGCTGAAATGTTATTAAAGATTTTTATTGAATGAAATAGTAGATCTGCTTTTACGACCTCTAGTTCGGTCGATAAAAATACAAAGTTAACGAAAAATTAATTTTTTATAAAGCATTAAAATAAGACCTCGTTTTATTTTCTTAAATAACGGTACGGACCGGATTTTACGAGTCTTTGCATGTTAAATTTGACGAGGGTATTGTGCTCCTTGAGCAATCACAAAATTAAGGTTCAGAGAAGTGAACCACTACGTAACTAATTATACTAGGTAACTAAACGTCGAATAAGAAAAGAACCTTCATTCTGTTCGTTTATTTTACAAGAGGTTATAATGCCACGCTCCATTCTTAGGTAAAAAAGCAATTTCTTGTGTAATTATTTAAAAAACTAATATTTGCAAGTGAAAGCTAATATTCGCTCTTCAATAACGGGTAAAATTGTTCTCAAATAAAAAAGAAACTTTGTCATTACTGCAACAGTGCGATAACTACCGTTCAAAAATGTGTAGCGAGCTTAATCGATGAAATAAACGATTTACTAGAAAATTAATATTTTGTATCAGATATTATAATTTTTTTAAGTATCTTAATCATGAGTCTTAAAATAAAGAAATGTGCAATTTCATTTTTTGTTGTTGCTTACATTAAATCGATTATAGTAATATTATATAATTTTATGAAAACGAAAGAAAAGAAAATCTTGTAATTGAATTGATTCCATGAATAATTCTGTTAGGATATTAAAAAATTCAATGAGTGTTTTTACTTATTTCATTTCATGTTAATATTTATCAACGAAGATGCCACAAATTCAAATGCATTGCGATATCATTAGGTTATTGTAAAATTGTGACATCAGGCAGAATTACATCTTGCGAAGCTCTTGTTAATATTAAATTAAAAAAAAATCTGTGTCGATTATTTTTCAATATTCTATCAGGTGAATACAAAAGAATAAAATTGTTTAAATTTCATCTCTATTTGACGGTAGCTATGTAGCAACAAAGAATCACAAAGTGACCTAAAAATTTTCAAATAAATAAACAGTACGAATTTCTTTTGGGATTACGAATTTAGTTAAACATTTAGAAATGTAACAAACATTTATTATTAACCGTTTCAAAATTTCCCAAAGCAACACTGTTCTATATGATTATTAATTCAACTTTATATTTTAATGCACATATGTAGGGGAGAGCGGGGCATAGTGAGCCACACATACGATTTTTTAGAGACGTATTGTGGGCCACCTGTCCATCCAAATTTAATCTGCAACCCTTAAACTTGAGGTATCGTACCAATTATATGTTAAATTTAGGGGTTGCAGATCAAATTTGGATGAACAGGTGACCCGCAATATTGCTCTAAAAAATTGTGAGCGCGGCCCACTATGCCCCGCTCTCCCCCCTAGTTCAATTTTACTTATTGTAAATTATCATATATTTCTACTCTGGTTAATAAATAATAAATAATAAGTAGGATTTACTTATGTAAATTTTTCTGGTTCAATAAATAAAATAAGTAATAAATAATAAATATGCACATTATACTGAAACTGAAAGTCTTTCATACACGTATTTAATTTTAAAACCAACTTCACACTTTCACAATAATAAACCATTGCTGCTTTTAATAACAAAAAGAAAAACCAAAAAAGTCGAAAATCCGGGATTAGCCGTGGAATTGAACCTGCAGAAGCAATTCATCGGGTTACAGCGTGAATCTTGCCATTCACGGCCCTGCATATTCGTCAAAGTTAAGCTGGCGAAAGTGTAAAGCACTCCCGGCTCCGATATACACAGGCCCCGCGGTACAGGCTGCGCCTAATATCGTCCGCGCGGGATCCATCCCGCATACATCCCTCGCGTAATTGACGAACGGCGCTCCGCCGAATGAAAGAGCAGCCACTGCGCCAAAGTGCGCGCTGCCGTTAATTCCCTTCGCACCCCCTCCCCCTAGGGCTTCGTATGAACGGGGCGCAATTATGCCCCGTGGTGGCATTGCAGTTTCCTAGAGGGGCCGCGAATTTACGATCGGCAGCTGGACACGCGTCTTACCGCGGCGACCAGGCCCGATAAAGAGAGTAATGACGTTGACACCCGGCCGTGTGCGTATATGCGCGCCACGCGGAATATCGGCCGGCGAGCTTCTGCGATCGTAAAAGCAGCAGGTCGCCTATTATGTACGGGCATATTATTCCTATCCTACGCGTGTCGGTTTACAAGAGCGAATAAAGCGGTAAATTAAATTTTGCTTTTTCGAAGTTAAGGTTTCATTAGTTGACGGTGGTCTTTACTCTGATATATATCCGCATGTTTCCGTATTTATTAAAAAAAAAAACTGTGTATTGTGGGAATGTCACTCACCCCGAATCTGAAATTCGTCTTCTTTTCATGTTACCCATCGTATTTTTTTTAATAAAGGCTTGATAGGGCCTTTAAGGTACATTATTCACTGCTAAAACGATTTTAGAGAAACTGCAAAGTGAACAAAGTAGTCTTTCTCCTTGCTACTCAATAGGCACAAGAAATGCACCATTTTCTACGATATTTTTAAGCATAAAAGCCTTAAATCATGAACGAATTGTAAAAATTAATGTAACACAAAAAGGCGTTCCTGTTTCACACCCATTTGTTCATATTACTTGCAACTCTGTCGATTAAAATTTGACTTTTATTTGTATTCTTCTGGAAATTATATTTAAAAAAATTATATGTAAAACAAAAAAATAGGGAAATAAATTGAATTCTAACACAAATTTTTGAAATGAAATAATTAGAATAGAAAGAATGATAAACAATTGTTATCACTGTGATTATCACCTTCTGTAAGAAATTTATTGGCTGGTGTTCAACAGGAACGCACGAGAACTGCTGCATAATTTCCGCCTATAAGAATGCTTTAATAATTACACGGAAAAAGTTTTATGGAATAGTACTGCATAGCGACAAACTGAAAGTATCGAATTACTGCTAAAAAATCGCTACTTTCATTTCAATGGAATTACTTATTAAAAGTTTTAACCATAAACTGATGCTCAACATTAAAATTAAGAATCTAACCTATAGTGTGTTTTTTGAGATTGAAAAATTTATGGAGTAACGTCAATACTAAAAAAATGAATAGTGAAACTTTTATCCGGTTTAATTTCCGAAACAAAAGATTGTTCCTTACAATATTTTGCTCCAATTCACTGTACTAAAAATTCAACTTAAGTTGCATGAAAATAAAAGTAGCAATTATTAATTAAAAATAAACTTTGTTCTGAACTTATAGTCAGTTCATTTTTAAGCATTCGATAAAACAAAAATATATAAAATAAAGATAAAATCAGCATAACAGAGTATCTATGTAAAAACATTTTCACGAAATTTTCTTCGTGAAGATCAATCAAATTTTTATGAACGAAATTATAACTTATTTTTATAGTTCCTAATGGAAAATAAAAATGAAATTAATATAAATAGGATCTTAATTGTCATTATTGCCAGTTATTAAATAATATTCTGCCATGGTGTACCAATTACTTATTATATCAATTATATCAGAATCCGTTATTTTTTTAAATTCCGGTTAGTCGGAACGATTTTTCTCATATAATGGGTAGATTTTTGCGTCATTCAACCTTAATATAATTAATACTTTTAAAATGTTAGAAGATTGCGGTGAACAGTTTTGTTGATTTTTAGCAACCTCATATTCTTTGAAAATTTTAAAAAAATAATAAAAATATATAGGGGTATCTTTTCCTTTTAAAATTTGCAAGATTAAAACAATTTTAAGATAAATCTATTTCAACAAGTCCATTATGATTATTTCGGATGCTAAAACTTTTCTTAATTATAAAAATGAATGATTTATAAGTGTAAAAATTAT
>JAXIUT010000001.1:17298817-17315200 GCA_035586675.1 Eurytoma californica | reverse complement strand
AAGTCCATTATGATTATTTCGGATGCTAAAACTTTTCTTAATTATAAAAATGAATGATTTATAAGTGTAAAAATTATAACAGTGTTCATAACTACTAATTTATAAATACTAATTTATAGTTATGAAAAGTAGTTTAATTTTGTTGCACTTAGATTGTAAATAATAAGTAAATTCAGTTTTTAATAAAATTTAGATATTTAAGGTAAAACAGCTGAAATGAAAATTTTTATATAGAAAATGTAAACTAATTATTTTATGATTGACGAGGAAAATGTTCCGACTAATACGGTAGGAGGCCGCTTTGATCAATGATCCTGTCTTTGGCGCGCGTCAAAGCGGACACCATGGCAGCGTACTTACGTCAAAGCACTTTACGGTCCAGGATTCAATCGGAAACCATGAAGATTTTGGGTCACAAGAAGGCATTCCTATGCCCTCTGCCACGATCTTCTGAATACCTATTGAGAATATGTAAATAGTAAGATCATTAAATTACTGAATTTCCTACCAATGTTTAACCCTTTGAAGTTCAGTTAATTAAATTAAATTTACTTTTCGATTAAGGTACTAATAATTACAATAATAATAGAATGAATTAATACAAAGTGTTAAAAAAAAATTTTGTTCCAACATAGAAATTGCCAGTATGAAAAATACTTGCCCGACCAAACTCGGACCAATACTACTTAGAATGTAAGAAGATATACTACTATTACCGTGTTTCTCAAATTTAGAATAAAATATGTTTTTTGAAACATTATAAAATTGGAAATCCTTTACTATGTTAAAAAGAACATAAACAACTTCAAAAGATTATTTAAATAAAATGGTATGGTAAATTAATAGAAATGATACTTGGAATTAAACTGGTAGATACTATACCGAGAATTACAGGACTATTAAAGATAGAACTCTACCCTTAAGATTATTAATTGATGAAAGTGTGTTAATTAATAAAAAAGTTAAACAAATTTTTTATTAATTGTTTTTAATTAAGAAACGCGCTTAGTTATTTGGAAAATTTGTCAATAAAACTGTTTTCTAATCATGAGTTATAATTTTTTAAATGAACAAAAATATGTTTATTATGTTTCAAAAAAAAAATAATATTAATCAAATATAAAATGTTTAAAGACATTGATGCCTGCATAGACGTTATTATTGTAAAAAAGTATAATTTTATTTATGAACTTTTATTAGAAAATTTTTTTCGAATTTTTAAATATATAAAAAAATAAGCTAAAAAATATTTATGTCGTGTAAGGGTAGACTACTACCTTAAATCAACTAATAATATTTTAAAATGGTAATTAGTAGAAGTACAATATTATATTTTAAGAATAAATGTTTTTTACCTTCCTTTACATGATTATAAGTATGGTTGTTCTTTCTCATTGTTCGAAATTAACATATGCGGTGACGGCTGTTTACGAAATACTTTTTGTATTTTTAATTATTTTTGCCGCATTAATCTCGTTGATAGAAATGGATTCCTTTTTTCCCTGGT
Organism: Eurytoma californica; assembly: GCA_035586675.1. NCBI lineage: Eukaryota > Metazoa > Arthropoda > Insecta > Hymenoptera > Eurytomidae > Eurytoma > Eurytoma californica. Next base: position 17,313,693 of record JAXIUT010000001.1, on the reverse strand, counting down.
ATCTTGTAAGGATTAAAAGTCTTATGGAGAAATACTTTTTCTGTCTACCTTCGAACATTTAATAGACGTAATAATAAAGTTTATAAATTTTAAAATAATTCATGTTACACTTCAAGTCAATAATAATAGTAATAATAAATAACACAAATTTTAAATGTTGCGCGATTCATTAAATGTTCAATGGATATATGACAAGTAAAAGTACCTCAAGATAGTCATTAGCTTTTGGTTTTTACGCATTAACTTTTTGTTCCATTTTAATATTATCATTTCTACCAAAACTGTTAAAAATCTGGTTCATTAAGCAATGATATTAGGTTTCGATGATAATTTATTATAAAAATTGAATAATTTAATATGGCATATGTGAATAGTTTGTTATAACAATCGGTAAAAAAAATTATTACGAAGTAAAAAATGAAAATCTAATTAACGTAATTAAAACAATATTTAACACATCTTCTGAGACTTAATATGATTAAATGAATCTATTTAAATATTACGTTTAAAATTTCTCAAATGTAAAATTAATAGATAAATTCAACATTGTTTACACATGAATAAAAATACACTTAAAACAGTAAAAAAACAGATTGATTCATTTTTGATTTAGAGTCTCCTTTTTTGTATTAAGGAGTACCTATTATATTTGTATTTAATCTTTGTACAGGAATTAAGAGCAACACATTAAATTAATTATAAAATTGTGTCTTATAATTTGGAAATAAATTCGTGGTTATTGGAGAGGTATTTAAAATTTTACTAATTATTTTATTCAGTTTACATTTTATTTATTTAATTGTGAGCATTACATCAAATTATGATAGAAAAAGTCAAGAATGTATAAAGTATGTTAAAGTACTTTGCTAATACATATTTCTACTCAAGAATTGTCTTGCATTACATGGGAAAGTGATATTTGAAGTTATTAAATCAATTACATACATTACACATTTAAACACAGAAGAAAAAGTACATTATTATTTATCGCGGCGCTGTCCATGTTGTTTTTTAATTTGTTTACATAAAGAAGAAAATGGAATTACATAGATCTGTTCACTCGTGAACCCCTAAATTTTAATTCTGATAAGACAGTTAGTGAGTACTTTTAATAAATGGCGAATTAATTATTATTTAATATAATAAAAAAAAAGATTTACTCATCACATGCTAGTTTCATTACTTTAGTGTCATATTTACTCTAATAATTGTTTTTGTTGTTTCTGCGTGACATTAAAATTGTTTATTACATCGAGATAGCCTTTTAATAGAATGTTATTAAACACAAACATTGACGATGGGAGATAATTTTATACGAATTCGTTGGATTAAGGTTACTTCTTTTTTTTCTCTCGTGAGAATTTTAAACTAGTTAAAATGTTTATGTTTTCTCTCGCACTTTGATTAGTTTCCTCGCGGCTCTTCTTGATCCTCTTGATCTTCTTTAGGCTCTCCAACGTTAGATTACTCTTTCTCCCTCTCGCTTTTTTTTTCAAGCCGAGCCGCCGCCGTGTAATTTAAGGATAGCATAATTTTTTATGCACGTTCTTTAAGCTTTCTATTTTATATCCAAAAATAAAATTTTAAAAATTATCCATTTTCTTACACAATTAGTGATTTTTTTTTCATCGTCAACGCCAGAATGTTCGGTGATTAAATTTAATTACGCTAAGTCGCCAAATTTACTTTTTGTCACAATTAAATTTTACGTAAAATTGAGCCAAGAATATTTTCGACATCAATCATTTAATGTACAATTCATACATTGTTTTTTCCCCTGCGTATCGAAAATCTAAGCTTATGGTCTATGATAAATGTTTGCTACTACGACAATTCAATTAGACAACGTTGTGTTTTCCCTTATTGTTTTGTTTACTTTTGTTTTAAAGAAGGAATAGGGCTTATAGTGCCGCGCGAAATTCGGTCCCTCGGCTTATTTTAAAGGCCTGGAGGGAGCGCCCTCGCAAGATTGGCCTGATTTACTTAGAGGGGCGTGTGTACGGGGCGGCACGGTAGCGCGAGCTTACACCCGAGCTCGCGCCAGTGGTTGTTGTCTTGTATGATTTCCATCCCCGGCTAGATGAATCCTCAGCAAATTTCATTGATCGTTGCACTTGAATTTTAGGGTTTTTAAAAGTTATCGATTAGTATACAATTTTATTGATATTATTTTTTAAATCTATTCAACTGTGAAGTTCATTAAAATCACGTTTTTAGATAGCTATATTTGTTACTTGGAATAAATATTTCAGTGGAATAAAATTGTAAAAAATTGAAATTAATACGTTATTGTGGTTTATATGAAAAGTATATTCGTGGCGTTTTTAATCTGTATAAACATTCGTTTAAAAAATCTTTTTTATCAGATTTTTCATTGTTAAATTAAATTTTAGACCAATCAGGTTAAGTAAATTTAATACATATTAAATTGATATTTAATAAATTTTATGAAGTTCAGATCGAGATATTAAAGAATGTGAAGAAATTTCATTATGAATTCAGACGACGAGAAAGAGCTGGAAGATTGTATATTCTATATCCGTAGTAAATCTATATTTACAATTAATATTTTTACTTTCATTGTAAAAAAATATTCTCTCTCTGGTTTTTAAATAAATAAGTTCGCCCCACCGATTAAAAATTGAACAAATAAAACGAAATGAAACGCCAGGTTATTTAATTAAGTCAGTAAATAATATTTCATTTTTAACGGAAAACGTGAAATATTTACAATAAATTAAAATACATAAATTAAATAGAGCAGAGAAAAATTGATAATCAATAAAAGCACCGCGAATCAAGTAGATAATGAAAACAATAATTAAACAATCGTCAGCATTAACAGTATAAATATTAATTATTTAGAAACACTTAGTTTAGATAAAATGAATTTCATTAACCGAATAATCAATAAAGGGACAATTGGCCTTTGAGTCTTCAATCTCTCAAAGTATATTCATTCGTGCATGAATCACGATAATTGAAAAGCGACTACAATAGTTGCAACAGGTGAATATGCAGGCGATAATTTTAATCAAATATTATCAACTTAAATAATAAATGTTAAAGTAAATTTTTAAATCAGTTTACTTTCATACTCTTATCAATAATTAATTTTTAAATGAAGCGAACGATAAAGGCGTGCGAGCTTTAAATTTTATAAAATAATCGCCACTGACCGAGTTTAAAACGGCTAAAAAAATCGGTTTTATCGAAACGAAAGGCTTTTATATTTACATCTTATTGTTTCGCACGAGATAAAAATTAATTGAATTTTAAACATCAAGTCGTCACTTGTGTTTATCAGCAAACAAAGGCTCGTTGCAAAAAATTTACGAAGTCAAAAAGGTAAGAAGATAGTTAAAAACAATATAAAAAGAAATCAACAAAGAAACATAAGATAATAAAAAAAAGAAGGTGATATGATTTTCTGTTGAAAAATCACAATTTTTTGAGCATGCTTTAAAAAACTTTTTTGACCATTTTGTGCCTATCATTAGGTTGTTTCACAAAACGCTAGAAAAAGAGTCTTAAAAAAGTTGAAAAAAGTATGATAAAATTATCGGAGATGCACGAAAAAATTATACAGTTGATAAAAAAAAATCGATCGGATCCCCTCCAGCGTGTAAAATATCGCCAGGGATCGAGCTAAGTCCGTATATCGAGTTACCCGGCCGCGTAAATAAATAAGAGCGTGGCGTATGAGAGAAGTGTTTCCCGGGCTCCCCCAGCCCCTTCCTCGTCGTAACCTACATTCTCCCGCGCTCCACGGCTGAAGTATTGAAAAATGGATTTACCTGGATAATCCGGGGCGTCGTAGTAGTCGTGGGACGAGCCGTGCGGGCCGGCATCATCGTCGTAGTCGTAGGAGCTGCCTCCGTACCTCGAGGACGGCGGCGGCGGGTACATGTCCTCGCTGAAAAGGAGGAAAGCAGACGGGCACGCTTGAGTAAGTCGATTTTATGAGACCGGCGCCACCCGGCAATGCGCGCGAATGCTCATGCAAATCTAACGGGCTCCTGCTTGCGTTTCTCCACTGGATTCCAAACTCGACAAATCGAATTGCCCGCCTCCTTCGCCAGCTCATTTCTTTTACAAATTCTTAACTTGTTTTTGTTTAATGTGCTCTTGATTGTGTGCTTCTTGCGGGTATTTTTTGAGTTTGCGAGAATTTATTGTATTTAAATGTGTGTTTTTTTAGTTTCATGAGTGGAGAGAATGGTTCGATAAAAATTACTATTTTTTAGTCATTTTTTAGCAATCTTGGGATCGAGTGCTCTGGTTGGTAACTATTACCAACCAACGTTGTTAATATGCTTAGAAAAGTCATAATTTTTATCATGTTCGTAGTAATTTTTACTAAATTTACCACCCTGTAGAGAAATAAACCATAAATTGACCAGAATATGCAAATACTGGTCAATTTATGGGTAATTTTTTTACAAGGCAAATAAATAAATAAATTGTTAATCATTGTTAATACACTTCATTTTAAGATTAAAACGTACTAATTTTGTCAAAAATATGAGAGTAATTTTTATTCAAAGATTTTCTTCGTATATTACCTTGCAAACTTCTGATTTTGTGTAATAGAGAAATTTGTAGATGATGAGAGAGGGGGGTGGGGGGTGGGTGGGAATTGATGAACGATCAATACGAACCAAGTAATTAATAATAATGGCTTATTAATTACCCGTCGAAGTTACGGCAGTTTCTTTTCGCTACCTTCATCAGCACTCTTACAAATGTTCAGAGCAAAGATTACTGACGATGATGTAACCTTTATTAGAAACATTTGTAAGCGACCTAATGAAGACATGCAATTAAAAGAAGCAGCAGAAACCTCAACGGATAATTAATAAACTATTATCATTAATTACTTGCTTCGTATCGATCGTTCAGGTCCTCCCCCATCATCTGTGAATGTGCCACTAATAACGTTAAAGTCTCCATCGCTTAGAAAATATTTTGGTAAAAATTACTATTTATGGTTTGTAATTTTAGGATAGAATAATCTTTTCAGCAAATCACCCCAGAACATTACGAAAATTGCTAAGAAAATTCGTAAATTTTATAATATTTCTGGGCTGTTTATACCAAGTTGGGGACTTGAACATTCGATTACTAAATTACATCGCAATTTTTACCAAATAACATACCATTTAATTAATGGAAAACATTAATGCACTATCAGCGTGGCAGAAAACGTCTATTTTTTTGTCATTGAACAGAAAATCAGTTTATGATTAAAATACTGATTTATTTGTTAGTAAAAATTATTATTTCTAGAGAAGTCAATCGCTGAATAGATTATATTTCATTTACAATAATGTCATATTTATTTGTTTAAATAGTTATTTCTTTTATTTAATGCATTCGGTGGTCAATCATTTCTTATGCAATGCAGGTCGTTCTATACAGATTTTCAGCTAGAACTACTGAACCATTACTTATTTAGTATTCTTCACTATAATGTTGATAACAAATAGAAATGTAATAATTATAAAAATCATTAGGTTTAAAAACAACTTTTAAGCAAATGCTTATGAATAATATTGGCAAATGATAAAACGAGTCATCGAAACAAATTTATTACGGCTGAAAATTTCTTATTGGTCCACTGAATTTATTTCAGTTTTTTTTACCCAAGGAAGAAAAAGTCGCGCACAAAAATGCAAAGCAAAAAATTGAGTTATACTTTGTGAGGTATACCCGCCTTTGCTTGGAGGCAAGAGCATGAATTTTCAAGGTTGGGAAAGAGATAACGCTTGGTTTTCAAGCAGGGAAAAAGAAGCGCAGCGTGGAAGGCACACAAAAAGGAAGGAGGGAGTAAAAGAAAGCCGGAGGAAAGCAAGGAAAGTCAACGCGCGACAAGTTAGAGCAATTCTTTACAAAGTTATTCCTTCGGCCGTACGTAAGCCGATATTGGAATCGGCTTGGCCTCGTTTTACTCAAGGAGACTCGAATACCCGGGGTAAGGAACATCCGTCCTTCTGATTAATTGCGAGGAATCGCCGCGATTCGACTTTATTCCTCCTCGGAACTATGGATTTTCTATTAATCTCCCATGTATCTTTGCTATTATCAGTCAAAACTTTGCGGGGCATTCGGGAGGCGGCTGCAAAGGTCACGCGTATGCAAATCAACGTCAATTCGGCGAGTTCCTCAAACGTTTTGCAAAGTCAACTCGGGAGATCCGACACTAAAGGCGCACGTAATAGATGATATATGTTTAAGTGAACTTTGAAGACTCGAAACTTAAGCAAACAAATAAGAGACGCGCCGAAGAGGTAAGTGATTCTGGCGTTTGAATTTAATGAGGAAATTTATGTACAATTTCGTAATTGAATAAACGGTGTGTTAAGTTTGGAATTTGAGAGATAGACCATTCAATTTTCAAGAAGTTTTATGCAAAAGCGGAAAAGGATGCGCTGAATCTTGGAATAACAAAAATGAGGTGGTGGGAATAATGCGACACACTATGCTATTAAAACTTGAAAACTCTTTACATGCATTATTTTATAATATTTTCAAAATGTTATTCAAGCAGAAAGTTTTGGGAGAGAGGAATAAGGAGAATACATACCTTTGTAAGTACCCCATCAACATTCATGAAGTAAGTTTAACAAGGTGCAGTTGCAAACATTTTTTTAAATTAAAATATCATGTATTTATTGTTAAATTAAACTCAAAATTAAAGAAAAATTATAAAACAGTTATATAAGAGTTCTTTGTTACAAATATTTTGTAAACAATATTAATATTTAATTTACTTAACTACGTTAAGGAACACATATTATCATTTTAAAGAAAAGATTCAATGAAAATTTTTATAAAATATTTTAATGTTATATCAAATATACATTTTACAATTCTTTTGAAATTGTTATTAAATTGAAATATAAATGTTGATGAAATATTCAAAGGTATTTTGAAAAGCAAAATCACCAATGTCTAATTGAAGTGGATGGATTACGAGTTTAAGGAGTGACACTGCAAACATGCAAATGTAAAGGAAGATGACGCTAATTGATCTACGACACTCAACGAAATCACGCTTGCGCGTTACTCACTTGGCAGATGACGAATAGTGACGATCACTAGAGGCATAACGGCTGCTGCTTGAGCCACCAGGATAATCATAATCGTGATGAGATGCACGAGTCGCTGTTGGTGGTGGGGCTGAGTCATACCTATTTTTTTGTTGACAGAAAGCCACCGTGTGTTCACAACATTGTTTTTCTTTTATTTATAATTTATGACTATTTTTTTATTAAACAAATGATTTTTTTTTTGTAAAAAAAATAAAAAATCTTTCAGTTTTTATTGATTATTCACTGTTACAGCGCAGAAAAAAAATGTGGAATGTTTATGCATATTAAATGTACATATTAAAAAATATGGAACGTGACGGCAAATGTATTAGGTATTAAATTCGATTCCGTGGATGGTATTACTTTTATATCAGCGATGAATCCAAGGCTTTCCAAAATGGTACTCTCAGATTTCCAATATTCTCGGTCATTGGCAAACTCGGATTTTATCGTTTGTACCTACCGAGAATCCCGGTATTTGTTCTACTTCGGACTCCCCAGGCTTCCAAATTGGTATTGCTAATAAGAAGCAGATACAACCGAGAATCAGGGTCATTGCAGAATACCAGAATGGATGCCTGTACCTTTCAACGTTCCCTCTAAAGTTGAATTAATGAAAACCCACTAAAATTAATGGAACTTGCTCCACTAATTACTGAATAGTACACTGAGAGAATTTTCTCGTAAAAATGTCGGTGAAGCTCACCGTAAAAATTGCGGGAAGAAACGTAATCGTGGGACGGTTTTGTCATCATGGACATTACGCGAAGCTTGCACGATACGAAAAGCTCCGTAATTTTTATGGGAAAATCTCGTAATTATTACGGGAAAATCTCGTAATTTTTACAGACAAAGCTCCGTAATTTTTACGAGAAAAGCTTCATAATTTTTAGTGTGAGCTTCAACGTAATTTTTACGGGAAAATTCTTTCAGTGTACTAATTGTGACTTTTCACTAATTTATTTTAGATAGTTGAGTTTCCGCGGCTCCAACTCAGAACACTTATTCATCCGAGTACTTCGGCGTCCACTTATTATCAATTTGAGAATGGATATTGTTTAACCGACACTATTCGAATATCTACTTCTCAATTTTGCAGTTGACAAGTACCAAATTTGTCAGTTGCTTTTATTTATTATTGCATTGAATAATTTTAAAAATTGACAATTTCTGCATTTATTAACACTCATTTCAATTCAATTTTTTGTACGTACAGGAAATAAAAAAGAAAGCAAAGTACTTACCCATAACTTTGATCCATAGCTACTCTAGCGCGATCCAAGATTGAGAAGACCTTAGTTTTAGCTGGAACGGGCCGAGTAATGGGTCCACGTGATGGTGGCGGTGGTGGTAAAATCGCTACGGGAATGACACATTTTTTAATGCATTCGTTGAGATATTTAATTATTTCATTATACTATAAAATTTAAATTTAAATTTATTATCTGTGTGCTAAAATCCACAAAGAATTGCTATAATTATAATTGCCCCTTTCATAAAATAATTGGAAAGGAAACAACAAAACGTGAAAAAAGCATATGAAAGCGGACATAAGATTTAATTATTTCTGAGCACAGAAACATTTCTAAAGCCACAGCGAAAACTCCATTCGTTCGTTTCGGCTAAAAGCCAATTTAGCTCATAAATCGGAATAATTAATGAAGCCAGGCATGAATAATCCCCGCTAAAACTACATTTATTTCGCGCAAATATAAAATACGATTCAATCGAGCGCGTAAAATTAATCTCTTTATCTTGAGAGCGGCAAAAAGGAAACTCACGTCTGGCTGCGCCGCGCATTCCCGGTGGTCCGGGCGGGCCGGGCCTGGCGGCCGGGCGCAGGATGCCACCGCGGCCGCTGGGCCGCCGGTCGTCCATGGGCTCCTCCACGGTCAGCTCCATCTCGCGCATCTGCTCCTGGCGGATGTTGTCGTTGTTGTCGGGGATGAGGTACTTGCGCACCTCGGCCAGGGCGAACGCGATGCGGGCGTGCGCCTCCGCCGGCGGCGCCAGCGCCGTGATCTCCACGTGCAGGTCGTCAGACAGGTGAGAGTACTTCGGGTCCAGGGACTTGCGCAGCTCCTCCTCCTGGAACACGAAATGCGAGCGACTGTTGAGAGGGTGTTCAACGTAGGTCGAATATTTGTTAATGTCCTCTCTAAATTCCATTCAGTGAAAATTTCACTGATTTTTACAGTGATTGGTAAGTGAAGTAAGTAAGGTTTTCACTGATTGGTAAGTGAAAAATAGTAGATTATGCACCTAGGGAGTAGAAGTAAAGAATGTCTCAGATCGCATGTAATTGTCGCCTTCGGCTCGGGCGACAATCATGCGATCTGAGGCGTTCTTTACTTACTGGTGCATATACTATTTTTTTGCACGAGGGGCGTAAAATGCGTACTTTACGCGCCGTGTGTAAAAAACACTATTTTTTTAGTGAAAAAATTTATTTTTTACAAAACAGTGAAATTTCACTGTTTCTACAATGAACAATACCTTCTCTCTAAATAAATTAGTAATAAGAACCAGTTCGATTCCGGCAAAATCTGTGAAAGGACGTGCCAGGAGACGGTTTATTTTTTAACTGCTCAAGTAAGTGTATTTAATGTTTTATGCAACGTAATTACGATAACTATTAAACTTCAGTGCCTCATTTGAGATAAAAAATGTTACTATCTTGCATGTATAAAATTGCGTACATTAAATTATAAAGTTATAGGTTATTATTCAAAGAAACTCATTAATTCATTCAATGGGTATTCACTATTTTGCAGTGACCTGATCTGAACTACCCGAAACAGTTCATATACACTAAATTTCAGTGGATTTTCACTGAATGGAATTTAGAGTTGAGAGAATACTTTTGCTAAGGTGTTTATTAATTTAAGGTGGGTTGTTTCTGAAAGTTGAAAAAAATTGATTTTTTAATAGTTTAGCGCAGGATTACTTAAGCATTTTTCTTAAAGTAACTTTTATTTATTATTTGCGGTTTAATGTATAAAATGAGCCCTCGAACAGCTATTTTGGTAAAATTAGTGTGCAGGGAGCATGCTGCACTCGAGCTTGGAAAAAGCTTGATATGCTTCTGAAATAGGTTTAAAATAGATTTGAAAAAAGTTGAGCAAGTAATGAAAATTTTTGCTTTTATTTCCTTGAACATACGTACAAAGCTTTATAACTCCGAGTTTCAAAATAACGAAATTAGGGTTTTGATTGGAAATGCACCTTTAATAAAATTGAAGGGTAATATTTATTAATAAAATTGAATAATTATGATACGGAGCCTTTTTTTCTTGAAAGAGTAACGTAAATTGCATGCACCATTGTTATAAAGTAATTGATAAGAAATGTAAAAAAAATGTCTTCTAAGATTCGGAAAGCTGGAGAAATTCATAACGGAAAGTATTAAGGAAATGTGAAATTCATGGTTAGTTAAAAATTTAACTTCTATAAATTAATTTTAATACCGACGAGATAGAGAGGTCAACCACGTAATTTACAACTTCTTTATCAAAAATCTCGTTGGACTAAATTCGGATTATAACTACTTATGAACGTGTGTGGGATATACCACGAAGTTTAATTAAATATCTTTTTTATATGAGTTAACATTATAATTAATAAGAAATAATTATAATAAAAATATTTGAAATAGTTTAATTTAATTTTTAGAAAGTTCGAATTTAATATTTTCAAGGTAATTTGTTGATTTTTTATTTGCAGCATTAAAACTTGAAAAATGCTTTTAATATGTAAATAGTTTCATAGCATAATGTAGAATAATATAAAAATAAAATTATCCAACCAGAATGCATTCACTGAATATTTATATGAGCTTATGTGCAGGAGGACATCGATAAGTGGTCGACAATTCGATAGACTTTACGAATTTTTGATATGTTTAGACCAAGTTTTAATTTAATTTCATTGACGTTTAAAATACACACCAATCAACAATAAAGTGTTTATTATTTTTCACCCATCGATATTTTCATTATTAATCAACGAATAAAAATCGACAATTCGCAGGCACTAAAGCGTAGTCATTTGATTACGGTTCAATTACCACTGGTTGATTGGTGCGCTCGCGGTCCCATTATGATCGCTCAGCCATCCGCACCGCCTAGGCAATATTCCCCCGCGAAAATCCACTATATAATTCTCCCCGCGCGAGGAGAGCTGGGGGCGTTTTCTTTTCGAAAATCGCGCGCATCCGCCCCGATAAATTCATCGCGTCTCTCGCGGTGCAAAGAGGCAAAAAAAAAGGCGGCTAAAAAATAAATCGCGACATCTTTTCTCGCTCGCGTGACTCGCCGCACAAAAGATGCGCGCGATGAATGAGGGCTGCGAGCTTTTCTAAGTGCGCGCGCGAGGCAAAAGGCAATTTTGTCCGCACACGAGAGCACCTCCGTGTTCTCTCTCGTTTTTTTTTTTTTTTTTTAAACCTGCGGAGAGCCTTTTTCGCACTCGGGCTTTCCAGCGGCGCTTCTCGTATTTCCTTTTGCGGTTCGTGAAATATGAGCATCTCGACGTACAATGCATTGGACACGACCGCGCCGCTTGCTCTTTCATTTTTTTTCCTCTTCGCTTCCCGCCCTCGTCGATACAAAGTGGTAGATTAATTTTCTTTTCAACAGTTTATACTATCGACTGGCGCGCGGCTAACGGGGGTTGTTCGAAATTTTCAGTTTTTTTTTTCGATTGCTTGTTTTGATTGAACGGTACTTCCGGAAGAGTTGAGGGGTTGTAAATTGCAGAGTGCTGGTATTTTATTTATAGGAAGGCGTGAAAGGCGATTCTCGAAGAGCGTGAGTTTGGTATTGAATCGACAATTTCTGTATACCGAGTTCCTCATGCATGACACTAGTCGATGAAAACACCCTGTATCTGTTTACTGTATTACTGTACTATTATCTGTAAATGCTTTATACAAAAAAGAAGGTAATCGATTCATAATTGATTTGAAAAACCATGTAGACAATAATTAAATGAAGATAGATATTCTGCTATGTATTGAAAATTTAAAAATTGGTTAAATCATTTTTAAATCAAACTAAAATGGGCGTTAAATCGCATTTAAATCATACCTTAATGACACTTGGATATCCAGGTCGAAATTTCATTTGTATTATCGCTTATTTTGAGAGCCTGTGTACAATATCAGCCCCCTAGAGGATTTTATTTTCCATTAAAATAGACATTTACAATGTCACAGGGATTTAAATTTTTTAAATCGATTTAAGAGTGATTTAAATCGTTTAAATCACGTCGGTACCCCTTCGATACTAGTGAATACTGTGTGAAATTACCAAGGAAAATTTATTTTCTAAAATGCGCTGTTCAAATGTTTTTATAATTCGAAGTTTTCTGAGTGAAATACGAGGACAAGAGGCTACGCACATAAAAAAATCACTTAAATTTTTCTAAAGATTTCAACAGAATTCTAAGGATTTCGAAGGATTCGCAATATTTTCTAAAGATATCTAAGAATTTCGAAGTTTCTAAAGGCTTTCCATTGATTTCTAAATACTACAGACTTCCAAGATGTCCGAAAAATTTCCTAAAGGTATCTCTGATATCCAAAAGATATCGCTGATTTTTAAAAGATTTCCTTGAGCCCAAAGGTTTCCAAAGATTTCTGCAATATCTACATTGCACATGATTTGTGTACTTCACTCTAGATGAAACGAACAAAAAACACAACATTCGTGTACATAATTAAGTAAACTACGCAAATGAAATACGCAGGAAATGTGTTTTAGAACAAACGGTATGTTCATTTGGACCAATCAGTTGTTAACTATTACTATAAAATTAATCGTAAAAGTGAGAATTTAAAAAGGGGCGATATTTTAAATTTTATCATCTCGTTGAAAAGTGCAGAATTGTACCAGGATCACAATCTCATTGTACATGAAGAAAGAGATTTTATTGCAGCGCGAAATATAAGATTCATCCGCTGAACACATAAAAAATTTCTCGTTCAATAATCCGTTGGAATATTTCATCAAAAGATCGTAATATTGCTTTATATTCATATCGCGAACATCAGGCTCGCGAGAACCAAACACAGAGGGGCAGAATAAGATAGCAGACAGAGGAAGGAAATCTTTGCTCAAACAATAAGCAGCCGCGCGACGAAGGCAAACAACCTCCCGCGGAAAGCATAGGAGATGAGAAATTTCTCGAAAGAATAAGCGCACCAACGGTAATCGAAAAGTGCAAAAAACAAAAAAAAAAAAAAAAAAAAAAAAAAAAATGCACCACTGCACTATGCGCGATATATTGAATAAAACAAAAAGCCTCGCATCGTAAAGTGTGCGTGAGACACGCAGGAGTCTTATTCGCGAAATCCGCGACACCGCGCGAAATGAGATCTTATTGTAGCTCGCGAAACAGTGCGCGCGAGCCTTATGACGAAAGGCATACGGCGGAAGCGATACAAGAGCTGCTGAATGTATCAAATATTGAGTTCGAAGTTCAGATTTCATTGTGAAGATATACGCCCTTTGCGATAACATCCATACATAGAATTGTTGCTTCGCTTCCAGGTGCGAATTTCAAATTCCATAAAACCAAGGAATAAAAAATACTAGTGAAAAGTAGGTAAAGGTTTATACTACAGAATTCGATTGTGTAACGAAAATATGCGGCCATAAAGTAAATAAAAAAGAAATTTAAAGTAATGTTTAAAAAAGTAAAATTAATTCTACAAGTACTTTCTAAATTTCTTCCAGTGAAAATTTCCCTAATTTCAAATCAACATTGCGCATCAATAAGTGAATAGCCACTATTAATAAGTAAATATTCACTTATTTACAGTGATAAGTGCGCAACTGTTAAGAAATTAGATAAATTTTCACTGAAAGAAATTTAGAGACCCCTTAAAGTACTCACCTTAATTATTAAAATTTTTCTTTCTTACTTTCGAGTATAAATTGGAAAATAAAATTGAATATTATAATTCGTTTAATAGCCCTGACAACGAGCGAAGGTGATAACTCGGTAAGTGCCTTAATAACTCGACAAATGTTTTCAAAAAGATAACTCAGGATTTGAAACTTCACTACGCGCAGGATTAACATAGGATGTTTCGTTAATAGAAAGAAATGAGACTAATAATTTTAAAACGGATCTGATAAGAAAACACGAAAGATATATTTGCGAAGTCGAAAAGAGGGAAAAAAAGAAAGGAGATAAAGATTTCGAGGTGAATAGAAAAGTACGAGAAGGGATATCGGCGGGGAATGGAGTAGACACCCCGGAAAAGATAAAAAAAGTTTAAAGCAAATACATCCGGGCGAAAATACCAGTGTCGATAAATCATTGTCTCCATTACAGATTGAGGGAAATCTTTCTCCCTTTCTCTTTCCAGCCTTTCCGGGAAAACAAGTTCTTCGTATTCGAGGTGGCTGCGCGCTCGCGCCGCTCCCCGACGAGAGTGCGCGCCTTGTAAATCCGCGACGCGAATCCGGGATCCTCGTCTGCTTTACGTCAACTGCTATCCCTTGATATAATTTGCGTGTCGTGCTGCGAAAGCTAAACGAAGTTTTTGACGCTTTTTTTTCGCCCGAGTCGCAAGTGGAGAAAAAAATTGTTCGCGAAAAAAGTTTGATCATTTTTTTCTGTTAAAATCTGGTTACTTATGTAAAAATTACTATTTATTTTAATTGTTAATATTAATTTGTTTCATTTATGCTTTGCCCAAGATGAAATGGATGAAAAGGAGAAAAATATATCAATTCGATCACTTCTTGTATAAGGATGAAAGAATTAATTCAG
>JAXIUT010000001.1:17288301-17298717 GCA_035586675.1 Eurytoma californica | reverse complement strand
CAAGATGAAATGGATGAAAAGGAGAAAAATATATCAATTCGATCACTTCTTGTATAAGGATGAAAGAATTAATTCAGTGCCATGTATGAAATGGATGAAAAGGAGAATAATATATCAATTCGATCACTTCTTGTATAAGGATGAAAGAATTAATTCAGCGTCATGTATATCTTTTACTTTAGTTAATACAAAAATTACTATTTACTCTAATTGTGATTGAAAAGTTTGAATGTTTCTGTATAATACATCGTAAAATACCAAACAAACGTTGCCAAATGGATGACTAATTTGAAATTTTTCTCTTCAAATCAGGAGAATAGTAGCCCTATAAATAATTAAAATCAACAAAATAGCAAATAATCTGTGGTAAATACCTGGACCATCTTAAACATTCTTTCTCGGTGCTCTACAAGCTTTCACTCATCAAGACAAACAGCAGCAGATATTTTACAATGCGACGGGTCAAGAGTTTGTTCGTATTTGCTGTTAGATTTGCACCTCGAATAAATATTCGCAGCAAGAGAAAAAGTTACAACTGCTATTATTTGAAGCTTCTTTCTATTCAACGAATTCGCGGAGGGCAGGAGGAGGGGGGCTGATTCAATTTCGTATCTACCGAGTCCAAGAAGAGCGAATTTATCGGTCGATCGCGTCACCATCGCTCGCCATTGTTATACAGGACGCGCTGGCCAATCTTTTCTTGTACCTCAGCATTTTTCACGACGTGGCGAATTTAAACGAACATTTGGCTCGGCCAAATTTACCTTTAAACGCAATAAATGTACTTTTTATGTGATTTATTGAATTTTGTTTGTCATGTCTGACCTGCATCGTTTGTACTACTTAAAATTGGAAAATTACGCTGCCCTTGATTTCATTCACAAAAACTGTTATTTTATGAAAATTATAAAAGTTCCATTATTGAATTGTAAAATTAGA
Organism: Eurytoma californica; assembly: GCA_035586675.1. Taxonomy (NCBI): domain Eukaryota; kingdom Metazoa; phylum Arthropoda; class Insecta; order Hymenoptera; family Eurytomidae; genus Eurytoma; species Eurytoma californica. The sequence continues at coordinate 17,297,778 of JAXIUT010000001.1, read as the reverse complement.
TTCGTAATAATGTTATTTTATTTTTAAAAATGTGCAAGGTGAAGAAAGAGTCTCAATAATAAGTTTACAGACAATTCAAATAGGAGTTAGTATTTTTTTTATAAAGAAAAGAAATCTGCTTGGAATAACAGTTTTCCTCTGTTTTAAAAAAATTATAGAAGAATATTGTGATACCAATTTAATTTTTGAATTTAAATTATGAAAGAATGTAATGTTAGTTTGAACAGAATAATGAAGTAATCTTAAAATGTTTAAATCGTTCTAATTACTCTGAAGACTTCGTGCAATTAAACTTAATCCCACTCTGATATTTAGTATAATACGTACTTTTTATGAGGGAAAATGTAAATTAATACTTACGAAACCATAATACAAGAATTAATATTCAAGAATAAACAAATGACTTGCTCTTTCAGAAACGGTGTATAATTTTAATGGGAATCTTCGACTTGAGAGCGTTTGGAATGGTTACCCATTCGTCGTGTAATTGTTAGAGACGCACCAATGCGGTTCTTTACGAGGCGCAGTAAAAAAGCTTGCCGGAAGCTTAATCAAGCGAATTGCGCTGCTGCCGCTTAAACGTGACAAGCGGAGGGTTGCTTTTCACTCATTGCCGGGCCCGTTGTACGCGCGAACAAGACAAATCGCCGAGTCGCTCTCTTTTTGTCAAAAAAAAAAGAAGAAAGAAGAAAAAATAGGAGAGAAGTTTTGCGCATACGCGAGTTCTAATTAACATAATAAATCTTATTCCTAGACGGCGCTTCGAGCGTCGTTTCTTCGGCTAGGGTTAACCCGAGTTTCTTATATCCCCGTAACTTGATTAATCGATTTCGCGATTTACTTTTTCGAGCGACCCTTGGGAGGCGGGCAGAAATAATTTGCAAAGAGGTTCCGGTCGTTCAGGGGATTGATTTGAATTAAGGAATTAAACTCGTCCGGAGAAGACCGAATAGATTTTAATCTCGTGCAACGAATATTTAGCTGTATTAAGATTGATTGCTTGCGGATGAAGTCAAATAGATTAATTTTGATATTGATTGCACGATAATTAAATTTTAATGGAGCTATAAATTTTACAGAAATATTATGATCAGATTTTTTTTATTTTGTTTATCAAGTCTATCCACGCTCCCCTCTCCCTCCTCCGTTTCCATATTTTTATTATGTATATTTGAAAAATTATTTTAAAATAATAATTGTAACATTTAAATTAGACTTTGCGAAGATTCAATGATGATAATTAAAATGCAATAATAATTAGTAAAATGTGATCCAGCAGTTAATGGTTAATATTTAGTGTTCTTATTATCACAAATATTTAGCTATATTCAAAAAATTTCAATACTACAACACTGTAAAAAAAAATAATGAAATTTATGTAAATGTAATGGAAGCAAAATTTAAGCACGTAACTGAAAATTAATGCTTTACATTAAATTTAAAATTTTTACTTAGGCTTGGCATATCTGACACAATTAGGACAGTACAAGTTAATTAAATTTTTTTAAGGTTTGTTTAAATTTTGCTTCCATTACATTACATTAAATTGAATGCATTTTTTTGTAATGAACGATTGACTGCAGTAATATATACAAGGGAGAGATGGGATAATCTACATACTTGTGATTTCTTTTTGTTAGATCTCTCATTCATGCAGTATTGCATGAAATTAATCGGGTGTCACTTAAACGACGAAATTTTAAACTTGAAAATGAAACTTTATACATTTCGTTCTACGCAAGGCTGCATAATGTGAGAGATGTAAGAATCTCCTCTCTCCCCAGAAATACATAACTCTCCCTCAGATGTAACTTATGCACTTTTGCAATAATTCCGAATCTCATACATTTTAACGTGAATATTAAGAAAATGAATTTGCTAGTATATTTTTAAATTAAAGTAGAATAACACCGCAATAAATTCAATATTGTTCGCCGTTACACGCAGGTAAAGTAGACAATCCCGCAAAATTAATTGCCGAGCTAAATACGCATATTTTAGGGGCCATTACACGGGGGGTGGATCGCGCGCGTTCAGGCTTCAAGCCGCTAGTTTGCATAAAATATTGAAGGCAAGTCGCGCGACCGCCGCCACCGATGCGCATTCTCCGCGCCCAGAGCCATTGCCTTCTCCTCTCCTCCTTTTCATAATTGAATCGTTCCCGCGCCCGGTGCATTCGATCCCCGTATACCCCGCGTGAAATCCAAGTGCCCGCAGTGCCAGAGTTACGCCGCGAAAATTATACTTTTTATGCGCTTTGCTCTCGAATTATAAGCACAACATTGGCTCGCTGTGTCTGTAGCTTTCTTTCATTCCGGGTATATCCTTGTCCTCTTCCGGATGGCGCGTCGTAAAAAAGGGGACCTACTCGTCGTTTGGAATATACGAGCCACTTACGCGCATTGTACTAGAAAATTACAGCAGTGTATTTCTTTTGTCTGGTGTAATTAAATTCTATCTGTACGTTTGTTCAGCCCATTTTACATTATTTTTACTGGTGAATTAAAAAAGTAAGTGTAATAAATTAAGATTTCCTAAAAAAAAATTAAAAAAAGTTTACACGTTGATCGGGGAGTTTGTATACAATTAAATTGATGATTTTATTACTAAAGTTTTATTTATTTAGTTATTGTTTACCTTTTATGCATTGCGTAACTAAATTTTTACATAATTAAAAAGTTGTGAAAGGTTTCTTGAGCTAATGAAAATTCAAACTTCGTATTGAAGCTATTTATAACGGCGAGAAAGTTTTCTGAAGCATTTGCTCGGTGGATTTTTTATTTTATTTTACAACTTACACCGAGGATGTATTGATTCATTTCATGAGGAAACTTAAAATAATCTAGTAAAAAGAATGAGAGTCAATGGAAACTTGTAATTATATTGAACAACGAAAACTCAATGAAACTATTGTATTACAATACAAATCCTGAAAAAATATAGATACAAAATAATACAAAGAAGCAATTTTTACTATTATATTGCTTCGAAATTTTGGTAAGTCACTATTACCAGCGTTTTTGTGAATAAATTATAATGAGACAGAGATGAAAAATCTTTCAAAGCTTTTTAATTTGTATGGCTCTCAATTAAAAGATACTCTAAAACTGCTACGCAAATGCCTTTTTTCAAACTGATCCAAGTCATCTTAAATAAAAAATAAATAAAAAATATCATGATAGTGTAAGTATTCTCGCGAATCGTTTACTAAAAATAAGAAAAAAACTAAGGCACTTTAACTGCAAAAGAAAATAATATAAAGTGACTGGGAGAGTGGAGGGTGGGGGCAAGTGTCAAAAAGGGATGTAGACGGAGGAGGAACTGTGAATTTGATAATTTTGAATCACAAGCGAATCCGAGCCAAGTGCAGTTCCGTGTTAATTCCATCATAAATATGCATCAGGGGATTCGTTCTTTTCATCGCCATCTCCAACAAGTTCGTTCTCCTTTCTATCTTCCCTTTCCTATTTTTTAAGCAAATCATATTTCGTTAATACTGATTTGATTTTGAATATTGTACGCTTCTGCTATCTCGGAACAAATTTTTCTTTCGTATTAAACAATTTCGATTAATTTTTGCTTATAAAAATTTTATGAGAAACATTTATGCTTAGTCGCAGCATTTAATGCACTTTCTTGAAAACAGGCTCTTTTAAGGGGAGATTCTCATAAATTTTCAACGAATAGGGATCAAAAAGTCGGTTTCTGATTTTCTTTAATGTTTAAACTTACATTTATTCAAAATTGCTCATACAGTTTTCACCAATTGACTTCAGACCAAGTGCAGTCTATGTCATTTGCAAAATAAAAGTTGGTATTATATAAGGAAATAAAAATCTGCCTTTGACCCATTTCATTCAATAAAAGTGCTCAAATAACACCGGCAAAGAAATGTTATATTATCAAATATTCACGTTTATTAAATCTCTAATATTATGGACAAGATTATCAAAATTTTTATTATACCTATTTGATACAATATTCTCCTATAAAGCTTTTCTTCTCACACATTCATTCTGCCAGGAATTTCGCTCAAGCAACCTTTTGTAAATACCTTTTTTTTGTACCTTTCATAGGTTTATTTTTGTTTTGCGCGCAAGAAGAGTATCACGAAAATAATTTAATCAATCGCATTCGGCACTACCAGTAGTACATCTTTTTTCCGTGCCCCCGTCAACCCTGCTTCTCTTATCTCCCACCTCACGCGGCTAACCCGCGCGCTAAGTGCAGGCAGAAAAAGCCGCTCGGCTAGCCGGCAGTCCCCACTTCAGCCCCGCAAACGAATTTCCCCTTTTCGCGCTCGCCGAGTTTTCGAGCAGTTTTTGAAATTAAGAGCGGCCTGCGCGCGTCCCGGAGTCGCGCTCGCCCTGCCCGCGATGAGCACGCGAAGAAAAATGCACACAGAGAGAGGTCCCTTTTTGCGCAGCCGTCTTCTTTTTTCGCCGCGCGCATCTCTTTTCCACCAGTCGCGAAACGACGAGTTGCCTCGCGCACTCGTCATGGATTTTGCGTAATTTCATTACGTGTATAATTTGCGCGAGAGTCTCTTTTCGAAACGCTTCTTGTCGGGATGCTCGGCTTTTAGGATATTTACGAGTGGGAGTTTGGCTTATGGAAACGAGCGAGACATCCAGGGATATTTTCGCCGTGCGTGCTTTTGTGAATTTTGAGGTAATAAGAGACTTGCATGCGTCGAGCTTACACCTCATTAAAATGCAATTGTGCTTTTTGTTCGTTTGCTATTTATGCATAATAGCGTTTTGGACTATGTATTAACATTTGAACTATATTTTACCAAATTTGATGTTTGAACTAAGATTCTGACGAGTGTCCTATACTACCATGTTTTTCGTTAAATGGAATCTTTAATTGATGACATTTTAAAAAGAGAAAAATATTGTTGTTTCTCGGTCGTCTTAAATATTTTACTGTTATAATATGTATCGCAATTACAACTGGATAATCGTGGATGTAGCATAAACGGGTCATTACACAGTTTTTCCAAAAGTATGAGATAATGTATTTGCGATAAATGTATTTGCAAAATGTGTATTGTTATTCATGTATGACTTGAAAAACTTAATGATACTGAAACTGGTTTAGCTATTTTTTTTCTTTTTAACTTTTATTATCGTAGGAAATTTAATTGTCGTACGAATTCAATTTATTCTGCTAATTTAACTTGGCTAATCGAAATTCAGGTGCGTCGTATTTAAACTGTTATCTAATTAAATTAGATTTAAGTATGTTTCTTTAATCCAGGGAAACAATTTTTTTATTTCAAATTTGATTATCAAAGATTTACGATGGAAATAATATTTATTGAATGAAAGTTTTTTCTCAAAAGAAATAAAATAAAATAAATATTAAAATAATTCTTTAATATTGATTTATTAATTCTACTTCGAAGGAGTTAATAATTTATTCAAGGTTTTTTTACAAGGAAATTAATTATTGATCTCTGAAAACCCGTAAATGCATGGTATATAGTGCACATAGTTTTACTAACTTATACAGGAAGCTTGTTTATGGTGCATTTAAATAAAAACTAAAAATGTAAAATGTATGTAATGAAAACGATAGATTTTCGTATTCATAGCGCCGATTATCACAACCAATAAAACTGTCACGGCTCCTGCGTTGCGCTCGACTTTGCGGTTCTTATCACTGGAGGACAGACGTCCGGAATTTCCTCGAGAAACAGAATTCGTATATTTCTATTACACCCAACGTGGCAGCTTTTAAGAGCTGGAAAGGAGGAACTCAAGTGCCAGAGCTTTCGACTTCCTCCTTTTCTTTCGCCTAATAAAAGAACAACGACTCGATCTTTCTTTCACTTTTTTAAAAAGGAATCGTTTAAGATGCCGGGAAACTTCTGCTAAAGCGAGAATTTTTCACTCTGATTAATTAAACTGGAGTTTTCTGTTTCGTTTAAACATCAATTTCAAACTTGTAATAACAACAGCTGTCAAAGCTCCAGCCGATATTGTCTATTTTTAGATTAGGTCAAAATATTTGTTAGTTGGAAGCACATTCAAAAACTGGTAATTATTCATAATTGAACAGTGATGAAGTGGTCAAAGAAAGGAATAATTAATTTTTACTCAATCCAGTGATAATTTATTGAAAATAAGTTAAGTTCGCCTGAATTGCACTTATTTTTAGTAAAATTTCATTATTTGATATTTGCACTGATAGAGACTGCTATTAAAGGAATATTTACTGTTTTTAAATAATAAGATATATATATAACTGCTCTACTTAAATGAGTAAACAACAATCGACGTTATTAAAGATTTCTTTTTACAAAAACATGAAACGAATGCATTTTTGAAAAAAGTATTTAAATTCACATAAGACGGATCAGGGTTAATTTTACTACAACAATTAGAAACTTTCAGTCTAGTACGTTTAGTTATGATTTGCTGCTGATATAATACACAATAAATTATACTTAATAAATTTATCAGATTGACAATTAACAGTTAACTGTGAACATATTTTAACGGTACTTGAATAAAAATGAGAATTAATAGCAAAATTTTTGTTTCACATTTTGCAATTTAAGAATATCAACAAAATTCTTTCATTACAATACAATCAAATTATTTTTACAAAAAAAATTGAAAATTTAGATGAGGTAACGTTTGTAAAAGCTTTGTTATATATTTTTTTAAAATAGAGGGCAACAAAAATCCTTTACTTCGGTGGAAAAAGGCCGTTATCTTGCCGGAGATTAACGCACGGCAATTGTACGAAACACGAAGTAAAAATTGAGCAATTTAAAATACGAAAGATAAAAGTGCTCGTGACCAAAGGTTATAGGGGAAAAAAATTCTCGTTTACTGATTCACGGCAAGTGAATTCTTTCCCGAGAGAAAAAGGCCATCACTCGCGCGAACAAAGAAAGTGTCCCCGATCAAAGTGAACCATCAACTCGAAATCTAAATTGAAAAAATAGTCGTATAATCGCTGGAAATAAAACTAATGGAGATTCCGAACGAATCCAGGGCCGAAAAAAATTCCACGCTGATAAAACAAGCCTCGTAAAGGGTAGCAGCGGTCAATTGGCGGATTGCGTAAAAACCGACCAATTTGGCAGAAAAAAAATACGTCGCTCACTTAAAAATCGCGCCTTTATTTTCATTACACCGGTGAAACAATCGCGCGGAGTATTTCTTCCCGTCGGTCGAGCGGCGAAAAAATAGGGGGCAATCGCTCGCGCTGGATCGAAGCGTGAAAAAATATCGGAAGTAACAAAATAGAGGAGGGGAAAGAGCCCGGGGTTTCTTTTCAATTTCCATCTGCCAGCGAGCGGGGCGCCAGAGTAATGCGACGTAGCTATAATGGAAACTCACCTTTTGCCTATCCTTCATAGATCCTCTGCCGAGTACAGCCATCTTGCACATCGTTTCCTCTTGCAGCCGCTTCATGGAATTGCCTTTGGGACCCAGCAGCTTACCGACAAAGTTGAACTGCAACAGACAAACGACAATTCGATTTTAGTTAAGCGAACAACTTTGACGCCTTTCTGTTGTCTTTTACTTTTTTTTTGTAAATTCTTTATTAAGCGAGTCGTTGTTATTAAAGAGATCGCCAATCTTAACAATTTTTTTATTTAAATGGATCTTGTGCGCGCAATAAAATTTCCATATTTCTAAATAATAAAATTTTCATATTCCTTATTTTCTAGCGTAGACATAATAGAAACAGTATTTTAGCTACAAACTGATCAGTAACTTAACAATTATCAGTTTTTGAACATCTAAACAGCTAAAAATTGATTTCATATAACCTAAAAATCATTGATTTCTTACTGGGTAACTAGTAGGGTAACTAGAGTATTATGTCATTATAATATTCTGATTTTACACTGTCAATAAACTTCGCAACGATCGATTATTGTACAGGATTATTATCAAATATGCGAAGAGCTATCGACGTAATTTAAGCGATTTAAGCAAATATGTATTGTATTGATGATAAATTAGTATTCCTTTTGTATATTATTTTAGTATTCCTTATATACATATATATTTTTTAATTCAGAAAATTCTGATCTAAGATTATGATTTGAGTGTAAGATTACGTTGTCATTTTATTTTAATGAGTATAACTGATAACATTTAAAAAGACAGGATATATATCTCTTTTTAGTTCTACACAATTTAAATTTTAGTAACCTCAAATACAAAATTTACTCTTTCTGATTTTATTTTAAAAGGTCAAATTCAATAGAGTACGATTAATTTTACAGAATTCTTATAAAAGAGATCGTAGGTATTAAATTGATGGGAGAAATGTCAATACTTAACAGAGCAAGATTCATCATTCCTTTACCGTATACATTTTCTTCTCCCTTCTACTATATACAATCAAGAAATCGTTAAATCTTCTTCCAATAATTAAAGTTAGTTTTTATAGTTTCTCGTTCGCTAAGGAAACTTTTTTAGTCATCGATAAAAAAAGTGCTTTGTGTTGACTCGTGAACTACTGCAATCAGCACATAGAAACGACGCAGCATAATAAAACAGTCTTACAGTCAAGTAGTTAGGGCAGGGCATTCGTACGTGTGTAATTGTATTTCACTTAATGTACGGCGCGACAAGGAACTTATTGCGGGGCAAAGCAGATTTTGAAAGTTACGTTATGACGCATGTTTGCACGCCGCTGCGCCTGTTTCGCTTTGAGCTACTTGCGCCGCGAGAGCTTAAATGACTTGACGTAAGCGCCGGGGCTCCTATCCTTACCGTTTGTACAGACCCCCCGCGGAAGTACGTACTCTTAGTCGGCAACTTCTTTAAATTTTTGCCGAGTTAGAGGCTCGCGATTACTTATGAAACTTTCTTTGGAAAGCCGAGACCTTCGAGGAGCCACGAGAAAGGAGGGTATTATAAAATTGCACGGAAATTTCGTATATAATTTCTTTTCACGAGACCTTGGTTATTTTTAATTTTCCAGTTGACCGACATTTGCCGAGACAGCTTGGTGAAAATATAAGGAAGAGTGGGATAAAGGGCTGCTTCAATTAGCTCAGTATCATGACCACCAGAAGACGAAGTTTTGATCTGGAATCCTCTAAAAATAAGGTACAATACATATGGTTCTTCATGTTTGGAGAGTTGCATATCAAGCTCAGGTAACCGGATGGTCCATTATGCCGTGTTGATTGATTGTATAATCTGTCCCACTAAACTGCTGTTCTCTCTCTTATTTTCCGTTATCGGAAGATCGTGTGTTCGGAAACGAGTTACAGTGTGACTGTTAATAGAATTGGAAAAAAGAACAATGATGAATCTCGTGAAATTGTGTAAAGCAATCGTGAATGTTCGCGAGATTGAACAAGCACTAGCTTTACCGTTTATGTACTTTGAGGATTATGCTATACAAATGATGTAAAATTGACTGTAACTACTGGAACATGAGCTACGTTTAATCCACTTCTTTGTTAACTTTATACCATGTCCGAAAATTCAA
>JAXIUT010000001.1:17276727-17288201 GCA_035586675.1 Eurytoma californica | reverse complement strand
AATATTTTGAAAATTTTGAAATGCATCATTTAACATAACACATTTTATTTTGAAATAATCCTTTGAAATACGTGCATAGAAATTTTAATAAATTTACACTATATAGAATTTATGTAGAAATACAATCTAACGAAAGAGGCACATCGGAGATGTGCAAACTCATGTCTAGGTAAGACCGTACTGCTGGGGGGCAGTTCTGTTCGGACACCTCTATTCCGCGCACGTTCAAGCTCTTGGTCTACACCACACCTTCTCATGGCTTTCTCAAACGTCAGAATCACTGAGATGTACGCCATTTGCATTGCATGATAAAAAAGAAAAGTTTTAATTAAGCTGATGATTGCTATAGCCCGGGCACTGATCATCTTTTCAATTCAGTGTTGTTCTTCATTATTTTTAATTAAAAAATTCACGATGTAATTTTTAAAAATATGCAAGGCTCAGATAAGTGTTCAAGTGTTCCTATTTGAAAAAACAAAGTTAACCTCGAAATGACCTTTCAGATCATCATATTCAAGGCCAAAAGCCCAAAAGGGCATCATGGGATAACCAGGATAAATCGTAAACCTAAAATGAATCTGAAGTTTACAAAATATTCATCCCGAGACTTGTTTGATTTCCTGAACATCAATGATAATAAGCAACTAAATAGTAACAAAATATAACATTACGGAATGAAGTCTAACTGCATAATTTCTTCAGTGTATAATTTCTTATAATTAATATTTTATTGAAAAATATTTATCTTTTATTAAAAATTTAATTTCGTAGCAGTAAGACTATAGTAATCACTATACTGCTGTATTAGCATACTACAAATGTATTCTGGTAATTACTGTTTCATGCACTTTTCTCATTAAGGTGAATCTGCTTATAATTTTAAATCGTCCAAAATTAACTGCAAGCCAGACTAATCAACTTTGCAGAAACGAGCAATGCTTACCTTGATTAAATTTCCAAAAGCATGAAATACATTGAAAAACAAACCGTGAAACTCGATCGTGCGATCGGCGACGTTTCCACGGGTGAGAAAATGCGCAGAAATGCGTGATCGAAAATTCGTAATATCCGGGCGCCGCATTAACATTTCTGCCGGTTGCTCTCGTGCGTCGCTGCAATTTGCGCGCTGAAACACCGCGCGTTCGACAGTGATTCGCTCAGACAGCGATAAAATACCCCGTGAGCGCACGTGAATTCGCCTTATCAATATTTTCTCGAGACGTTTGATTTGCTTTTACGAATTTAAAACGCAAAATTCGAGCGCTACGGCAATGCGCATTTTTATGTTACGTATCGATTTAACGGCACGAGGAAAAATGAATAAGATATTTTAAATTAAAAAAAATCGATATGTATTTGCTTCGTGAAGTTGGTTTGTTGATTTGTGTTGTAAGGGTTTAAAAAATGATATATTTCGATCGATGCCCTTATAGGTAACATCATCAAAGGATAAAAGACTTAAAGCTAAGACCAACTCGTAAATAATAAAATAAAAATAATTACAAACATAGTCAAATACGAATTTATTACAAAATTTAAGCACACTTTCTAAAAGAAATAATGTATCCTGAATGTACATTAAATATTTACTGAAAAAAAATTTGGATACATCTCTTTAACATCTGAATCCGAAATATAAAGTACTGAATGTGATTAAAGTGTTATTCAATTTAAATTCTTGAAATCTCTGTTTTTTTCAACAATGATGAGAAAATGGAGCAAAAATTTATAGAGTACCCGTATCCGAAAACTCGCGTATTTTTTTTTTAAAGAGAACGGCGGCTCATATTTACGTAACAGTTTGCGTGAGAGAATCTTTCAATCAATCATTAATGAAGATTTCCCTAGAGCTTCATATTACGCTAAAACTCGCGCATTAATATTAATTTAATAGGTGGGTAGAAATTTTGTAATCTCATCATATCCGTACTGCGATGCCTTCCAATAAAATATTCTCAAAATTACAATAAATAAAAAATAGAACAGTGGATTGTAAGTTAAAAACATCAACGTGAATATTCACGTAAAATTATGCCTTGAAAAGCTAGCAGCATTAATACGAGCCTTTCATTTCAATTTCAAAACTGGTAAACATAAATTTTCGAAATTAAAAAATTGAATCATACCGTTTGCAATAATTGAAAGATCGTATAATTGGAACAAATATAAAAAAAAATACAGAAAATATCGCTTCAAATAATGAATAAGAAATCTAAAATAATGAACGAATAACAAACAAAAGATTGATATAACTTTTTTTTTATACAATACAGTAATTGCGTTTCTCAAATTAAATGCAAACACGTTCGCGCGCATTTCCTGATATACATATTCAACGAGGTCCGTTCGCGTGGGCGCGCACATAAAATTACTAAAATCGCATCTAATTAAACGTTTTGGCGCGCGAAAATACCGGCTGCAATTTTGTTCGCGCCGGGCCACTGGGCGGTGTAGCGTTACACCACAGGCCTGCCCAGCCGGTGTTAGCGTTTGGGTCGGAGATAGGAGAGTAGAGGCGGCGGCGAAAGAGCGCATCAAGGAAATCCAATATCGAAAATTTCGCCCCGACTTTAATTTCGTGCCCCTCGCGCATATAATTCGCCGCCGCCGCCACCGGATACCATTAATACGGCTCTCTACCGCGGGCCGCTTATCTGGGCCGCGCGCTTCCTCCTCCTTGGGCGCGATCGATTAACTTCCGCGAGCCGGCGACGACGCGAAATGAAGCTTTACGAGGCCCGCGCCGAAATAACTATTTTAGCGGGGTGAGATTCCTGTCCCCCCTCCACTTCGCACTTACTCTGCTAATGGTGTGCGTGCGACGCATTAGCGGGGGTTATTAACGAACCGCGGCCGCGCAATCATTCGGTTCGGAAGCTACGCGACTGTTTCGGTGTTTGCACGCGGGTACGCGCTCATTAGACAAATCTCAAATTGAAGGCCAAGAGGATAAGCAGGTGTTGGGACGCGAAAATTGATGCATGCACTGTTTATCGACAGTTACTGGGAAGTTAATTTCATTGTTTGAAAGATATATTTGGAATCTTTAAAATTCTATTGTATTTTCTTTATTTTTCTGTTAGAAATCGTCAATTTCTGAGTAAGTTGAAACCAGATTTTGGACTGTAAATTGCCTTTTTTTGGTCATTGAATAATATCTGGTCAATTTAGTTAAGAATTTATTTTATTAAAAGTTGTTTACATTGACAGAGTTGTTAAGTGGTGTCTTACTTAAAGACAAACTGATAGGAAAATCCAGGAGAGTTTCTTTAAATTTGAGGAATTAAAAACTTATAGGAAATTCTCCTTTTTTATATATCAGGTGTTTCTCTTACAAAAATAGGAGAACCTCCTAAACGAAAAAGGAGAAACTCCTAAACGAAAAAGTTTCTAGAATTTCTTCTTTTTCGTTTAGGAGGTTTTCCTATTGTTGTAGGAGAAACACCTGATATATGAAAAAGGAAAATTTCCTAGAAGTTTTTAGGAGAAATTTCCTCAAATTTAAGGAAATTCTCCTGGATTTTTCTATTAGTGTATAAGATGGACAAACAAGTGGTTTAATATAACCTAAATATGGTCAATTTCTCTTAAATTTAAATTTTCTTTTATTTCGAACGGGTTTCAGCATCAGTACAAAGATGTAGAAGCATCGAAGAGTCAAAAATCTTATCTGAATCAATTAATTTCCGATTATTTAAAAATAAATTAGTACGCAGAAGAGGACACATTCGCTGATTAATTTAATTAAGTTAATGTAAATGTAAAATTAAATAAATAAAAAATGTGCCCGAGTCATAAAAAATAGTAAAAATGCTCATGCATGTAATTTTCTCAAATAAAAGAGGAGGATAATAACATGATTCAGTATGTGGTTTTGGTGGGTACAAACAAACCCTTCACTGAAAACTAGAAAGCGCAGTCATCCGGTACTTTCTCCCTTAATTAGGGTAATTATTTCTTTGGATAATTAGTAGCGCAGCAAAACCGTGATGAATACCGAAGAAGTTCGTAGTTGATGTTGCGTGTACCCTTAGTGCAGATTTAACACAGATAAGGGAAACATGTTCAGATTTAATACATTATTTGCGAGATAACAAAGTAACAATGTTGAAATTGTTATTGTAATATAAAAAATACTAATATTTTTATATTACAATAACGTGATTGATCACATATTGCCTTATGCATTTTGGGCAGTAATTAATAAAATCGAGCACTTTAATAAAATAGCGTATCACACTGATTGGTTTTTGTGTGTGACGTAAATTTGCAAGATTAATTAAACGAGAGAGGAGCAAAATCGCCGTACTTACAAAGTATGGAGCACGTACTAACAAGACAAGTTTGTAACCTAGCTAAACCCCTGATACGTTGGCCCTTCGTGACTCCGTCAAACGAAAGAGAAGAACAAAGGAAAAAAGCGAACTACCAAACTAGTTACTCCTTGATCCTTCGAGGCATACTGCACTTTTGGCTCTCCGTCCCTCTGAACAAAAAAAAAAGGCGAGCCCTCGTCTAGACCCCGATGCAGCGTCACGGTCGTTTATAATTTAACCGGGCCGCTTCTCTCTCTCTCGTTTCTTTTCGCCCGGGCACATACACCGTGGGCTTAGTTACAATTATCCCTTATTCTTGAAAATAAAAGAGAGACAAGGCCATTGGCGCGAAAGAACGAGCGGCCACTTGCGACTTAGTTTTTGCAGACGTAGTGCGTTTTTTTTACTTTTTGCTCCGTGTACGTGCGTGTGTGTGTGCGCGCGCTCGGCCAAGAAAGAGACTCGAGATGTCGGCTTTAAATTCTCGGACGAAATATCTTTTTTTCAGCGTCTCTTTGAGACGCGCAGCCACTTTGAAACCACTTGAGCCTCGTTCACGCTGGGCAAAGTTAAATACTTGCAAAAAGTTGCCAGGCTGAAACTTCTATGATGCAGATCGGGGCGTGATTGTTTTACTCATTATATTGATACGTTAGAAATTTATTGCATTAGTCAACGAATTTCGTTTCGAGTTCACCTATTCCATATAAATAAATACCTTTTATTAAAAAAAAATGTTTTGAAAGTTAACAGATTAAAATACGTTGATATTATTATTATTTTATTATTGAGTGGTAAAAAGTAAGGAAATAAATAAATAAAGTTTCATTTCAATTTTTTTCAATATACGCTTTTTCATAATATTTAAAAGAATTGGTATAACTTTAACGATCCTTTGTGGCATTTTGAAATACGAAATGAAACTTTTTTATTTGTGTAATCTAGTTTGTAAAAAGCAAGGCACGATAGTCCGGAAAGTCGAAAAAAGTTCATAACATTTTTACAACTCGTGACCTGAAGGAGTGACACATTTTTAGCTATTTTTAGATAACATTTTTTTGACATTTTTTCCGTGTAACCTGGAAGGTACAATTAGATTTTCTTTTTAACTTTCCATCCAAAAGAGTTCAAATGACTTATTTCAAAGCTAGCAATTCAACAAAAACGAAAGAAACGATTGAAAGGCATTAAAATCTATTTTAGAAATCTTGAATTAAGCAAGTATCTTACTCTCTAAATTTTACCTGTAATAAGTAAACGACTTATCACTAACAAATAATAGCGCTAGGTATATACCTATATAGATTTTTCGGTATTATTACAATTATTTATGTTATTTCTTATTTTAGAAAAAACAAACTATTTTTTTATAATTACTGAATGTTAGTGAAATTACAAGAAGTTATTAATTTTAATCATACACATTTTAGTAACTTACAATTAATCCTTGTTACACACATCATATTTCCTTCACCTTTCAATATTTAGTTTCTCGAAAAGAAAATATTGCAAATGAGTTGAAAGAGAGAAAAAAAAGGACGCCACAGAGTGGCGCATGTGCGAGCGTTAAAAGTTCTTAAAAGTCCGAGGGTAAAAAGGCGTGCTCTCTGCGCGGGAGCAAAAAGCGAGAGGAGACGAATCGCGCGGTCAGCCCCCGCAGGCGGAAATAAATGCTTGTGCACCGAGGAATTTTAATGAAGTCCGCCGCGTATATCGCGGCCTCAACACTCGTTATTTGCATTAATTTTCAAATCTCCCGGCAGCTCGCGCAACTGGTCTCTGCATTTTTTGGTGATTTTAGAATGCGGACCCCGACCGCCGCCGCCCGACGAATTATCCCTCCCTCGAGGGCTTTAAAAAAGTGGGACACGGCCGCTTTTTCTAAATAAATGACGAATCGGATTTACATTTCGGAGCGCGATTCAACTTAAAATAATTACGCGCGCGCTCGAAAAGAAAGAGATGATCGTTTTAATTAGAAATAATTAGAAATTTCCTTCTGAACTTTAGATATATGCGCCTAATTCACGATATACTTTATACGCCAAAATAAACCTGACGCAGCGAGTTAAATAATTTATCGCACGGCGAAATTAACGGCGACACTAATTTGCAAATTGTATGAAATGGACCATTAGGCGAGGTAAAGTAAATTCTCTCCGATTGCTTTGATAGAGGATGCGAAATATGACGCGATCAAACTGTTCCCTTTTGATTTAGCGACTTTTTTCCAATTTGTCCGACGGTGGACAGGCAGTGGCCAGAGTTGCGCCCCAACATAGTGACGGAAACGAATTAGAAACAGTGAACCCTTTTTAAGAATTTCTTTCATTTATGTATTTATTTTAAAACTACAAATGATTCATTTCGCAAAAAGGCTTGTTTAAAGGTATAAAATGTACTAATGCATTTACAAAATGATCCATCATAATTTAATGATAATAATTGGCTAATTTAGTTACTTGGTAAAACTGACCAATTTTTCACTGAATTGATAGGAAAACTAAACTAATAACTGGTTTAACTAACCTAAATATGGCAGAGTTCTACTAATTTTCTGTTAAATTTGACTTTTTTTTAGAAGGAATTTCATCCGTACAAAGATTTACACGCATCTAATATTTAGAAACCATCATTGCATGAATTAATAGCCCACAAATTTAATCGAAATTAGTATTCTGAAGAAATGGGCCATTAGGCGAGGTAAAATGCTTTGATAGGAGGATGAGAAATATGATATAATCAACCTGCTCCCTTTGGCTCGGCGACTTTTTCCCGATTTGTCCGACGGAGGACAGGCCGCGTGACCAGAGTCAGTCGCCGTCGCGACACAATGACCGAAACGCGTTATCATCTCCATGACGTATCGACAGTTGGGGAATTAAGTGTCAATGGCAGCGGAGCTCGCCACTGTCATCGCCAGTAATTTGAAAACACGAGTTCGTTAGCGGCTTCTGCCCCGGAGTAATAATACGCCGACAAAAGTGTAACGATAGTTGGGAAGACCCCTTTTTTTTTATTGTACCTTCAAACGTGGCAGTAATGAGTTTTCTTGTGACCTCAAAAACTCGCCGGTTATAATGGAAATGAATGCGGGAAATCGTACCAGATACCTTCTGGTTATTGTAATTAACTTTAT
The DNA here is from genome assembly GCA_035586675.1 of Eurytoma californica. Taxonomy (NCBI): domain Eukaryota; kingdom Metazoa; phylum Arthropoda; class Insecta; order Hymenoptera; family Eurytomidae; genus Eurytoma; species Eurytoma californica. The sequence continues at coordinate 17,280,746 of JAXIUT010000001.1, read as the reverse complement.
AAAGTTGGACTATTGAAACTGGAGTTTCGACGTTCTATTTGCATTTGATCCACGGAAAAAAAATAATTTAAAAAAAAAGTAGTTTAATGGATCTGAATAAGTAAATAAGCTGCTCCCGTCGCACTTAAATATAGATTACGCCGCGAGAATGTACAATACTTGTTTAAAATCGCGCGATAATTTTAAAGCATAGACCGTATCCAAGGTAATTTACACCGATGGCCCGTATCCTTTATGCGGGGCGCGCATTATTCATTTATAATTCTAGAAAAGTCCTTAACTAATGGGCGCGCGCTAATAAAAATTGCGTGGCTTAACGCGCCGATCCTCTTATCGGAGTTTATCACGACAAAGAAGCCGGCCCCTAAAAAACAGCCCGTCAAATATCACTCCGCTCGCTAAATTTCGGACTTTATGATCGCTGAGAAGCGATACGATCCGGACTTACCCCGATGATCCGCTTACCGCGGAATAAACAAGTCGCCGTTCCTCCTGCAGTTAACGCGGCCAGTCCTCCGAAGTGCAATCGATCCCGTACGAATCACAACGGCGGCGTCGGTATCTCACGAAGCTCGACGGCGCAAAGGCGCACGCACGACATCCAATCCTCGCGATGCTGCGCAGCCTATTATAACGAGCCCAGGCGCGATTCGCAAGGCGGCTTATGCACGGCGGATCTCGTGAATATGGCAGACCGGGTAAATTGGATACTACGCAGCCTACGTCGTGCGTAGCATTCACAAAGAGATCGTGCGCGCATGAGTTCGTTGGCACGGTGCGACGGACTGACGAAACTGCGTTTTAGCTCGAAGTCTCTCGCTCGCTCGCGCGTTCTCTCTCCTTCCTTTCCTTCGTTGCTGGCTCTCTTTCTTCATTATTTTGACTAGGAATATGCCTAAAGACGCTGGTGCTCGACGCAAGCTGCGTTTTCAAGCGCTTGATTAAAGATGGAAACTCGAGATATTTATGCATCATGAGAAGCTCGGAAGTTTTAAGTAGACCATAAACAACATCAGCTTTTCAGGGCAAATCATTCTGATGTATCGTCTTTATTAGGATGTAGTTTGAAAGTCAATAAGTACTCTTTCCCTTCTACCTTTCTTTTTTGTACCATGAGGTAAGTTTCAATAATAAACTGCACGTGCAAAGTGAGGGAATATGGTACACGGAATAAATAACCTTTAAGGTAACAAGTAATAAATAATTCATTTAGTAGATGTTTTAAATGCCATTAATTTACAATCTGGAACCTCCTATATTTAATCAGAATTTTAAGACTTAACATTATGAAGTATCGATAATGGAGATTGATGAATTATTTCAATAAAAAAAAAGAAAAATAAAATGCTTTTTTATGAATTATTTTGCTAAAATATGTAAAAAATAACTTGCCTTGACAATATTCTAATTGAAGATAATGCATTTATAAAATGATATTACGTTCTGCCTGACCAAACCCAGGTGTTACTACTTACAATAACATCCCACTATAACCAAACGCAAATCATTTGAAGAGTCTTCAGGAAAAAGGTGGGTATTAAAAATTTTCATCTTCCAGAAAATATAAATTTACTTTTTAATCTATTCTCTGTTATTACTGTGCGGCCCTTTTTTAAAAAGATGTCAAATAAATATAAACGGAGAGAAACTTTGGATAAAAATTACTGTTCTTTTGACGGCAACCAAGGATTTACTCCTCCTTCACCAATTGATTGCAGATAGAATTTTCTTTTTTATTATAATAAAAGAGAATTTTATTATATATAAATATATATAAATAATATTATATATAAATATAATATTAAAAATAAAATAATCGAGACTCCAATGTAAAATTTATTGATGTTATAAAGATTTATTTCGTTGCAATAAAAATTAATACTCCGAACATAACAAACTCTTCTGATATAATGTCCATGGTAACCATCGAAACAGCGTTAATTTTTATCGAATATACATACTACGTACTTATCTGCAACATAACTGAGGTTTCATCAAATAATAACTACAAAAGTACAGGTGACTAATAATTTTCTAAAATGGGTAATTCACTTTTCCATGAACACTTGATATACAGAAACGAGAGTTTATTAACATTTCGTTTAATTGTTCAATTACTTTCCAATCCTCTTTAATATTCATTGAAATGGAAGGCAAATGAAATAATACCGTCTGGGCACGGGCACTCATAAGCGACAAGGTAAAGGCGGAAAGGCGGAATAGTACGCGATTGATAATCAGACTACGGCGTGTTTGGTTTACCGCCGTGGCCCCCCCACCGATTTGTCATGCATCATTTTGCGCCTGGCTTTCCCACCGGGACCGGCAGCAGGCGCCTCTTGCGCACCTACTGTTTAACCGCAGCTGATGCTCCCCGCATAACGAGCTCATACGTATTTACATTTATATAGCTAATTCGGATTTTTTCCTAATCTCGACCCGCGTTACTCATTCATCGTACATCAGCTAGGTAGGGTTTGACACGAAAATTAATTGTCAACTATCTTGAGCGAGAAGCTTGTGCTTGGCTTTTAACGAAACCGTGAGTGGCAGGTAAAGAATTGCGCCAACTTATTTGAGAACTACCTTTTCTTTTAATTACGGTTTTATAAAAGGTTGTTCGAGTGTAAGCCAATCCCCTCGTTAAAAAAGCTTATTAACTCGGGAACTCCTGCGATTGGCGCTTAATTCTAAAGTGACATTGCCGAAAACTCGATAAAACTTCATAAGCCAACCGGAGGGGGGAAGAGATAGAAAGCTCAATATTCCTAAAAGCAAAATGAATTCCTCCCGCGGAATCGATGTATACCCTTCGTTGAGAGTAAAATTTGTTACATCGATCACTCAAGTTTCTTAAGAAATTTAAAATAAATTATTGAAAAATGCATGAGACGCGCCTCCCTATCGGATTACCCATTGTATTCTATGAATTCATAAAAATCTTTGAAAATTCCTTTTTATGCACCCTTAAGATAGCTTACCAAGTCTGTATTCTGCTGTATTGTGCTTATTCAACGTAAGCAAGAAACAGCATTAAAATTACTAAGACAGTCAATCCTAAAAATATTATACGTAGGTATATGTGTCAATAAAACATTTATATCTGCTAAATAAAGGCCCGCAGGATGCAAATTAAAGTGGTTTGTTTCATTATTCGGTACTATAAAACAATTTCCAAAGTTTCACCCGAATTGGTTACCCGGAGGTTTGACACTGTCCCGGCAAGTAAAAATGTAAAAGAAGATAATTTCAGAACTAAATTACTGCGTTAAAGTGGCAAACAACATTGTCGATCTGAAACAATAGCCCAAATTAACAAAGTTCATTATAGTTCTATAGCCGAGGTCTGAGTTCGAAAGAAAATTCGAACATCGAGAAATTGGAAAAGTTAATTTAACTTGGAGCGATACAGCGGCGGGGCGATAACGGCCAGCTGAATAATGAACAATGAAATGCCGAGGGACGGTTTGAACCGAGGAATTTGTCCGTGATGCACTTTAACGCGGATGGAATTAGTTATTTTGGGCAGCGCTGGAGGAGATGCGCGGAGCAGCCTCCCAACCCTCGTGCACCGGCCTAACTCGAGTAAACGTATATCGAAAAGCATATTGCGCCGGCGGAGGCACGGCGCGCAGCGACCCACTAAATCACAAGTCATAAATAGCTTTGAAGTTTCGACAGTGCACGCGCCAAGAAGAGAGATAGCGCCATGTATTCGCCGTGCTCTTGACTGCCGCTACCGAGCGCGCAATTTGATTTACTCCTTATCGAATGACAATGTTGTTACCGCAAAAGAAATTGGCTTCGGCTGCCGCTGGTGTACAACTTTGTACCTTTCACGATAATGAAATGTTAAAATTACTAGATCAATTAAGTACTTCGTCAAAGTGTTGGTAAAATGATACTTTGCGCTCGTCTTGACTTGTGGAAGTCATTTTGTGTTAGTAGTAGGGGCAGCGCGGCTACGGGGCCAGCGCGGCTACGGGGCCAGCGCGGCTACGGGGCCAGCGCGGCTACCG
>JAXIUT010000001.1:17259362-17276627 GCA_035586675.1 Eurytoma californica | reverse complement strand
AAATGATTTTCATCTTCAATAATAAATAAAATACTTATGCCGATAATGCAGATTCCTACAAGAGGGTTTCACATCCCGTTAATGGACAGAACTTGTCATTCGATTATATCACAATGCTTCCCAAATTGGTCGTTAAAAGGATAAAAAATAACCGAAAACCGTTTCATTCGATATGGAAAAATTAGATAATTTCTGATCCAGTTTAGAACTATTGATTGCATTAAAAAAGTCTTTCGACGTTAGGTTTGCTATATAAATGTAACGTATTGTATGTCGACAATACTGTTTGCTAAGCTTTTTTAAATTTTTTAGGCATACTATATCTCCGCTCATTCTGTGCGTAGTATCAGACTTTTGACCTGGTTTCAGGTAATGAGAACGACCAAAAAAGACGTTTATTTAATCAGTCGCACTACTGCTAATTCTCGCTTTGTAAACTGGCTAAGTAATGCGCTCAAAAAGTAATGAAAAAGCCTGCGTTTATTCAAATTCTTCACGAAAGTAAACCCGCGCCCCGCTTCCTCTCTTCAAACGAAGCCAAGAGGACGAAACTGACAGAGCGAGAGAGAAAGAGGGAGGGGGTTGGGGAAAAGAACGGGGAGGAAAGTCTTGAATGCAAGGCTGTACGATGCACGGTAATTTCATATTCTTTATGCAAGTCTGGGTAGTAATTCTGGGCTTCGAAAAATTTTTGATAAGAATAAAAAGCAATTGTTCCTTTACAGGACGTGTTTGAAAAAGTGTGTAAAATTGTGAAATGATGCGCATATATCTCCTATGCATGGTATAAAAATTGCTTGTTTTCTCTAAGTAATTACAACACGAAGCAGTTATTGTTTAAAATAAACTACAAGATTAAAATAAACATTTAAAACAAAAGTATTTTTTTTTTTTTTGTTATTTATTAATTCGTTTAAGAATATTCGGAAAGGGTTACTTCAAAATATTGCATTTACATTTGAATCCATTAGAAGAGGATCTAATTTTTTAACGTAAATATACCTCACGATAGTTACGATTCGCAATCGATTAACTTATGTAAAACAGAAAGGAATGAAGGTAAAACCTGAGGTAAAATTCCACGAGAAGAAAATATCGCAGAATTGTGAATCAGTTTGCAAAATAGATGCGTTTGACCTCACTCAAAAAATTTATTTCTGAGAAAACTTTACTTATAATTGAAATGTATTTATGCAAATTTGAAAAAACAAACTTCATATTCATCTTTTGCATGAATATCATTTTGCTACAAAAATGCTTAAATTGTCATATATTGCAGGTTTAAATAAGATCGTGTAAAAAGCCGGGTTTTTTTTTCTTAAAATTAAAAGAGTAATGTAATTCCGTCTCTACTCTCTGTAGGTTAACTGCGACATTCAACCGCTGGAGATTCAATGCCAATATTTTGCGTGACAGTTTGTTACCGCAGGCAGCGGGAGTTTGAAGGCGTCGCTGTAAAGCAGCTATTCCCCTTTGAGGCTACGAATATATATATATTCGCAGCCAACTAATCGGCTCATGTACATGAATTATTTGCATACAGGACATCACTTGAATGAAATTTGAGCCTTGCAAATATTAAACGTTTCTCACACAGATTAAGCAATAATTTATAGGTGTAACTATTACATGTGTAATAAAGAATTTTAAACTTCAGATCGTCGGAATTTGATGAGCATTAATTAACTTACAAAGTCTTCAAAGCAAAATCGTCCTCTATTAGCTAAATCCCTCGAGCTTTATGCGCCCAATTTGCTCGTACCCTTTTAACAAAATTCAGAAAGACACTCAAATAACAAGTAAGGGCACTTTTTTCAAATTTATATTCTCATTCAGAGAAATAACGATATTACATTGATATAATAATGACTATTGCATCGGTCTATTTAAGAAATCTCAAAATTCTTTGATGATTCAAAATGAAATCTTAAAGTTGCAACAATAAATTATCAACTTTGAAGCTATTTAACCTAATATTTACTTAATAACCAATCAACTTTAGGTTCAGCCAAGAGAGCTTTAAGCCTGTGAAAAGGCTAAATAACGCATAATCCAAATTTCTCTGAGATTAAGACGTAGAGTTCTATCTCTTCTTCTTTATAGGCGATGAAAGCTTACTTTATTTTTGTATGTTTCATTTGTTGCTTAATTTTCCATATTCAATGAATCTCGGGCTCCTTGGCATCGTAGGAGAAAAGTGTCAGTGATAAATGAAAAGAAAAATTTATGAACAAAGGAGGGCGAATGCAGAAGAAAAAGAGCGACTGGCAAAGTCCAGTGACGATAGTCAGGGCTTTTATTTTCTCCTTACCGTACGTTCGAACTCGAAGAATAGCCTTAGCTCCTTTCGATAAAAAAGGATTTTCAGCGCGCTCCTGCAATCGGGTCACGAAAGCCATATCATGCTCCTTCATAAATAACCCAATTCAGTATCCACGAGGCGTCAGCGAAGAGTAAGGAAAGGGCCGGGAGAATGGAAAAAGACTAAAAAAAGAAATAACAAGTTTGCAGAAAGTTGGGCCGGCGCGATCATTTAGCAAACTGATTTCTTATTGCGAAATAGAGCGTCAATGATGCAACCTGGATGGTGTATTTTTGGAACGTCAGCCTCGACATTAATAGGTTATCGCAAATCTAGTTACAGCTTCGATCAAGTTACGAAAAAGCTGCTATTGTTATGAATATGTAAATTTCGTCAATATTCCAATATCTTGTGCAACAAAAATAAATAAGCTGCATAAATTTGATTTTAAAGCTTACATAATTAACTTTAGTAGCTACAGAACAGAGTTGTAAATAACTAATTCAATTTTGGGTTTAAGTCAAACGCAAAATTCATAATTTACCTGTGAATTGTCTATAAAGTATCTTATGAACTATATGTTGTATAATTCAACAATTAACAACTAAGTTATGAATTATGTCTTCATTTAAATCCAAAATTGAATTAAGTATTTGCAACAGAATAATCTACTGCTCAAGAACAATTCAACGAATAATAAGTATGCTTTTCTTTAATAAAAGGACATCAAAATGCAATCAATAAAATTATAACGAGTACATCAGTGTCAAATGAAATCCTCGTCGACGTGATAGAATACACACGGCAAACAAATAATGACACTACGAAAAAGATAATGGAAGAAAGAGAGATACAGATGTAGGGCGCGAACATCGCGTGTATCCCGCAGCCACTACAAGCTCGCCGTAGCTGCGGCCGGCACATGCTGCGGCTATATGACTTTCCCCATCCCTTACTTACCAGAGGCGCGCACTGCGCGGGTGCAAGAGAGGCCGAAATCGTAGAGTTCCCGGCGCGCGCGGTCCCATTAATCACGGGGTGGAAGCCCGTATGCGCGGCTGCCGGTCGTACCTCCGTCTCTCTTGCGAAACGATAATCACATTACCGCTAATCACCAACGGGCAATCCGAGTGACGCCAAAGACGCGAGACGGAGGAGAGAGGGAGGGGGCGAGAAAATCCGGGGGGGAGGGGTATCAAGATATGGTGGCTCTGCCGGGGGCTGCTCTATCGACTTACAGCTGGGTTCACAATGTCATCGCGCGCGCGGGTGCGAGGTGAATGAGCTTCCGCGGTTTTCCAATGCCTCTCCACTGGCACACGCCTATTATCGGCTCGTGCGGTCACGCACCGGTAGCTGCAAGCTTTGGTTTCCGCGGTAATCGCGCGAAACCCACCTCTGCTCGGCCCGTCAAAGATGACGCTGTGTCGCGGTTTTGCGGCTCTTCTCATTTGTCTCTCGCGTGGGTCGAACATCGACATTTCAAAACAAGGATTAAAAAAAAAACGAGCTTTCAACAATAAGTTTGTCACCTTTTAAGCAGCAACTAATTCGAGGAAAGTAAATCGTAGTCGTAAAGTTGCTCAATCGCCGTTCGAACTGGGTCGCCTGGAATGTGATCAATTTGCATAGTTACCCTCCGCGCAGGCTATAAAATCAGTCAAAGTGGTCGGAACAAGCAAACAGTTCGCCGCGAGCAAGCGTTTACGCGAGCAAAGTCGCGACAAAAGGGAGGGTGGGAGGGATGCGCACGAGTAGTTGTAAACGCAGCGGAGGCACTAGGCCTGCGGGGGCGAGTAATCGTGGGCGACGAACGACCGGCCGCAACGGGCTCGTAACGCAGTGGCCGATGGAGCAGGACCAGGCGGAACTGCGTGGGGTCCCTCTCGGCCGTTCGGCAGCGGGTAACGCTACGATGACGAGCGACCGACCGAGCGATTAGTAGATCGATCATCGGCGAAAGCCCGCGGGCGTGCACTTGCAGCCCCCGGCGGCCCGCGTCTACTGCATGCCAAATGACAAGGACGATTAATCAAAGTCGGAAACTTGGCGGTCGACCATTTCGGGATCTGCCGCTGTTGTTGCTTGTCGCTGCGGCTGCCAACGCCGTCACCGGGCGCTACTAAGCGCATGTTTATGTATTTACGCGTGTACCTACGTATTGATCGCGCGGCTGCTTAATGGCGCCAACTGACTCTGGTCGAAGAGGGTGTGCAAGTAGCGAGCCTCTCCCGCGAAGGCTATGAATAAGGATTCGATATCACTTCTGCGCGGGGGATCGATCCATCAACTCGGTGAGATTGACCGATGGCGCGGGAACGCGCCAATTGTGGGGACAACGCCTGGGCGGTGTGAAATCTCATCCGAGGAAATTGAAAGCAGAGGGTAGACTTCAAACTTTTTTCTTTTTTACGCTGAAAAAATGTGTTTGTTCCTCCAGGCATTGTACACTTTTAGGCAACAAAAAAACTGTTACTTTATCTTTGATTGAGAGGGAGAATCTGTTAAAATAACCATCACAAAAAAGTTGCGGAATTATGTACTTTACTGATCCTTACTTTCCAGTCAAAACTGGAATTCACATCTACTCAAAATTTTCCTCGATGGACCATAGTTATCCAGAGATTTCTCTCTATGCGCCCTTTTCGTTTTCAGTCCTTCAATTGCATCAGATGCTTTGTGCTATTCTGTCATCAGGTGGCGATGATCAGTATGTTGGTCCTCACAAACGGTCAAAAAGCAAGTTGTTTACTATTTAAGACTGTTGATACTTTACTTCCTATTACATATTATAAGACCTTTACGATGTGATGTAATTATTATTGTAACATAAATTATCTTACGTATAAGACAAGTAGGATTAGCAGTCGTGGCGTAATTCCCAAATAGGGCTGGAGTTAGTAGGTCGCCCTTCACTTTATTTGTCTATTAAAACCGTTGTAGAGATTAGCGGACCTACTCCTAGTAATTCCATCCAGAGGACGCATCGCAATTTTACTAATCTCAATTTTATCTCAATAAAAGAAATAGTGTAAACACGTCACTTTTCAACCGTATTATCTGAATAATCAAAATAAAATACAAACTTAATTCGAAATCTTATTTTTTAATTAATACAGTTTGTAAAGATTTTCACAATTATAATGATTACATAATAATATTTTTCTTACTCTGGCATGTTCCTATACAATTTAATAACTACTTATAAACCCACTTTTAAACTCACTTATAACCTCATATACATATTTGATCTTGAAATTTACGAGAAATTTTACACATGAATTTAATTAAGATTACAGTGGCTGTAAAATAGGGACCATTAATAAACCCGGAAAAAAGAAATAAGCATGAGTACAAAACAATAATCTCTTTACGGGCTGCATATAAATCTTTTCCGCCTTAAACCGCGCGACCTGCACTACGGCAAACATCCTTGTGTTTATTTCCACCCTCCTCCCACGGTTCGCTCTCTCTCTCTCTCTCCCTCTCGCTCTCTCTCTCTCCGTCCCTGCCGAAAAGAAAGTTTGCCCAGCCGTGAGATGGCCGAGCGCAATTTCTCGCGCGCGCGCGGCCCCCCTTTTTATTTCTCCGCTTTTAATGTGTACGTCAGCAAAGCTAATGCAGACCGCCGGCTCGTCGCGTCCCGAAATTGCGTCGTCGTTGCCATAATATGCTAATCCAAGCTCTCTCTCTCTCCCCCCCTTTCTCCCGCCCAACCCCTTGCAAAAATTCCCAGGGGCACCATAAATAATTTGGGGGGGACGAGCGGGCGCGACTCTCGACGAGAAACGCGAAAAACTTAAAATTAGCGCCGCGACCCTTGCAAAGTGCTCTCTCGCGAATTCCGCGTCAAAGGGGAGAGAGGGGGGGAGTGGAACGCGCGAATAAACAGCTTAAATAATTTTTGCATTCCTTCAGCGGCCGCGCGCGCATAGTGCGGAGAGCCGCGGAATCTCGAACGCGTTCGCTGGAAAAATACTCCCGCTCGTTTCCGTTGGTCGACCGGGTCTTTAAGCCAGTGTCGCGCTATAATTTGCTTGAGAAATTTCTCCGCGTTAATCTTCCGGAAAAGCTTCTTTTATGGTCTAATTTTAATGGAACGTTATTGTTGTTACCATTTTGCACAATATACGAGAAAGTGCTGTCGAATAGTGAGGCAGTTTATCATGCGGATGAGATTTAAATGAACTTAACTAAAAATATAAATGTTCAATTCAATTGTGAATGGAATTGAAGAAACGAAAATAGATTGTTTCACAGGCAAATGGGGAAAAAAATGCCCCATAAAAGAACTGAGAATACTAAAATAACAGACCATTCAGATTTACATACTCGTAACCAAAAATCCTCGAAGCCGATTCTGGTCCCCTATTTGACAGATATTGAACTGATAAAAGCGATTCAAAGTATTGAAGAAAATGTCGCACCAAAATTTGGACAATATATGTTTATAAATGTTATCTTAGTATTGGATCGATCCAAGGTTGCCTTTTTTAATTTGTAGTAAATTTTACAAATCTGAGCTTTAAACATGGAGCAATAGAGTTTATAATCTTATGATGCGCATACTAAAATATTGTTTACGACACCGTTATCATCAGCGTTATCGTTTATATCTCTTCGATCGAAAACAATCTACTATGAATCTATCTAAAGATCAGAAATTGATGAAATCTCAAATCTTTTAATTCAAATTTTACTGAAGAAATTTAGGTCAGGATTATTGTACATGAAGATGATCAAGAAACATTAAACTATTTTCTACATATCTTTTATTTAAGTACTGAAGCAAATCATCAGATGAAAAAAATCTATTTATAAAAGGGAGCAAGCAAAATGTATATAGAATTGGAGACCATCTTCTCTCGAACTTGGGGTGAAGTGAAAACATAAGTAGACAATTTCATTGTGCAAATGTCTAGTTGTTTAAATTATCATTCCAGTAACAATTTGACGTTGGCCCAACGGCAGCATACAGTACTGGAAATCGTTGGCATCGGTATTAGTTAGATAATTATCCGCATAATTTTTTTGCAAGGAATGCTAAGTAATCATAATCGCCTACTACAAAAGTTTAGCTAACTTTATGATCGTGTCTAGACTTACTAGTGTAAGGGTATTACATGTTCTAATTTAAAATAAATGCAAATTAACCATTGAAACTGACACTTAGTTTTATTTACTTTAAACAATGCTTTACAAAATTTAAAGCAAATAATTTTGATACCTACGAAAAAGAGCATATTAAGTTACGCCTCAGTCATTTGCAAACCCGGCGAACAAAAACTGTCAAAAACATAATACAGAAAAGTACGTTAATCCCATAAAAGTTCCACATCCCGCTGTCTTTCGCCAAGAGAAAATGCTTGCCCCGTATATGCAGGCTAATTTTCCGCGCAAAAACTTTTGCAGCACTCGCGCAAATAGACGTTCCAGCAGAGGCGGACGGTACCCCCCGGACGGATATGCGCGGCCCAAGGTGGTAGCCGCCGCTGCCGCCTAAAAATCAGACGGTCCGAGAGGCAAAAGAGAGGAGAAAAAGCCTGTACGTGTAATCCGGAAGTCCATTGGTGTCGGCCGGGAGCTAAAAGTATAAGAGAATTTTCCCCCGTCGGAATCCGCGCGCTCGCGCCGCAGCTGGGATTTTCCCGGAACGCACGACTCCGCACAAAACGTCGGACGTGTCTTCGCATTGAACGCGTGTGCGCGCGCGGCACGAAGCCACCGATGAGCGCAGCTTCCACTCCCTGAAAAAAAAAGGGGAAGAGAGGGAGGCGGGAGCTCCGGCAGCTGTGTGTCTATCTCCGAGAGTTCGTTTACCCCGGCGGCGGCGGGAGCTTTTCCGTGCGCTGTAATTGGCGAAACTGACTTTCAGTTGGCGAGAGGGCGCGAATAGCCTATTTAAGCCCCGGAGCCTCGTTGAACGTTGTTAGCCGCGCCGGTAATTAATAGGAGGACACGAGAGCGGAAGCCGGCGAGATAAGCGCGGGCGCGAAAGAGGCTAGGAATGCCGGGACACCGTGGCAGATAAGTGCATGCGAATAACCGATGAAAAATCATGCCGAAATCATCATTCTATCATTATATTTTGTTTAATTCAAATTTTAACTTAAATTCTAAAACAATATAAACCTGAAAATTACAAATAAGAGACGAAAAGTGTCGTTAAATGGCTTAATAGGGCTAACGATGATCTATTACGAAGTAGAAAATACTAAATTCTTTGGATTCTATTCAAAGTAAAGTAAAATCTATAATATTGTCTATTTATCTAATATTGTTAACTGTACCAATTCGTAAGAATTAAAAAAACTATACAAAATTTTATTAACAGGTAAACCATTACAATACTGATGTAGTGACCGAATAGTTTGTAGGTTTTCTGATGCAACATCGAAGTATTTGCGATCGAATCATTCCATAGGTTTTCTTAACTTAAAGGAAATTAATCTTAAAACGTGTGTTAAGCTTCTCAATCTTCTTTCACATATTTAAGGTAAACAGTAAATAAATGAATACTAGAGAATAGTGTTTGTGGTTAAATAAGGACTACTATATGTAGTCTTTACGTTAAATTAAAGTGAAAAATTGAATATTATTTAATGTCACATATTCTTTGATCAGTACATTTCAATGAATCTCTTCTCTTGAATGGAAATTTCACTTGGCTTTATGTACGTACAAGTGTAAGCTATAAGTTCAGCCATTAGAAACACAAGTTGTACCTTGTACACTAGCTCTAGCCAATGTGACCCTGTGGCTAAACCCCTGCCTTCCCTATGTCTCAATTAAAGCACTATACAGATAGTGCAATAGAGTTTAAATGTACATGTAATTTTCACAGCAGTTAATTTATACGTGATTTTGTCTTCTATTTTTAAAAGCAAAATTTTTTTCTATTGTAACACCACGATAAAAATGTTTATTTGTAAATTTTTAAATAATCACTTAACCATACTTTTCAAATGAAAATGTTGAGTTACTGACTAGAATTTGAAATCAATATAATATAAATATAAACATAAATACTCGGATCCATCATAAACATAACGTTAGTAAATTGATGAATTGTTTATTCGAAAAATGCACATAAGTTCCTGCATTAGAAGATTTTTTATTTTTTATCTTTTTGACACTTTAATAATAAATGTATACCAAGAAATATAAGTGCAATCAATTTACTCACCTTAGGATGTTCTCGTACGGGAACCAGTACCTTGACGGACACCCTAATCGGCTTCTCACGATAAATGTCGACATACTTCTGCTCCTTGCTTGGCTTGCCGCTGGATGTAGTCTTCTGAATTTCTGTAACGAAAAAGGAAAGGGGGACGCCCATTTTATTATTTTTCTTACGGAGAACGCGCGTGATTCTTGGTGTACAAGGAGTTTCTGGAAAAACGCGTATCGGAGCCGGAAAGCAAGGATAAGGAAAAGGCTAAGGATAAGAAATGGACTAAGATATGGGATCAAGATGGCCAACGGTTTTTCTGCCTTAACGTTCGCCTTAACGCGAGAGCCGTGCTATTTTCTGAAAGCTCGAAATAGGATTTAACGCTTCGTGAATCATATACCATCTTTGAGCACAGTTTACCCCGTGGGTTTTGTCGAACGAGCCACGTGTGGGGTATTATTGAAAACAAGACGTGTTGTTCGACCCATTTATCGGATCAACGAGAAACTATGAGGGCGCGACATGCACCCGCCCAATCAGCCGAACCATTTCGAAAACGTGATGAAAAATATTGTAAAAGGTAAATAGGGAAAAACTTTGAAAGCTCTTTGTTGTTGGAAAATAATTTAAAAACTGTTGTTGAAATTATTATTCATTTAAATTTTCTTTGAAAGTTTAAATTTCGACATTATTTTGCAAAAGTAATCTTATTTAAAACATTGGAATTGTGGAGAAAAGGCACAAATTGGAACTTGAAAACGCAAATTAATATTTTCGCTATTCACATTTCAATCTCATTCGCGAGAAAGTATCAAAATTTTAAATTCAACAGTCTCATCTCGGTAAAAGCCGCACAAATTAAACTTTAAAACAGATGGCAAGCGTTAACTGTCAAGTTTGTCAAATTGAGCACAACTGAATTTTAAATTTTCTTCGAAAGATGTTGCCTAAAAAGGATAGTCTTTTGCAAGTTAGACACGTGCACCTAAGGCTCGTTGCAATGTAAACTTGTGCTGCGCTCGATTCCTCCAATCAGCTGAAATTCTGAGAAGTACCTCGAACGGGTGTTCTTTACATTCGCCATAGGCGTTTTTATAAGCAAAGAAAAACATTTTACGGTACACCTGGACCTTCGCTTGTAGCCCATGAATGAGAATGAGTCGCTGAGATTGTTTCCTTTGTTTTTCCAGCTCTTACAAGCGTTAAACCTGTATTTTATCAAGCTATAATGTAAAATTACTCGTATTTTGATGCAATTCGAAGAAAGCAGAAACTTAAATTAATGGTTTTTATTTTAATTTTGATCCTTCCATTCTTAAGTAAAATCTGAAATTTTCCATGCAGTTTATTATAGGCAGATTCCCAGCCTGATATTATAGCAGATTCCTAACCATGAGTGTTAAATCCCATTAGCTACAGGAATCATTTACAGAACATTACGTAACATTGAAGAAACTGTCAACACTTTTTAGCCAAAATGTTAATCGAATGTTTACGACATTACGATTACGTATCTCTCCTCTTCGTAATCGATAAGGAGACGAACGAAAAAGTTTTCAATGAGCGCCGAAAAAAAATAACGACAACGGTAAAAAAAAGCTTCAATTCTTCGTTCACCGCGAAATCACAATGGCTGATCAAGAGAAGGGGGTACAAAGAAGCGGTGCCCAATTCTTTCACTTCCGGCGAACTTGGAGGGAAGGGTTGGGGGCGCCACTCCTCTTGATAAAACTCTTTGAAAGGCTCGTGTTTCGCGCCTCGCGGGAGCAGGACGGAATTTCCGAGTTCGCCGTGATGCTTATACTTTCCACAACTACGACACACGTATGCACCACTGCGCGCAATTCCTTTTTTCTTTTATATTATTTTCTTTTTCTACCTCTTCCCCACCGCCCTTTCCACGGCATCTTACTTATTCTTCCCGAAGTCTGATCCTTTATTTTGTTTTATCCTTCAACTTTTTTTTACCTCCACCGTTTCATTCACGCGGCGAAAATCCTCATTGTAGGCGGCAATTGATTCTCGTTCGCTTAAACTTTCCTAATTTATAACCTTGTATTTTACTAACCAGTATTTCGAAAACATAAAGCATTTATTAAAATAAAAAAACTGTTATTATTAACAAATAAAGGGCCGGATGCAATAAAGGGATTTGTGTTTGAAAACGGAAGTTAATATTCCTCCTGAATCGAACCTCGAAAATTATTTGAATTTCAGTTTGAATGATTCATTTTTGCAGATAATTTTATTGCTCATTTTTTTGCATTGACTACACATTTGTAGATTTTCATCTTTAGTTATTTCAGATTAATAAGATTAATCAGAAGATATTGCTTAAAGCAAACGTCGCTATATTTCTGAACATTTCATTCTTCAACATCTTCTACCACTGTTAGAAAGTTTAAACATTAAAGACGATTTTTTCGCAGGACACAATTATTATCACAAACTTACTTATTCGAATAATATAAAGGTGCTATGAATCGTGAATAATAAAATTCTAATAATCATACTTTCTGTGTCAAAGACTATGAATCTTTTCCTGGCTTTAATACTAAAGACGCAAGTTTGGGGAGAGGAGTCGCGTGTACAGATAATGATTCAGCACACCGGAGAAGAAGAACTAGGGACAAGAATCAAAGAAGTCGAAGAGAACTGTTAAGACTTCATCTTAAAAGTCGAGAAATGGACTATTCCACTCTCGGGATACTTTTTGTGTCTGCAACTCATCCGGTAAATATTTGAAACATTACCTACTCTATGTGCCGTAAAATGCGGTAAAGTTGACAATGTGAAGTAAATTTATCACTTTTTATAATGCCTTGCCTTTTCAAATATTTGTCAAGAAAACCGTTAAAAAGGCAGAACCCCCTAGACACACTATACTACTTAACTTTTGCTAATCAGTTTTTTGTGTTATAAAAGAAAGTTACTTCAGAGTAACTTTGGCGTTAACTTTTTAATTCATAGCAGCATCTTCTGGTTTGAAGTAC
The DNA here is from genome assembly GCA_035586675.1 of Eurytoma californica. Lineage (NCBI taxonomy): Eukaryota > Metazoa > Arthropoda > Insecta > Hymenoptera > Eurytomidae > Eurytoma > Eurytoma californica. The sequence continues at coordinate 17,264,158 of JAXIUT010000001.1, read as the reverse complement.
TAACGGAAATGCAGAGAATTATTTATTTATTATAAACTATCTTTTCAATATTATTTAATAAGTTTTTAAAATCCTTTTCCAAAAGACCACCCACACGGCACATGGGATTTCATACAGCCGTCAAATTGGCTGAAAACTTAGTATGTTGTAGTCTATGATTTCCTGACCAAAAACGCTTATGGCCACATATCTGTAAAACTCATATAATTCGTGATATTGAAGGTCAATGGTAGTATGAGCGGTCAATTATTGCATCTGTAAATTTACTTTATCTACGGTAGTATTTTATTAATTTATCATATATACCATCTACTATCTTATAAAATATTGTGAAAATTTAACATTAAACTTTATTTCTAGCACAAAATCTGATGTACCGCGCAAATTATTGGAGGCGGTGTGTAGTCATATTTTATAATAGGAACGGGGCTTTATTCGCCGTGACGTCGCTACGTACAAAGAGCAAAGGAGAGAGAGATATCGGGGTATGAGCACTAGATTCTCATGGACGCGCTATGAGACAAAGCCGAAGCAATTCGTTTTCGTATCGGTATACCACGCAGTGCGAGCGCGCATTATCTTTTGGATTATTGATAAATACGTTCCGCTTCCGCTGCATCTCTTTTCTCGATAAATGTATAGAGAGGTACATCGCGTGCTCCGACCGCATAGATGCTTAGTGCAATACACAAGCCCAGCATGCAATTGGTGTTTCATTAGATAATTGATTATAGCAGTGTTAGCTTGGATTAATAAATCAAATGCAATTAATTTATCATTATTTGAATTTTTAATTCATCGGTCAATTACTTGCCAACACGAGCTGCTGTATACGTAATTATTGATCAAAACAGAGCATTGCATTTAGGTCTGCATTTCCGCTATTACGTAATCGCTTCAGTGGTGGTGACAGGCTTCTTTTTCAATTTTAATTCAATTTTACATAAATGTATACCAATAAATGAAATAAAAATAATTTTTAAATTATATTTGTCAGCAAATGTATTTTCAGTTTTAAATTATACTTCAACCAAGGAATTAAAAGATAATTATGTGATGGTACTAATCTTTGGTAATAGTAATATTAGCTACACACGGACTTTTGAAGTAACAAAATGGCTACGGCGCATACCAAAATCACGAAAGTAGTGGGGGTAATCATATTCCTAATAATAGGCCCTAACGAAAAGTCCTTGAATTTATAATATAGTAAATATATAGAAAGAATAGAAATAAAGAGCTCTTAGTTTTCTCATGGAAGTCAAAATTGAACGAATGTAAGACAAATAGATTCTAGAAAATTTCACTATATTTTTATGGAACCATTTTTGTATATAAAACTTCGAAATAAAGAATAAACATGTTGAAAAGCATTTATGAGTACATCAAAGATGCAAGATAAATGTTATACTGCAAATATATATAGTTTTTATACTTCAATTATCAGGCAATCAAAATTACTACACTTTTAAAACAGTGAGGATGAAAGAAAAATTTCATAGTAGAACTTCATCTTTCATTGCTCAAGACCCTCAGCTCGAATTGCATCTAAGAACTGAAAAAAAGGCTTCCTTTTAAGCCTCGAAAAAGGCCACTAAAACGTTTACTTCGTCGATTTTCAATTTCACGTACCCTATTACTCGAGCACGATTCTAAAACAACGATGTAAAAGCGCGGGTTGATCGCGAGGTCACCTCCCCCCGCCGCAGGGCTAAAGTGCCCAAGTGTGAAGTTCTTGGCACAAAATGTCGCTAGCTAAGCAACGACTATACGGACGCGTTTTATCGCCTGGCTCGTATACACGGACCGTTGCGGCCTCGGACAAGCCGGAAATCTCCGGGAGCAAGACGTAAGGTGCACAAAAGCGAACGATCTTCTTGCCCGAGTAGCGAGATCCACCCTTCCGCTCGTTAATGTCCCTTTTTTCGTCGTCGAACTCTACTCGCCGTTAACTGTTGCGTGGCGCCGTGTAAAACGCCGCGGCACACTTTCTTCACGACGCTTTCACGTCGATCGAAAAATTTTACCAGCGAGCGCTTTACGCACGCCGTATTATTCCTCGTGTGATGGATTCCGCGGGCGAACTTTATTGGCGGGGAGACGGGGGAAAAAATACCGCTTTTAAGAATTACCTTTCAATAGCGGGTCGGAGAATACGTTGGCAATCGAAGTGAAATAACGCGGAAACGATGCAGAATTTTTATGGCCTGGAGATGTGAAAAGTGTTATCGCGTGACAAGTGAAACATAAAAAATTCATAAGAATTTTTTATGCGGGACAATATTATTTTTAAACATCTTTTAGAGAATATTTTCTTTATTTTTATTAATAAATTGTTTTTGTCTTTTTAATATTCCTATTTTTTAAAAGAAATTGTTTAAGAGATTAAATATATATGATAATTTTTTTTGTAAAAATGCCAAACATTTTTAATGGTCAACAACCCATATTATGACGAATAATGTGCAATTCGTGGTCGATTAAAATTAATCATTTAGTCACTCAAATAACTGAATTTCTCAACAATTTTAGACAGCAAGTGCTCATTTTTCTTAAACATTAAAAATGCTGAATACCTAAAGGTCACATTTATGATCAGAATGTGGCCAGTAAATCTATTCATTTTCTGACCAGTGAGAATTAACACTGATTATTTTGGACTGAAACTAGGGGTAAAGGGTACAGTTATTGACCCTTTAAGCAGACGAAAAACATAGTGATTGACCGGGGTCAATACAGTGATTGACATAACCTTCCCATGTTAAAGGGTCAATCACTGTAGGGGGGGTGAACAACTGTACCGCTTACCCCTATTTCAAATTTTTACCAGATTTACCTTAAATTGCAACCCTAATAGAAATCACTCAGCAGCTAAAAGATATTTTAGTCGGTAAAAAATCTAAAAAAGGCCAGTTACTAGTTAAAAACTAGTTACATGTAACCCAAAAAGGATAGATTCCTATAACAGAATTTGTCTGTTCCTCTAAAATAGTAAATAACAAACCCTGAAAGAAATTGTCTATTTTTAGATTATGTAAAACCACTTTTTAGCCTGTTACTGGACAAAAATTGACCATTTCTGGTCGCCAGAGTATCTCCCCAAATTATGACTATGGGTAATTAACAATTTCTGCTAAGGAACATCAAAATTTAAATGTAAAAATACGAAAGGTATGCATAAACTAAAAAGAGTCCCAAAAAGAAACAGCAGCAGCCATAAAACAACAATTCAAGCAAAAACGTTTGTATCTTTCTTCCCGTAGTATCAGTCCAGTTGGAAGTGGCTGTAGGTAACACACGTCGCGCGCGAAATCCGGGACTTCTTTTTCCCGGCGAAAGCTTTCGCGTCCTCACAAAGCTCTCAACAGTTTCCCCGCGCGCGCCGCACGCATTCGGCTCGCGTAAATCTCCGCGTTAACTTCCACCCTTTCGCGATGAAAGACGTTGGGAGGTGGCTTCTCAAAGTTTGCGGCGACTCCCTCGCGTAGCATCGATTGCCCAAGACGATGCACTCTTTGCGGAGCACCCGATCGAAAATACAGAATCACGTGACGCGCGATGAATCGATGTCCCCTTTAAACGACTGCGGATTCCAGTTATGCCTGCTTTATTTTCGCGATTTTATAGGAATCGCTTCTTCGAATAATTCGTCGTGCATTTGTAATTGCGTTTATCAAAGAGCAAGTGCAGGAGGAGAAAATTACGTATTTTTAGAAAAGCTCATGTGGAATTGAAGGCCCTTGATTTATGCAGACGATCGATAGTAACGAAAGAGGAACATTTGAAGTCGCTTGTAAATGGTCTATTAATAAGATACATTAGTTTAATGATGAAGTAGCGAATATCAAATTACATTTTTTTCAAGTAAATGTTGATAACGAAAAAATTATGCTGGTATAATTAATAAGAAAAACTCGCTCAAAACGAATGCAATTAGCAATGGACAGATGATTGACAGAATACGTCCGATCTGCCGGCCCAAATGAACATTCTGCGTGTTATAAGCGAAACAACCATGTCATTCTGAAAATAATTTTAAAATTTAATTACACGACTAATTTACTTTACGTCAGCGCAGTGACAAGTGAATTTCAAACCATCAAAGTGTTGTCAAATTCTTTTAAAGAATAGAAAGGAACATTTTCCAGCAAACTGTTCACGTAAAAAAACACTGAATACACATCTTTTCTCGCCAGACAGTATATCTCTTTCCATGTTTGCTTTGTTCACCTTTGCTTACGGCTCTCGCCTAAATCGAATGTAAATGAATACCCCGCGTCGGAGATCGAGGGAACGCGGTTTATATTCAGAGGCTGTTATATATCACGGGCTTGTAAGCTCGTGGAAAACGGTTGGCAGAAACTGCAATGAAGCAGAAAAAGAAAGCGAAAACGTTTTACCGAACAAAAGTAAACTGATGTCGGTGGAATAAGCAATAGCGAGGAAACTAATTGCAGTTTCAATTGTTTTTTGAAACCATAATATTTACGAGCATTATAGAAACAACGATAGAATGTTGTAATAATTATAATCGTACTGTCATAACAGTTTGTATTACTTGATATATCTGAGACATAAAAGCATAAATTTTTTGAAACTACAATTGTACGAACTATATTGGGAAGTTTATAAAATGCATAGTAAGTTCAGTGAGTGTAAAAGAAAAAGTACACCTGCATACATTAAAAGTTATGCCAGAAATCAAAGCTTTGAATGATCAATTGTTCAACGTGTTTAGTTTCTAAATGATAAAGTATGAGAAGTTTTAAAGTTTAAATTATTCCGGCCACATTCAA
>JAXIUT010000001.1:17199140-17211087 GCA_035586675.1 Eurytoma californica | reverse complement strand
AAATAAAGGACAATAAAATATAAATATATTTTTACATAATATAACTACTAAATTAGAAAAATCTTTGGGTACTTTGATACTAAAAATTATGGACATAGGATATTAGGTAAGCCCTACAAAAAGTAATTAGAAACCTTAGAGCAAAATAACTGCATGCTGACTATGTTCATTAGAGCCTCATATTTCTATTAGCTATTAAGTTGTATTAAAAGAAATTGTCCATATATTGTTGCAAAATAGCTTATAATTAGATAGGGACGTATAAAAAATATCCGAGTATTTTGGCGCCAAATCCTTAATTCTGGGAATTGCACCTCGCTGCCCGCGACATATTCAGGGTGGACGCGGGAGGAGAGGAGGCATTCCACCGGCGACCGTTGAAGGGGGTAGCTGCGTTGCTAAGTGCTCGAACCGGAGGTGCTCTAATAGCTGATCTACTTCTGTCAAAAACTATCCTAATAACTCAAAATCATGAGCACAGGCCTTTGGGTAAGCTTAAGAAAAGTATTTTTTGAGCCCTCGTAGTAAAAAATCGACATATTCCGGTTACATTCAATACGCATTGCAGATCGCAATCAGAGCAAATATATTCATTTGAATTTGTATGCCAGTAGTTTTTTATTAATTAAATACTTAGCATTATTGTGCATTAATTACATCAATTTGTCTGTACAATCTTAGAAAATAACTAATAATTAGTGATAATACGCGAAGTCAAAAAATATCTAAGAGTATCAAATTCTTAATTTCCTGGAATTGCAATCCGCGGCCCGCGACATATTCAGGGTGGACGCGGGAGGAGAGGACGCATTCCACCAGTGACCGTTAAAAGGGGTAGCTACGCGGCATAAGTGCTCGAACCGGAGGTGCTTTAATGTGATTATTTTTATCAAAAACTACCTTAAATACTCAAAATCATGGACACTAGCCGTCGGGTAAGCCTTGAGAAAAGCATTTTTTGAGCTATTGTAGCAAAAAATTGTCATATTCCGTCTAAACGTAATATCGCATTGTAGATCGCAATCAGAGCAAATATTCATTTATCTCGCCTTTTATTAACTACTTTTCTTCATTATGCATTAATTGCAACATATTGTCTGTACATTATGAGAAAATAACTAATAATTAGTGATAATACGCTAAGTCAAAAAATATCTAAGAGTATAGGCGTCAAATTCTTAATTTCCTGGAACTGCAATCCGCGGCCCGCGACATATTCAGGGTGGACGCGGGAAGAGGGGACGTATTCCACCAGCGACCGTTAAAAGGGGTAGCTACGCGGCATAAGTGCTCGAACCGTAGAGGTGCTTTAATATGATTATTTTTATCAAAAACTTCCTTAAATACTCAAAATCATGGACACAAGCCGTCGGGTAAGCCTTGAGAAAAATATTTTTTGAGCTATTGTAGCAAAAAATTGTCATATTCCGTCTAAACGTAGTATCGCATTGTGGATCGCAATCAGAGCAAATATTCATTTATCTCGCCTTTTATTAACTACTTTTCTTCATTATGCATTAATTACAACATATTGTCTGTACGTTACGAGAAAATTATTAATAATTAAGTGTCGTAATTACGCGAAGTCGAAAAATATCTAAGCATCTTTTTTGCGTCGAATTCTCAATTCCGGGAATTGCAACTCGAGGCCCGCGACATATCCAGACTGAGCGCGGAGGAGACCGGATAGGGCATTCTACCGGCGACTGTTGAGGAGTAACTATATAATAATACGCTCCTTGAATGTTCGAACTTCTGGAATAGGATTATTTCTATCAACTACCTTATAAAATCAAAATTAAAATTAAAAAATTAATTAAATTAATTAATTAATTAATTAATAAATTATTAATTAATTAATTATTAATTAATTAATTAATTAAATTAAATCAAAATTACGAACATCACAAAATGGCGGCTAAGACTTGAGTAAAGTATTTATTGATTCTTTATTGCAGATAATTGTTAAATTCTTAATTTCGGGAACAAATTGGAAGATAGAATGGGCGCGAAATGGTATTGTTTAGGTATATATAGGCATACCGGTCTACACTAGTATACCGGTGTATATAGGTATACCGGCAACCGCTGAAAGCTTAGAGTGTTATTATGGGGCTGCATAAGTGCAAAAATTGGATGCTTTAGATTTGGTTATAATCTATCAAAATTTATCCTATTTAATCCGGAAATCAGGGAGGCAAGTCGTTCTTATGGCAAGGTTTAAGAATAGTATTTATGTTTCAAACAATTGCATATTTCAACTTTACGTAATACAAAGTGTAGATCCTAATCACAGCGATTAATTTCATTAGTACCTTGTGTTTTTAGTAATTCACTTTTAATTATACATTTGCAGCAAGAAGTTATCTAAAGATATAAGATATTTTCAGATATTAAGTAAAATTTAATTTAATTCTATATATATTCGCAAAGTCAAAACATCGGTCTAATGTTTCTTACACATTGTGAATAATATACCCTTTGTATTCTTTTGTTTCATACATACCAAACTTTTTTGTTCTCAAATGAATATAATAATGTATTATTTTGCAAATATTAGCGGAATTTGTATTTAAGAATTTTCATAGACAAATGTTAAAAATAATTTGTTATTCAGAAAATCTTTTTTTGTCCTTTTTGATGAATTTTGATTTAAAAAAGTATTAATTATATTCTTTATAAACTCAGAAGTTTTAAACAAAGTGACTATTCTCAAAAGAATTATTAAACTTAACATAGTTAACAAATAAATTTTATTTTACATATAAATATAGTGCAACAAAATTTCTTACATACGACAATTTTTCAGGACCACCAATTACAAAAGACGTAAGGTGTGAAGGACAACCAAAAATAAAAATTGTCTGAACCAGTTCCTAAGATTAAATAGATTGAACCACCTGCTACAAAACTTTAAAATAATGAAGAAAGAAGAAAAATTATGAAGGTTTATATCATTATTTATTATTCACTACTTTTATGATTGCGTTTGATTTCATTTATGTAAAAGGTAAATTTATTTAAAAAAATTACGTACTATATCAAATATGTTGTATATGAATTATTAAGTCTAAAATGTTGTCATACTTTGTAAATTATATTTCTACTTTTACTAAAATCTTTTTACAAGTTATAAGTTCTGAAGCGTTTTGCAATCATGATCCTTTTATGATCATCAAGACAATTGTTTATTCATAAATTATATAAAATATAACAACTTTTTATAGTGAAGTTCCATTATTAAAAAGTAGTTTAATCATATCTTACTTTATTGCGCCAAATTCTTATGTTTTAAGTTTTCTATTGTTTTATACATTTTTTTTTATGTGTTCTAAATTCTTTAATATTTTGTATTTTTTTGCAAACATTGTGGGAATTTTAATTCATAATTTTTATGCATAAATGTAAAAATACTTTTTTCACAAAAACTTACGAATACAACAAATTTTGCATAAAAAATATTAGGTTATTATATTCTCTTCGGAAAACCAAAAGTTTTAAGTAAAGAGAATTGTGCCAAAAAAATATGATTTAATAATAGTTGTATAAAAAATTTTTTCCAAAAATTTTTAAATTGTGAAAATTAACAAACAAATTATATTTCACACATAAATATAGCAACAACATTTCTTATACTGCACAATTTTTCAGGAACACCATATTGCCAAGAAATGAAGGTTCAAACGGCAACCGAAAATGATTAAGAAACCTGTGTCCAAAGGAGATTCTAAGGTTACATCAAACACAAATAAGCCAGTGGAGGAAAATAGTATACTGAAAAAAAACAAGAAGCTGAAGTTCAAGTTACAATAAACATCATGGGAGCATCTACTAAACTTGATAGTGGGCATTCAAAGTTACAGAGAAAGAAGAAATATTATTCATCAATCTTTAGGTTAATATCATTGTTTATTATTTAACACTTTAAGATTGTACTTGGTTTCATCGTCAACTAAATTTGTGCTTACTGTATGATTTTAGTTGAATTAAAAAAAGTAGCAGGTGGAAAAACTTATTCTGTGGTAGAAAGAGCAACAGCTGTAAGCAGTGGCTAAAATAAAAGGTAAATTTATAGAAAATATATTAAATAATATATAAATTATGAGTTATATAAACATTATCAGGGCTAAGATATCCTTATTAGTAGTGCACACATAGTAAAATCTTTTTAGGTGATATAAATTCTACAATGTTTTGTATTCTTTTGTGATTGGACAAATTGGTCATTCATAGATTACATAAAAATTAACAATTTTTTGTAGAAGTTCAGTCATTACTTAGTTGCGGAAAATTCTTTTTATTTGTTTTGCGTTTATGATTGTAAATTAATATATTTTCATAAATCTACATTAATAATTTACATATAATATTAACAATTATTTTAGAAATATTTAACTTTATTACTAAAGCAAGGCTGTTTGTGTTCTTTTAGTTAAAGCCAAATATTCAGCTGTTGATGGAATGATCCTCTGTTGCTTAGAAAAGACAACGGCAAAGAGGCAAAAACAAAAGGTAAATTATTAATAAAAAGATTATTTTGATTATTATTGTAATTATTAAGGTTAAAATTACGTTACCGCTAATATCTATTAAATTAGATAATGCATTTCTATTTACATTAATTTTTTTATAAGTGTTGTGAGATTCCCAATTAGTTTATAACTTTAATAACAAAGTAATAATTTTTTATTTATGAAATCTAATTTTTGAAAAACTAGTTAGTGTCCAGCTGTCAGATAAATAGCTTTTTGTACCTAAAAAAGATAAAGGATAGGTTGCTAGAGCAACAATAAAAAATTAATTAAAAAAGGATATGATATTTATATTTAGAATGCATTTCTTGTTATAACAAAATATTATTTTTTTTACAGAAACACAACAAATTCATTGATATAAATTCAACCAGGATCTAGATGTTTCAACGAAAATAGTTAACAACAATGGGAATTACAACGTTAGAATTAAAACATTTTGCAATACAAATGCAATCTAATTTTCCTAATGTAAATTCCCAGTGTTGTTTCTATGTGCCTTGCACTCGGTCTGCGGTTCAAATTCGAGCCCTAACGAGGTGGGATTCGGAGGGATCTCCGAGGAATGCAAGGTGCCGAAAAAGACGATGGAGGCCAAGCTGCCGTCGTCTTCACCGAGGGAATCCGCGGCAGTGAGCCATTTTTCTTTTCAACAATTAACCTCTCTTTCCCTTTACTATAATTAGTGGTACTTTAAATTAGTAAAATAATATTCAGCAGAATGATCATCGTTATTTTAATTATGACGTTTATTTATTGCTACAATTCATTAAAATTGTATTATATTGCTCCTTCATGTATACCCACCCTTAAAAATTGAATAGATTAACGAGCATTTATTATAATTTTTATAATTTCATAGATTTAGCTTTTTTATTTTTTAAATTTAAAATTAAATTTAGTTTTTAACATAGTATTAGAAGTACCCAACCTTGCGGCCTTTTCAGCGCAGTAAAATTGTCTCTGCCCAACAAATCATCAGCACCAGCAATATGTCAGTGGTAATTCACATCTTACTCTCTCCACTTTCCTATATTCACTACGATTTATTACAATTACAATTAAATTTCAATATTTGCTATGCTAAATTCGTTAGCAATTTTTATTTTAAAATGAAACGGATGACACTTTTATTTGGTAGATCCCTACCGCGGAATTTATTTTTTTTCCCACGGCACATAAAGTCCTTACTTTATTCCCTAGGAAGACGGGAACAAAAGTACAAATTTTACGCGTTGTGCTAAAAAAATATCGAATGCTCCAAGGGAATTATACATAAAGAATCCCTCGGATCGCACGTTTGTCACTCTCGCGTTTAGCGGTTTTAGGGTGACAATTTTCATGCGATCCGAGACACTCTTTATCTTTATTCCCTAGGTGCATAATTTGAAATTACGACCTCCTTTCAGCGCAGACGAATCGACACTGTAAATACCTGCAGTGAATCATGCAGATTATCGTCGAAGAAGATACAACGCAGCATCGCCATTGTGGCAGAGACAATTGATATCCCTCCCTCTACCTTCCCATTCTTATTACTTTTCGTTAAAATGATTGTGCAGTACGAGTAGAATAATTTTACCCGTTAGAGAAGGAACAATATAACATTTATGGAGAGGTTGATTGTTATTTTATTATTTTTTTTATTATTTTTTTAATATATTTATGTAATGTGAAGAAAAAGAAGAGTTTATTCAAGGTACATTTTATTTATAATTCATTTCGCAATTGAGAAAATTTATGAAAAATTTCATGCGACATTACATTTACTTACGTTGATATTCATAATGATTGTAAAGTTACATAAAATTTAAATTTGTAATATTATCGAAAAAGAAAGAGTCGTTATACTTATATAACGAATCTAATAATTTCGAGATAATTCAAGAATTTTCTGAATTGACTATTAATTTTATTAATTTTACAAAGCAAACTCAATTATTTTATTCTTTTTAGGATAATAATGAGAAACCATATTGATGCAGTACTAAAATAGATTTGAAAAAATTATACAAAATGAGTTTGCTCGAAGAGTGCAAAATTATTTCTTTAAATTCTAACGAAAAAAAAATGACCATCGTTATTAAGACTACATAGATATCTTTCAAAAACAAATAAAAAATGACTAGCTAATTAAAAATATAAGGTATGCTTTTAATTTTTATTGAATATTTATTTTTTTTGCAATTTTAAGTTTATATACTAATAATTTATAAGTATACATGGTTCATTTTTTTCCATTTGCTTGCAAAAATAATGTAAGCCAATATCCAAGAAGTTTAAGCCGTGTAAGATAGGCTCAAATGAACTATTGAAAATAGGACAATCGCTTAAAATTCATGTAATAAAAATGAAAAAAAACGTGTCCTTTGTTAAAAAAAAACATTCTATCTTGCGCATTGTCCCAACTACATTCATCTAAATGATAGTATCCCAAATACATCGTTTAAAGTTGCATCCCCAGGAAATCATGACAAATGTGAGACATTTCACATCAACTCTCCCTTTTCACCCCTCCCATAATATATGCAATTTTTTTAATCCGTTTAATACACCAAACAATAGGTAGACGTAAAATACCTTGGTGAAAACATTTTTATTTTTAATGTAAGATCTAAGATGAATAAAAAAATAATGTAAAGTAAAATCATGTATTCTAGAGTTACTCTGGAGTTACTAATAATGAATTTACGACCAAATTTATAAAATTCAAACTGACAGACCTAATGTGTTATCCTATGTAAGAAATATTGTGGTTACATAAATCTAAATTTTCCAAGTCTGACATAATTAGCTGGTTTTACCGTCGGAATCATCAGCTATGATGAAAATCTTTTTTGTAACACAAGCACGTTTTCAAATAGGGATTAAAGTTATATCTTTTTCTTACCTTTAATTATATAAAATACTAATGCTATTTACTAAATAATAGCTTGTAATTTCGTTTTGCCTCTAATTTACCTTCCGAAAACAGAAAAAGTAGTAAGTCTATACTGTCATAAAATATATGTTGTGCGCTAATTTTAGTGAGTTTTTTTATCTTGTTTTTTCGCAGTTCACTTGTTCGGTGAATATAGGGCACTTGTTTTTGACTCGGATTGCCGTCAATACTCTCTCTAAAGTTGAATAAGTGAAATTTCACTTAAATAAGTGAATATTCACTTATTCTAAGTCAAAAGTCTTCCACGTAATACAATAAGTGGAAGATATTTCACGTTAAATAAGTGACTATTCAATTATTTAAGTGAAATTTCACTTATTCAATTTTAGGGCTCCGTCTAAAAAGTACCAATTCTCGTCCTCGGTACACTATTTACTATAATTGTTTCACTTGGTTCCCAATTTGTATTCCATTTCACTCTAAAATATTATTACGACCCGATACCTTTTACAGCCCTTTGACCAAAATTAACTAGTCAAGTTTTATATTTCGAAACGGTTTGCCGATTGTCATTACAGTACCAACCCTATTGTGAAAAGATGAGAGCAATACGGAAAAACACTCTTATAATGAAGATAGATTGAACACTGACTAAAGAAAATTACTCCTGTATCATGCGGAATCGAGCGAAGCAAAAAAGTATCAATGGAAAAGAAAACGTTTTCCCCCTCTTTGTCCTTTAGTCAGTTTGTAATATATTCTCTTTATCAGTGGTTTTTTCCTTATATCTCTCATGTCTCTCTACGATAGGGTTGTTGCCATTCTAAAAAAGACAGGAGGCGTGAAATTTTCTTTAACAAACTTGCGAAATATCTGGGTCGGAGTATTTCTTTTTGATAAATAAACACAGTTTATGATTTATACATGTAGAGATAACAACGTCGAAATTTTCTACAAGTTTGCGGAAGTACTGAAAAAAAAATATCGGTACAAAATGAATGTCCAAAAATGAAATAACAAAGTAACGGTACCTTAACACATAATAGTTTATAACAATCTTTTAAAATGACAGTACACTGAAAGAATTTTCCCGTAAAAATTACGGGAAAAAGCGTAATCGTGAGACGGTTTGTCATCTTGGAAATTTTTGCGGGAAAATCATTCTAAATTTTACGCGGAGCTTGCGCGATGCGAAAAGCTCCGCAAAAAATACGGTGACATTCCCGTAAAAATTATGAAGCTTTTCTTGTAAAAATTACGGAAACTTTGCCTGTAAAAATAATGTACAGAGTTTTTCCCGTAAAAATTACGAAGCTTTTCGTATCGTGCAAGCTCCGCGTAGAATTTACAATGATTTTCCCGTAATAATCTCCAAGATTATTAGAAGCAAACCGTCCCACGATTACGTTTTTTCCCATAATTTTTACGGGAAAATTCTCTCAGTGTATAAATTTAAAGCGATATAATTTTATAAATATTTATTAACATATGTAATACTCGCAGAACAAGCGACCAGATATAATATTGTGATCAAGCTAACTCCAATTGGCTGGACGTCGACTTTCTCGTTGTTTTGTACTGACTCACGTAAGTCACGAATAAACATTTGCCGGATGGCGACTCGCAAGCTTCTGAGGTTGGGGGCGGAGTCAAAGCGCGCGTGCACCTACACCCCGCAATAAAGTCTATATTATATGAAATGTACGGTATATAGGCCTAGGAAAAGTGCATTTGCGTACTTACGTAAGGGCACTTCAAAGTATTTGTCATCCTTGAAAAAAATTTAATGCCGAAAAGGGAAATATGCACGGGTTTCATAAAAATATGCTTGGGAATTAATGATTTTTTAAACAAATTTGTTTTCATGAATTCATGTAAAGAACTTTATTTAAATTACGTAGTGTATACTTTTTCAATGGAGAAAAAGGCAATTTAATTCGTCACGAATTGAACCTTCGAAATATATATTTAATTAAACAAACGTCCATGAAATAATTTTTTTTGCGTCTTTAGTAGGAAACGTCCTTTGTGACTTTCATTTTGCATTATTTTATATAAAAATCGTAGGTTAAATGCAGTCGCATATTTGATAGCTAAGAAAAGTTTGGTCGAACTATTTTAAATGTTTTATAACTTGCAAATGCAAAGAATAGACAGTAAGAAGGAAAAGGAATATAATAGCTTCTTTTATGTAGAATAATACGTGCCAGTATCTCGAATAGCTCATAAAAAATTGATCATCGTACGCGACGTCTTTTTCGCGTTTCCTTCCAGACGGTGGCTTTCTAGCCTTTTCGATTCTTTTCTAGCCATTGTTCGATCGAGTCATTTTAAATCAAGAACATAGAACTTTGAAGTTTTGAAAGGAAACTTTTGATTTATTATTCACGCAAAAAAAATACGCAAAACGCAATTGTCTCTGAAAAGTACAGGGAACTGTAATCGTTGCAGCAATTTTAAATAATCGCTTGGACACAAAAGAATAATAAAAAATAAGGGGGAACATATTTTTCATTTTTTTTACTTATATCAGAAGTTTATTTCAGCTCAAGGAGGAAACATGGATCCAAAAGAAGTTTTCAATAATAAATATTTTCGATTGAATCGGAAAATGTTACAGTTCGTCGCGCTCTGGCCTTATCAAGCAACTTGGAAAAAGATACTGATTAGAACGACACTTTTTATTTGCATCTACTCTATGATGATACCACAGGTAGTAAAATTTCTTTAAAATGTTTAATTTGCGTTTATTTAATTGATAATAGTAATATAAACATGAATAACACTTTTACCACGCAATTCACAATCTTCGATTTTGCGGAATTTATTTAATTAATTATGTGCAAATACATATATTTCGAAGGTTTTAGTGCTGATATCTTGGAATTAGAGATCTTGATAACGTAAAACAATATGTTAGATTGATCTCCACTAAAATATTTTATAACTTATGCTATATTAAAAAAATATTTAATTTTTAACTTCTATGCAGTTTAAGAGTAGGTTATACACGGACAATGAACAAAAAATGCATTGTTTTTGCAAATGCCTCCTGTGCAGAACTATTTGTTTGAAAACTACAAGTCCAAAAAATTTTAATTTATTTCGTTAAATACAACTTTTCAGGCTTTTGATTTCAAACTCAAAAATGCCACTTGGGTCTACTATTTAACTTTTTTTATACCTATTATTAATTTTTTAATTTATTTGTTTTTTATTAACTTAAACTAGTCCCAAAATGGCATTTTTGGATTTAAAATCAAAAGCCTCTTTAAGGTTGTAGTGTTCGATGAAACATATTAAAACTTGCAGTCTTCAACCAAATAGTTCTGTGCAGGAGACATTTTTGCAAAGCCCTTGTTTTTACTACATTTGAAAGAACCACTGTAGAAATTGATAGGAATATGCTAAAAATTTATATTTTTCTTTGTCATTATTCTTAATAGTATATTACGCTACAACTCCGAAAATCACTTATCGCACGTATCGTAATATACTATTACATTTCTATAAATATTATTGTAAATTTTATTTTTTTTTCTGAGTATACTCTACCCTTAAACTTGAATTTTTTCATCTTCATTTACCTTAACTCTTCCCACGTCATAAAAAATCTCCCAATTTCCCAATAAAAAGAAAATATAATTATTAGCGTAAATAAAATCGCAACTGTTTATAGGTACACTATATTTCATAGTACATCATTTGTAAGATTGAATATCCATTTAGTAGAATACTGAGTAAATTTAATGTCAACACCCTATAGTTTCATACAAATATATTCTAAAAATAGTTTATTTTGAATCTCTATTTTGCAAATGCGAGCAGAATTCACTTGTGTGCGGCTAGGGAAATTAGACTAGCGTATGCGTAACACACGTGAGGTTACTCTAGTATATGGGAACTGACCATACATTTCGCGAACTGTTCAAGTCCTCGTCTGTATCCAAGTATTCTCAATCTATTTTTGGCTGCTGTATCCGAATTTCAAGAGTTCTCAACCGAAAAATGACCCTTTAAAAATGATTGATTAAAGGACCATCTCGCTTTTGACCTTTATTTTTGCTAACTTTGTCTGCAAGAAGAAGCGTATCGGAAAGATAAGAACCTTTTTAAACAATTAATTTATTCATAACTTTTTTTTTGGTCGAGAATCCTCGAGAATCAGATTCCCTAGCCAAAATTAGGTTTAAAAAACTTGGGTTCAGGCGGAGGTCTCAAATGGTCACGAAATGTATGAACAGCTCTCTGGCTTATAAGTAACCAAAATACTTATGGTTCTGTTACCTATTATTTGTTTGGCATCAATCAATTTTTTTCGTGCAATATAACATTATAAATTTATTATTTCTCTTTTCAAAAGTTTAGAAAACCTTGGCCAAGGTGACTTTTTCACACTTTGATGTATAATTAATTTAAACAATCAACATATTTATTTTTATTTATTTATTTATTTATTTATTTATTTATTTATTTATTTATTTATTCCAGAGCAACAGTACATTACAGTTACAAAGTAAATACAATACAAAGT
>JAXIUT010000001.1:17187765-17199040 GCA_035586675.1 Eurytoma californica | reverse complement strand
TCTTTTATTAAACGTTAACTTTAATTAATAATTTGCTCTCTGTCGTTTCAAACAATTACAATATTCTATCGCAAACAATATAGATATACTATACGCCGTTGTGACGTCCCATTGGTCGTAAATTATAACTTGCTATATCTTTGTTAATAAGCGTTAAACTGAATAAAAAAAAATTCGTGCCGAACCCTCATAATCTTCAAAATGTGGAAGAGTGAAAAACCACTCGAAAAGAGTGATAACTCAACCAATCGAGTTTCGAGTGGCTGTGTTTTTTCTGAAAAAGACTGATTTTTCACTCCAATAGAGTGATTTTCTGAATTTTTCACTCTTCTACATTATCAGAGAATATTTTTCGATATTCTAGTCCACGGATCTAATGAAATTTTTCGTGCTAAATTCCAATTTGGCAGAAGAAATCTTACCACATTTTCAGCAAGGAGTGGATGGTGGTGTGACAAAGAGTACAAACAAATTGTCTAATAAATAATATACTTCTATCTTTTTCAAAACTAAATATGGTAAAATATTACAATATAATTTTTCTTTTTTTTGAGAAAAGTTGAATACCTTTATACCGAAATTACAAAAGATTGGAAAGAAATAAAGAATGAACGTGAAATTGCTATTCTTAACCGGATTGGAAAGGTCGGAAATCAAATTTGCGTTCTCTATACATGTATGTATTGGTAACATTTTTTATAAGTCATATTTACTACTGTAAGTTACTGTTAATTATGCACAAGCTTTATGTTTAACAAATTTAATATTTATAATTATACTATCAGTTATAATATCAACTTATTATAACTCAATGCATCATACCCTGGTAGAAACTTTTAGCATTCGTTCGCGATAAATTGGCCAATTTCGCAGCGACTGCCCAACGGTTTCCGTAACGGCTGGCCAGAATTCCCGTTTATTTTATGACGGAATTTCAGTAACGGCTAGCCAACCGATGGTGAAAATTAAAAACTGTTAAAAAGTTATGGAATTATTTTTTCAAGCTCTAAATAATATAATTATAAGGTTATATTTAAAAAGCTAATTCATTACATAAATTAATATTTTGACAGTTTGATTTTTAGGTTAGGCAGACAGTACATAACTCGTGAAAACGTATGTAAATTATATCAAAACCATTTACTATACTCATTTATACTTTAGATTTATTACAGAAAGGAGGAAATAATATTTTACATTTTTTTTTCACTTTCTTCGATATCAACATTAATTTGATCACGACCATCACTGTCACTGTTTGTATCAGTTTGGAAATTCTTGCGCGAGTCACTGTATAACTGTAAAGAATCATTTGATGATTCTTGATCATGATTTACTGAAGTAATTGTCGTATTTTTTCTCTCTTTAATTGTAATGTCACTTTCACTTCTGCTATCATTTTTTTCTTTATTAACTTTCAAATCGATATGTGATTCTTGTTGAGAAAATTTATACCTATAATTTATTTTTTAATTTTTCCTTTTGCTTCCTGTTATAATATTTCTTATTGCGCTTTCGTTTAGTCACATCCGTATTTGAGAAAAATTTCAGTTCGATGTTATGATATTTCTTTTAAAACTGTTTTGTCGCCGAACATTAAATTCACGAGTGGTACTGAAAACATTTAGCAGCCAGTAATAATAAGGATATGATACTAAAATCATTTTTTTGAGAATGGGTCGGATTATTATCGATTCTTAATGTAATTTTTACTCTATGTACGTAAATAACTTTAAAATTAGTAAATTTACTCTATCCAGTTAATTTAATTTTCAATCTTAATACTGTTCTCAAAATATTAAAAGAATTACTATATCTGACATTAATATCACCAAGTGCCTTTTTACAGTATGGATTTGCATTAAAAAAACGCGAACTCACTTGATCGCCCAAAATTTGAATCTCTCATTATCGTCAAAAGACACCAGGCATTGACCAGCCGTTGACCAACTTTTACACTATGCGCTGGTAGAACAAATTGGCCAATATTTGGCGGACCGACCAGCGGAGATGGTTATATTCTACCAGGGTTGTCGTACTGGTAAATCTCATGTGAGCTGTCTCCTGTTCCAAATTACTACTTTTTTGCAAGGGAGCGGTAAATTTAACTATACTTCACCTTGGTTTATGGTTTTGACATTATTAACTTACATTATTAAGTATAAAGTTCTATAGATAACTAACAAAAAATATCAGGAGAAATTTTCTGTGAGATTTTTCAATATGGTATTTTTATCTATTGCCATTCATATTATTATTATTTCTTTTTAATAGCCATTCTAATTTAGCTGTAAAAAATTAATTACAAAAAAAATTGTTAATTTTTAATTTACATGTACTTCAGCTACGTGGGTTTTGTAGCAACCCCTGTTATGGTACCAACACTTCTCAATATCGTTTTGCACAGACAAGGAAATGATACATTCACGCCAATGCTATGTTATTACGCTGAATACTTTATTGATCAGGAAAAGTACATCTTCTACTTATTTCTGCATACTTTGATTGGTGGTTTTCTATCAATCACTGTTGCTACAGCCATTGACATAACTTTTGTCATGTGTGTTCAGCACATCATCGGACTTTTTGAAATTACTTCGTGAGAATAACAATTAATATATTGTTACTTGTTTAATGAGAACATAAATTTTATAGCATAAAACATTCAGGCAATTTTTTGCCTTTGTTTAGTGAAAATTCGATTATTTATGATTACATCCCTTATGAAAAATATCTGCATAAATTCTGCAGAATTGTAAACTTTATTGTTATAATTGTAATTAATGTTTAATTAATATTTATTACTTTTAGGTGCAGGTTACAATATGCCCTTGAAGCTGCCATTAACTCTGATAAGTACAAATCCGATTATGTGGAAAAGTGTATACATGATTCTGTTCTTAATTCAATACAAATACACAAAAAATCGATAGAGTTTAGTATGAATTCTTTATTATTCACTTACGACGACTATATTTTTGATATCTACATTTTTTATGATTAAACTCTCGAGAGTCCTCCGTTGAATGACCAATGCCTGCATTCGTCATTCGAAACTTCTTGGAGCGCATTCTTCCTCCCATCCGTCGATATTGTACCTACTGAATAAAATTTCTACTGAATAAAATTTCTATTATACAATGATAAGTACTTTATTGACGGTAAAACATGAACTATCACGAATTCTACTGCGATTTCTCGTTATTAATAAAATCATCAGTCGCAATCTTGTTAAAATGTAATTTTTTATAAATCTCTAAAATATAAATATAAACATTTGTTACAGATTTGCAGAATTGATTCAGATTACATACAACAAATGTTTCTTCTTTGTCGCTGGTTTACTACTGTTTGGCTTAAGTAGTTTAACTGTTGATGTAGGTATCATAAAATAAACTGATTAAAAGTGTGTATATCCGACTAAAAAATTTCATATGAGACCTGTACCAAAAGTTCAATACTTTAAAAAACAGACTTTTAAAATTTCCTATAGTGCGTTTTATAAATTGTATCATCAGCACGATAGATTGATACATTTCATAAAATTTTCACTTATGTGATTTCATTTGAGATTTTTAGCGGAAATATATAGTTACAGCGGCTTATAATCTTATATATTTAATTTCTCTAATGTTTTAGCTAACGATGAATGTGAATAATCCCATAAACTTTTTAAGAATCTGGTCACTTTGGGCTGGTGTCTTAGTGTACATGTTTTTTGTAAACTGGCCGGGACAAAAAGTAGTAAACAGTAGCAACGATTACCTTTTTGCGGCAATGTATGCCACTGCTTCGTTTGAAACATATTTTTATTGCAATTATCAACAAAATTCAGTCCACTACCTACTAGTAAGAATACGTTTTAATTTTAGATATTCCTGCGGCTGGTATAAGTTCCCGATAAAAACTCAGACTTTGATCAGATTTATGTTGCTCAGAAGTACTGTGCCGTGCCGGTTGACAGCAGGCCCGCTGATTGACATGAATTTCAAAAGCTACGCTGTCGTATTTTATTACTGTTATTTTCTACTCTTTGAAATTTTAATTATTTAACGCATTCAGTGTATCGTACAAAAGATAATTTTACTAATACACGTTTGTATACTAACAAGGAGAGTCACTTGTTTGAGACAATTTTAATCGATATTCCCGCTAGTATATACACAAATATATTTTGGGATTAAAATTATTTGAATATTAAGTTTTTCTAAAATGCTGAACGCGTTAATAACAAAAAATGAGGGCTCCTATTTCACTATATGTTAAAATAAAAAAAAATTAAACTAATTGAAATAGACATTTATCTAAGACCTTAGGGACAGTTAGTATTAGGGAAAAAGGGGTCTTCATTTTTTTGTTTTTTATACATAAAAATTATACTCTTAATAATCTTAAAAATGTAACTTTCAAGATCTTAAAAACCGCTATGTCTTACTTCACGGTTATGGCATCTTTTAATTAATCAATCCAAGAAATCACAGTCAGAGAAGAGTTAATTTATGTAGTCGAATTAAACAATAAAACGATGTGCAATGTAATAAAATCAATAAAAAAATAAACATATCTAATGCAAGACAGACCAAAACCTTTTTAATTCAAATCTCCAAATCCTATAATTAAATAACGTTCAGTTTATTCCAAAATTACTATTATTTTCAACAAAAATTAATATTACACCGACATAACTCAAATTCCATCGAAAAAAAGAGGTTTTCAAACTGCGAACAAAAAGCGCGGGCGATCGCGCCTAATTCGATCGGCCGTCGAGAGCTCGAAGCGCCGCCACCGCTCGGCCGCAGCTTCAGGCCGTGGCGCATCGCGTGCGGCTAGTTGGACTCCTTTCCGTTTTCTAGCCTCAATCATGGCGGTGGGTAAAAATAAGGGGCTCTCGAAGGGAGGTAAAAAGGGAGTCAAGAAGAAGATGTGAGTAATTCATATTAATGCTAATGGCTAATTTTGCGTCTCCCCGTCGCGAATTTCCTTAACTCGCCCTTCGCTGAGCACCGATGCCTTTGATTATCGCGGATGAAACTTGGCCTCTGGCACCTGGCCCTGCATGCTCCGTTTTCGCTGTGCCGCTCGACTTTCCTTGATTAATAATATTTTCCTTTCGCGGCGGCGCGTTTCAATCACACGTTTCTTGTTTTCGTTTCGGGAGATTTTTTTTCCTGGAAAAAGACGATTTTTAATCGATCGAAGGGTGTGTTATTTTGATCGAGTCGGTGTTAACCTACAAATCCGTGGTACTTGTTTTTTTTGCGTGCACTGAGGTGACGGCGATCAACTGACTGCTCGTTTGCCTTCATAGTTCATTTTAGAAATAAACAAAATTTAAAAAGGTATTTTTCTTTTTTTTTTTTCATCTGTAGTAGTTATGAAACGAATATCGGTTCGTGTATGGTAACCTTCAAATGTATTTGACTTATTGTCCACATGGTTTTTCTTTAATAAGTTAAAGTACTTCAATAATTTGTTTAAGCTATTAGAAATTGAAACTTAAATAATTACAAATTGATAATTCTTGTTTCTTTTGCAGTGTTGATCCTTTCACACGTAAGGATTGGTATGATGTTAAGGCACCGTCAGTTTTCACTGTCCGCCAAGTTGGCAAAACATTGGTCAACAGGACCCAAGGAACAAGTGAGTTTAATATATAATTTTAATAATTGTAACTTGAATATGTTGTTTGGGATAAGACTTTTACAATGTAAACCACATGGTTATTTAAAAATTCAAAGTTTTATTGACTGTTAATAAGTAAATTATCATTTATGAGGAAAAAGATTAACTTAACTGCAACTCCAGCTCCATGGCAAAAGTTTAATAGTTGTTGTGGCGTTTACTAGTTGCAAAATAAATTATAGTCTTATTAGAGCCATTTTTTATTGTTAAGGTGGTACTTTTAAAGCTATGACAATACAATTATTGAAAATTCTAAATACTTTATTTAATTAAAAGATACTTAATAAATAATATATTCTTTCAGAAATTGCTTCTGAGGGTTTGAAGCACCGTGTATTTGAGGTGTCGCTTGCTGACCTCCAGAGTGACCATGATGCCGAACGGTCATTCAGAAAATTCAGACTGATTGCGGAAGATGTTCAGGGACGTAATGTTCTTACCAACTTCCACGGCATGGACCTGACCACAGACAAACTGAGGTCAATGGTCAAGAAATGGCAAACCTTGATTGAGGCTGTTGTTGATGTCAAAACCACTGATGGCTACAGTTTGAGGGTATTCTGCATTGGTTTCACCAACAAAGACCAGCAGAGCACAAGGAAGACCTGTTATGCACAACACGCTCAGGTTAGTTTTTCTTTTAAATTGTTAAATTTAAATATAAAATTTCTAGTTCAATGATTAAACAATTTTTTTCCATTTTATTCTAAATTCTTTTTAATAATAAAGTAATTCAAGTAATATTAGGCAAAGCGCAAGATGACGACGAAGCAAAGACTTTATTTGTTTTGTCACTCTACTTGCGCAGAAAAAAGGCTTTCTCTTACCACATTGTTTGAATTATTTGGCAAACAGTGTTATTGAGCATTGCAACAATTTTACAATTTTTTAAAAATTAATTATAATTACCTGTAATTAATTATAATTGCCTTATGAGAAATTCATTATAAAAAGTACGAATTGAATTTTAGGTAAGAAGCATCCGCAGGAAGATGGTTGAAATCATTACCAATGATGTTACCAAGAGTGACCTGAAGGGTGTTGTAAGCAAACTGTTGCCTGATGCTATTGCTAAAGACATTGAAAAGGCCTGCCAAGGAATTTACCCACTTCACGATGTCTACATTCGTAAAGTAAGTATCATATTAAATCCAATCAATTTCATTACCATGTTACCACATTTATTCTATATTATTTCATAAAAAATTAACAAGGGACATAAAAATATATCCACTGAATAGTTTATTACTTTAATTTAAGATTATAAATTGTGCAATTTTAATTTAATATTTGATAGAAAACAAACCAATCTTTGAAATTGAAAGAAGTACAGAATTGTAACTAAAGTAATTACAATTAAAAAGCATTATCAAAATTTAGAAAACATAAAAGTAAATAATAAAAACTAAGAAATTCTATTACAATTATACAGATTACTAATTATCATAAACTCTTTTCTTAGGTAAAAGTATTGAAGAAGCCCCGCTTTGAACTGAGCAAACTTCTTGAGCTTCACGGAGATGGTGGTGGCGGCAAGGGAGGAGAGGGTGGCGAGACGGGATCAAAAGTGGAGAGGGCTGAGGGTTATGAGCCTCCAGTACAAGAATCCGTTTAACGCGGATGCTGTTTATTAACATCTTATAAAAAAAATAAAAGTCACTTTCTAGTGCAAACAAAATCTAAGGTTTTAAAAAATTTATTAACTTCCATCAATATTTTTTTTTATATAATACAATCATTAAATTTATTTAACTTCATTTAAGTTTACAAAATTAAAATAATATACAACGAATTCGTTTTGTGATAATCAATGATATGAGAACACTCGAGTGCACTCTTTACATACTTCATTATTTGTTCAGATTTTTTTCTCACAAGAAGCCTGAGGTATCAATATCAGTCATATGCACATATACAACTGCGTTCACGGCCGGACAATCGGACGAATTTCTGTCGAAGATTACCCCGGTCGCCTTAATGAATCATTTGGTAAATTTACAATACGAACGTATTAAATGGTAAAAACAAATAAAAACAAAATACGTAAGGCACAGTTAAGATTCTAATGCCCGATCTAGGAGATGCCAACTACCGACGAGCAGCGCTCTGAAACTTTCACTCCAGCAGGACACTAGGTATATCAGCAGTAGGAAGAACAGAATTTTCGTAAATACGTCCACCCAGTACATTCTGTAACAATGTAAAACATTCCTTATTTAAATGATACATAAAAATTATGAAAGATACAATTTTATTTTTCAAATTTTAACTTTCTATGCAAGTTTTTTCTTGAAAGAACTTAGAAATAACTGATGATCAGAATGGCAACTGTACTCTTACTTTATTTTCTTATTTCAACTAAAAAAAGTGCCTTAAAACTGATGTAAAAATAAAAAAAAATAGTACATTACGACACGGGTGCGGAAGATGCTTATTTAGCCCATGCGATGGTTTTCGCCCGAGCTGAATAATCGCTTATGCACCAGTCTCGTATTTTATAGCACGAGGGCCGAAAATGGCATTAATATTGCCATTTTGAGGTTCGAGTGCTATAATAATCTATTTTTCCCCCTTAGAAACATTGAAAAGAAAACTTTTATTTTAACTTCATTTAAAGTAACAATAAAGAACCGCTTAAAATATCGATTTAAAATCGATTCGATCAGAGAACTGGCAATATTTCAAGTGACGTGTAAGAATTTAAAATAGTATATTATAGCGCGGGTGAAAAGTCGCACGAACTGAATAATCACTTACGCACCAGTAGTATACGATACTTTACAGCACGAGGGCCGAAAATTGGCATTAAAGTGGCCATTTTCAGGTTAGAGTGCTGTAAAATAATGTATTTTTTCTTTTTTAACAAAAAATCTAAGAGACTTACACTCGCATGTGTCTTCGAGCAGCAGGTAAAGTTTCTGGCGGCTCGTTCAAGATGAATACTCTCGCTGCTCGTATACAATTTTCGAAGTATTCATCGAGATCCATGTCATCGCCGTGTAACTGATACAACACCTTCTCCTTTTCGTTTAATAGCGATCTTAACTGTGTCACATTCGAATTTTCAAAGTCCCATTGGTTATTTGCGTAGTACTCGAAGACCTCGAAACCTTTCTGTATGCGACGGTGGACGCGGCACATTCTGCAAGTAACAGTTATTAGTAAACACTTTGTTCATTATTTTTACAATCACCATTGTGTTTTAAAATGTCGCTTGGCCGTTATTAAAAGGTTGATGTTCAAAAAGCGAGTTTAAAAGAATGAGAAACAAATTCTATTAGGAGTCACTATAATTCACTGTACTTAAATACTTAAATCGTATAGGAAAACAGTACGTTGAAGAATTTTTAAACATTAGAAAAGTTTTTAAATAGTAGAATATAGATATTTAGATTGCGTTTTAAATTTGAATAAAAAAAGTTTTAGTCTACTAATGAACTAAATAAAAAAACAACTTATTTTTTAAAATGTAAAGGTAGTATTAATAGATTTAAAACTTTTTTTTCAATTTTTTGGAAATTTTAAATATTGCATTAGTATCTTTTTTATAACATGCATATATGAACGATTTTTGCAGTGTTTTGAGCTAAAAAGGAAGCCTAAAGTACACCCAAAAAATTAAGCTCGATTCCCTATCAAAAAATTAATACGATTTTGCTTTACATGACTTTTCTTTTGTAAAGCGTAAAAATCAATTTAGGTATAATAAAATACGCTTCGTGCCAAAAGCTGGTAGGCTTTTTGACCTCGTGTATCTGCAGTTCTCTTTTTCGGTTTGCAGAGTAGCACACTCGGTCAAAAAAATTTACGCTCTTGGCAAGCGATATACTATTTCAGATTACATTAGAAAAAGATCTTGTAATTTTATCAATTTTTCGAAACAAAAATTATTTCGACGTATATCCCAGTCACCCAATAATGGATAAATTAATTAAAATTTCATTATCATCGATAAATAAATTTATATTATGCACCCTTTTTATGCTCGAAAACGAGTAAGGTCGTGCCTTTTAAAGGGGTACATAACTCATAGTTCTAGAAATCTGCCTTACCGGCATCAACATTTTCTTTGCTAATTAAGAATCAAAACAAATTTTCGAAAAAACGCAACGTATTGTTCTCCAATAAGTAATTCCATTTAGAACTGTTTGACAAATTTAACGTTTCTGCGAAATTTTTGCAAATTTATCAAACGGTCTCAACCCTAGAGTTACTATGTCGAATAACTTGAAATTGAAAACAGATATTATAGGGTATTCTGTATGTTACGTCTTTTTCGAAAATTTAATCACAAATAAAATGTTGATGCCAGAATACATCACCTGAAGTAAATCTTTTCCTCCAATGAAAACCCACGTGACAAGACAATATCTCTTGGCGAAATGAGCATCCGAAATGTGTAACACAACATCAATACCGTATGCCTCTGCTCGCATACCATTTCCATCGTGAGCACGTCTCCGTTCCTTACGCAAGTGAACTTTTATACGCACTCGCCGGCAAAAGTCGGTCGCGCTCGCGAAAAAAAAAGAAGTGTATTTAAAATTAAAACCCTCCGGGGCGGACGGGACGAACTTACATGGGCTTGTAGCCGGCGCAGAAGATGAGCGTGTCGATGAGGTAGGCCGGTATCATGTGGAAGAAGAGGACGCAGATGTTGTGCATCAGGCGGGATTTCTTCATGCTGCCGCCCGGGTACCAGACGACTCCGTTCAGTGGCACTTTCTCCGTGATTCGGCGGCCTCGTTCGATAATCTCGGCCCACGATACCTGCCGGCGGCGGGTTGCGCAAAACAGAAAAAAATAAATAAAAATCACAAAACGTCTGGCCGCGCGAGTCTTCGCTGATTTACGGTCGCGCGTCGGAGCGAGCGAGACTGAATTTATTCCCGAGCGCTGCTTGCGGTTCTCGGGTCGTAGTCGCGTGGACCCAAAGAGCCGTGGTCTTTTCCGTTTTTCAATGTTTCAATAATTTTGTTTTGTAATGAGTAGCGAAATGCAGGCGACGCTTTAATTATTGTTTCATTTTCGTGCATTTGTGAGGTAAAACTTTTAGTGAAGTGCGGCTCGTTATGACTTGCTTTTTCGTGTTCATTGCTTTAGATTATACTTTCAAGTACTTAATGCATATCTTTTGATATACTTTTGCACTTCTAATAGTTAAAAGGATGGTGTTGTCAAAGCTCAGTCCTTAATAAAATTTACGGTGCCTTAAATTATTCCTAGGTAAATTTTACTTTTGGAGAATCCTGAATTTTGCTCAAACTCTGGAAACTAATTCTTTTATTGAAAATAGTAATTACGTGACGTACGTGGGATTTTATCCAGAAGAAAATGAATAAAAAAGGTACAAATAGTAATATTAATTTGAAATTTTCCAATACAAATTTCGTATTTAGACTTATCATTAAATTCAATCACCTATTCCTTCTTTTAATTCGTTTTAATCGGATGCTTTTAGTAACAGGTCGTATTCCGAGTTGGAGCAAAATCCATGACCCGCAAAATCTACACAATCCAAGCACGTGCTGGAAGTTTATTTTATCGCCGTACATGAATGTTACTGAAGTAACATTAAATTTATATTATTATA
>JAXIUT010000001.1:17156633-17173720 GCA_035586675.1 Eurytoma californica | reverse complement strand
CTCAATTGGCATTACATAGACAAGAAGCTGGACAAAGTATAGTCAGCAATCTTATTTTCACGGTAAGTCTAATCAAAATAGTAGATTAAACACTGAAAAAAAAATCTATTATCAGTGTTTATTCTTACAAAAGGCAGATAATCCAATGCACTTTAAAAGTCTTGATAACTTTTAAAGAAATGTTCAAGATTTAGCTGTTAATTTTTATTGTTACAGTAAATAATAAAATTCATCACTTGCATAATAAATTTGAACTAATCATGCATTGTAAAAATGAGTATTTATTAAATGCACCAAAAAATATTAGTGCAAATAAAATAGTACAAGTATCAGCAAGTGGGACAACAAATTTTTAATAACTTCAAAACAAATTTGCAAAATACAAACTTTACGACATTTAATATGAATAATTTAGATGAACTTCTTCAGGCACCAGGACTTTTTCCCTGCAAATCATCCATTTTAAGTGCTTTCGTACTGTGAAAAAAAAATGTTAAATAATGATAAATACGTTCTTCCTCTGCAGCCTAACGGTCGGAACAAGGCGCGCGTGAACGACGAGGAGCTGAAGGCCCGCATAATAAACCGCTACAGCTACGTGGATCGAGACGACGACTCACGGGAGCACCGACCGGTGGCCCCGAAGACCGAGCCGAAGAAGCTCGTGCGCTACCTGGACAACAAGATCGTCTCGGTGAAGGGGGAGCGCTTCACCGAAGTGAAGCGCGGCGGCGAAGACGAGGACGGCAACGAGGCCGGCCGCAAGCCCCGGGGCCACTGCCGCCCGTAACCAGTCACCCCGCCTCCACCCCCCGATCCACCCCCCTGGAGGCGCATCGTCCGACGACTTATGCTCGCCGCGCGTTACCGCGACGAAGACGATCATGGCGCGCTGCGATTATTGCGTAACCGAGCGTGAAACGAGCCTGTGGACGTCAAGGTGAACTCCGGCGACGAACTCGCGAGTCGTTCGTTTTTCAATGCTCCTTTTTTGTCCCTCTCTCTAGTTTTCTTCGCATCGTCATTTTTCTTGCGATATTTTTTCAGTAAAGTTTCGTTCTCGTTTATTCGCGCCTCTTCATTGGGCATTTTACTTTGAACTTGGAAAGTATTTTGAACGCGTGGATTAGCGTTGTTCTTTTAGTTGGATAGCTGAGAGAAATCCAGAATGTATCTTACAGTTTCTGTAATGCAGAGCTCTCTACAAAGCTTTTATGACTTTTTTTATTTGCGTAAACTTTGGTTTTTTGTTTATGATTACGGTCGTCTGTAATACAAGACTTCTCGAAGGTTTCAGCGCACTGCGGTTTGGATCGATATTTTTTATCGATTACGACACCGTAGACTGATTTTCAACTTTGATATTTTATTAGATTTGTGTTGTGAGAGAATTTTAACTGAATAATGTTGGAATTATTTATTCTTTTAGTTATTGAAGTACGTGACACGTCATTTTAATCATTCATTTAAATCTGCACTTCAATAACTTGAAATATTCAAAGAGAAATTAACGTTTTTAATATTTAAAAAAACAGTCTTAATTATATATTTTGGCTTTTCAATTTTTATTAAATAATAGTATTGCTTTATATTTTATAGATATATGTTAAATTGACAGAAATAAGTTACTATATGGAAATATTTATGAAATATCTTAGTTTCACTACTTGATTGGCGAAAAATGATTGCACCATAAAGTAGATATATGTGATACAGGTACTGGATGACTTAATTTTACAGTACGTGAAATTTTCGAGAATTCTCCATTAATTAGATTCATTTAACGTCTTCTCATTTACGTTTAATGTTTAATATGTGTATATATTTTAGGAGGAGGTGGAAAGGCTTATGTAACATTTAATTTATACTTCTTACCAATATCGTTGGTATTAAAAGTAAGATGTTAACAAAATTAAGAATGATTTATAAAACTTTATATTCTTTATAAAAGCATAGTAGCACCATTTCACATCCTCTTAAATTCGAATTATATGTACATGCTTACGACTGTTTTATTTTACTTTTTTGTAGAAATTGGGAAGTTTGCTAACCGGGAAGTTTAAAAAAAATCATTAAAACTAAGTAATTTTCAACAGATTTATAAAGTAAGGAAATTAATTAGTTTTATTATTTCTTTTTTAAACTTATAGGTATAACCAATCTTCTCATTTCATTGTAGACTTGGAATTATTATTTTAGAGTTCTCACCAAAAAAGACTTATTATCATTTCAACACTGTGTGTTTGGAATAACGAAGTTACTACTTTACATTATAAATTTACTTTAGGACTCGCACTATAATAGTCACCAAATCAAACTTAGTTGTCATTCTTCAATTTTCTGAAGTCACAGTCATATCGCATCTAAGTTTAATAAAACTTGGTGATCTTCAAATTACGAAGATTCTCGATCAGATACAGTCTTGTCGAAAGATAGAACTCGAAAATGATAATCAGCGAAAGAAGGCTTATTTTTCTTACAATTATGCGTTCTTTTTTTACAAATTATGTATTTGTACAACCTACTACGAAGTATTTATTTCTTGTAAGATTAACTTTAATTTAGTACTTCACTTTATTCGTTTAATATTATAGCATTCGTGAAATCAAAGGAAAGTCTCCCCGACGTTAACTTTGACGTTCGAAGTTCTGTATGTGTAAATACAACGAGGACGTAGCGATTTATCCTTTCGCTCGAGCGTACAATGGCCATGAAGGCTGCAAGCTTTACTGCACTCTTGCTTTTTCTCCAATTCGCGACAAAACCTAATTTAATTTTGTTTTTCATTGCTTTCAAGATTAATGTACGTAAGTGATTTTGTTTTGTCTGTTAACTAATTATTAAGTTATTTATTAATCAATCTAGTTCAGGTATATATATATATATATATTGGAAAAGTTACGTGATGGAATGTGATCCGAAAAGTCGATTTAGAGTCTCATAATTATGTAAATTATATATCTATCTATCTATTTATTTTATTTTATTTCAAAGATTCCAGTTATATTCAAAAAGTATATCTAAATTGACCAAACAGACCTATTAATGATTGTCACGAAATGAAAAAGAAGCAATTGTGCAGTGACGCCGAAAAAATTTAAAAAAAAAATGCGTTTTGCCCGAATTGGGTATGTCCGTGTCGTGCGTATTCGGAGCTCGAATATGCTTATTGTATATAATAAGACAACAAAAAAAAAAAAATGAAAATGAGTTTGTAGTGAATGATAAAGACGCTTCGCATCGAAGTATCAACGTGTTTGCGATGAGAGTTTGGTTAGTGATACGAGCGCGCGATTCGGGTGGTGATAAGTTATAAGATAGAAAAAAAAACAAATTCCAGAACGGGGTGGTTCGTAATAACTGAAAATGATAAAGGATGGGCAACGATGAGACGTACATACTCAAAACGATGATGAAATCGTTCAAGTTATTTGCGGTACGATCTTTTGTAAATCGATAAGACGATGATACATGTATTGTGTGCTTTATTTATGTATTTTTTTACTTTTTTTTTGCGATTTTATTTAAAAAATGATTCATATTTATTTCAAATTGTGTGTAAAGTGTAAAGTGAAAACATTTATATTAATTTAATTCGTACAAATTTATTTATATAATATAATTTTCGTAGTGTCATGTTGTAAAAAAATTGTAAAACAAATAGCTACAAATAGTTTTTTAAAGAAATCGTTTATCAAACAAACGATACAAAAAAATTTTATCGTTAACAAAAGATCTAATCGTAAAAGAAAAGTCATTTTTTATGCTCGACGAGTCAATCGACCGATTCTACTTCTAATTGATATATCTGCATAAAAAAAGACTTCACATGCTTAAGATCATTAATTTTTAACGACGGTTAAATAATCACTACCGCATTTTCGATCACGTATAATTTTTAAGTTGAAATCGATGAAAACCGAGTGACTTCTTTAAGCGCTGCACCGTCTCGTAAGAGAGGCGAGTGCAAAGTCAAGTTTAGTTTTTAAAGTACGGCAACGAGAAGTTTTTTTTCTATTTTTGTTTACCTGTATGAGCAATAAAGGAAAAATAAAAGAAAATGAAAAAAAAAATGAACAAGCCTTTCCATCGCGAAGGCCGGACACGCTTTAAGATAATAGAAGACTTCGCTGCTGGCAGACGAGATCGCGATCCGTTTTGCAAGTTAATCAAACACACTATAGTAAAGATAAAGAAAAGAAATTTTTGAGAATTAAGAGAAGTAGAACTAGTACAGCAGTTCGGTATTAAGGGGGTTCTAAAGCTTTTTAATATGCACGGTTAATGGTATTATTATTTGTATTACAACTGCCTTTTACATAGTAAATAAATTTTCAAATCTTACGTTTTGTCAAGTAGAATTGCGAGCCTACGTTAAAATAAAAGAAATCTTATTGCTAAGATATATCGTACAAAAGAATAAATTAACGTAAATATTAAAAAATACATTTTTTATATAGTGTTGGGATCCGAAATATGCAATTCGTAACGACATATTAATTTTAAGTTATTTTTAATTAATAATTATCATTTTTAAGAAAGACGATATAAATAATAATTTATCGTTTACATATTTAAAGGTCTGTTGTTTTATTAATCCGCAATTGTATTTCAACTGTTACGATTAATCATCTTCAGCGCGTATAATAGCAGCACAGACATCCCACCGCAGCTTTAGAGCCTCTTTAACAAAAATGAAAAAAAAAAGATATGTACCTCCTCGACGAATGCACCAACTCGATGTATTTCACCTTTACCATGTAACGATTTTTTATACGTAGAAAAAAGCCGCGTTAGCCACGTCATAAATACCCTGTACCCACGCGTGCGCGGAGTCTCAGACTCGTTCGATCCTCTTCGGCGTCTCGAAAACAGTGGGGAAAAAGCATAAAACAATAAGACAAACGAACTTGAAGAAAAAAAAAAAATCAATCGCATATACAAACTGCGAAGGCAAGCCGTTAACGCAATTCTGCAGTGCGCCCACGTGACAGCGTTGTAATGTTGTACCTTTTTGCAAACTGAACGCCCGGATATAGAGCGTTTACATAAGCCATATAATTTACCAGTATTACTACCGATATATAATCTTTATCAATTGCATTTGCAGACTCTTCGATTGTAGACGAAGAAAAAAGGGGAATCCCAAACTGCGTGCCGTTATCAATTTTAAAATAATTTGTACATGGCGATATGTCGTTTTTTTTCACTTTCTCTACGTCACTATATATACTTAGGCGAAAAGCAGTGTACTTTCTGTAGCGCGATATTGACTTAGGAAATCGAATATTCAATCGTAAATCACGAAAATAAATTGTCGCTATATGGAAACACAAAAAAAGGTGAAAATGTTAATTTAGTTGTTTAATTAAACTTTCTCTATTTTATGAATGTAACGGTCATTCCTTTCTGTACTGATAAAAATCACAACTCGTCACTGATGACTTTTTCTTTTCTTATTAAGAATTCTATAGAATTTGATAAATACTATATACGAAATATTAAAATAAAATGTAGTGACTAAAACGTGTGCAGCACCCGTTTACGAATAAACAAACGTTTTGAAACTGTTTTAATTGTTTCGTTTACGTTACGTGATGCGCAGTGATATTTGCAAGAACAAATAAAAAAAAAGATGTTTTGCTATAACATTTTGACATAAACTAACAAAAAATAAATAAATAAAGGAAAGCGTTCGACTCTGCCTACCACCGACTGACAATTAAATCCGTGGTAGTTTTTTTCATCTTATCGATTACTACCTATAAATAGGCTTTAAGGGTCAGCAATAAATGGACTTGGCGATTTCGTGATTTTTTCTCTAAATATGTAGTTTGTCAGCCCATTTTTAGCTAGGTGAATTCAATGTATCGTGCACATCGATACGTGCACGAATGGCCCTCGCCACTCATGGATAGAGAAAATGAAATAAATAAAGAAATTATTCAAATTTAAAGCTAAACGGAGTTGTTGCTATATTTCACACACAGACACACACACATTACTCACGTACAATTATTATGCAAAACGTAAGTCTGCGTGCATGTTTAAAACATTGTATATCGTGGTCTTGTATATTTTTTTTAATCGACTACTCTTTTTTTATTACAACTGGAGATATATTACAATTCTTGGTAGATATAGTGAATGTTGTTGAATCACATATTAATAGTGAACGTGCATATACAAATTTTTTTTTCAAATGAATCTTGTTATTGTCATTGATAAAGGAAAATCTAGAATAAAATAAAACTTAAAAGTAATTTTTGTATAAAAAAAAAGTTAATATCTATTAATAATGATAAACACGACAAAAAAAATTATGTACGCCGATTACATAAATTAGTTACAAGTACGTAAAAAAATGTTTGCAAAAGGTAGGAATTGCTTTAAATGTCCACATTGTTTTTCATATTTATTATGAGTACAAATTCATCTTACATTTTACTTTCGATGTTGATCGTAACAGCAAAAGAGAGATAATTAATACCTATAAAACTAATAGTATAGTACAGAAGTGTTTATATCCACTATTGAAATCGCTGCATAAAAAGGCGAATACAAATGTAATGATAAATGTAAAAGAAACATATTTCAAATCGACAAAAAGAAACTCGCCAATGTAATATAAATCTCTTCAAATAATAGAAATAATAAAACAGCAATGCAATTAAATTTAACGATTTCTAGGGTAATTTGTTAACAAAAGGAAGACATTTTAATTGTATTTTTTATTGATTTATTTTAGTACAGTAAGAATAAAACTTTAAAGCAACAATTTAAATTATAATTTAAAAAATGTTATTCTTCATAACAAAAACCAACTGCAAATTTATAATGATTATTTCTACAGTTAAAAGTATTATCTAATCAGCAGAAATTCAGTTAATGAATTACTACTCACTACTACTATGATCTGGTCTAATTTTGTTTTAATTAGATTTTTCGCTAAGGAAACATATAACACTGTTCAAAAACTGACCCCATTGGTGATGTATACTGAGGAGCGTAATTGTAAATAAGAGCCTTTTCTAATTCGTTCCGATACGTAAAGCCGTGATCATTTTGTCGAGCTTAAAATAAAAAATATATTAGTAATAACTTTATTTTGTAGAAATTATTATAATTTCAAAATCAAATAGAATAGATACCTTCGTTAACAAAAAAATCAGCGAAAAAATGTGTAACTTTTATCGCATTTCTGGTGTGCGGTATATTTAAATCAGATCTCCATTCGAAAGCATTTTTTTCGGGATGAAATTGAACTCCATAGAAAGGGTAATTGACGTGTTCAAGTGACGCAATAAATTGTGTTCCATCTTCAGCGTGACCATATGAGGTAATGCGAAAATCGTTATCTATATTTACGTTTTCAAGAGACTGTAAAAAACGAAAATCAAAAATATTTTTTTAACGCAGACACGTTAAATAGGTCTCTTTTTCAAAATAGCGTGGTACGTCGCTAATTAATTAAGTACAATCATATGACTGCACATTATATAAATTTATTAAAGGCCATTTAATATAATGATAAATAAATAATTAAAAATATTGTATACCTTTTCCGTAATGCATAATTGATGATAATTGTACGTAACATTTTCATTTTTCAAGATGTTAATTATTTCCTCAGGAGCTTTTTCGAACATTTTACTCCGATTGAATCCTATTTATTTAAATATGAAAGAAGTTCGGAAGTATTTATATTTACTTGTACATTAAGAAAACGTATACACAAAATAATAATATGTACTAACTTGGAGCAAATTCAAGTTTAAGAGCTTTATTCATAGAAATACAATCCTTTTTTCTAATTTTTTTACGATCTGCTGCAAGGTATATCAGTAACTCGAATCCCAGACACGTACTCCAAATGGGAAAATAGACCCCATCATCGTTTAACTTCTTTGCAAGGCTAAAAGATTAACTGAGAATAACTTGGGTGAAGTACAATATAATTATAGTAAATAAATCGAATAACCATTTTTATTAAAAAATTTTATCCGATTCAATATTCATAAGAAATTATAATAGTATTTTTTATCAATTACTCGTAAATTATTTCTCCCGCATCTGCATAGTCATTACTTTTATCGAATGAAGTAGATCCCCCAGGGAATAAAACGCTGTAATAAAACGTCATAAGTATGCATTATTTGAACAGAAATTTATTATGTGATAATTGAGATTAATCTAAATATTTATAACTACTTAATTACTCACCCGTTTACACGTTTTAAAATATTTACGTAGTAATTCCTTTTTTGCCCAATCCTAAAAATTATCCAAAAATAATGAATAGAAATACATAATGTAATCGCGATGAAAAAACTTGGAGGATTGCCTTAAAAGTTTATTTGTATATTTTTTAGTAGGAAAACGCTACTGCCGGAATAACTATATTTGCATTTAAGCACGTATGAATAAAGTACAAAATAAAGATGACGTAATTTTTTTTATACAAAATAAAGATGACGTCAATTTTTTTCTTTTTAAGAAAAGCTATAGTTAATATATTAAGTTAATTTTTCTTATATTGACGCGTTTGTGTACAAATTTGTTTTCAGCAAATATTCAAAACTTTGATCCCCTTTTCATTGAGCTATTATTCACTGAGCGAATTCATTATTTGTAATAGTAAAATTTATATTTACATGATCGGAACAACCCGTGCTCCAGCACTTTCTACAAATTTTACATATGAGGCTGCTATGATACTGTTGTATCTGGGAAACTCAGATAATTTGCAACCTCTCCCTTGCGCTAAAATACCTATAAACAATATCGACATTTGTAAATTATTATAATTTTTGAAATTTTGAGTAACTGTTACACTTGGAACCCTTATGCACACAACGTTTTTACGTTCGAAAAAGTAGGTTGTAACAAAATTCTAAAAAACGTTTTTAAAACGTCTTATATGTCCGCGGACAAACAAGTCGTTTTTATAACGTTTTTAAATTTGTGTGTGCTATTAGAGAAGTATGAGTCTAACGATCTACACGAGCCAAACTATTCCCTCTCATTACGTTGTACGGTACTCGTAAGCGCATGATACTTATGAAATATTTCATGAATTTTTCTTTGAACAGGCCAATTAGTTGGCTTCAGTGTACATTATTTTATATCAAATCAGAAAATATCAATAACAGAAGAATATTAAAAATTATTTACCTATAATAGGTCGCTTGGCTGCAATTGTACTTGAAATATTAATAAATGCAATACTGCAAATAAATAAAAAACCGATCAAAGTTATGAAATGCATTTTTTATGCGATTTATTACAACAATTTTAATAGTAATTTTATTAAGTTTAATTAAAATAAGTGAAAGAAAGTTACTGCTTCTGCTGGAAGCATTCAATTCTACTGGCTTTTATAGCTTCATGCACAAGCATTTTTTAGCGTACAAGATAACTGTTATGTTAAACATTCCAACATGATGCTGATATTTTATCTTTTATCTTTTATCTTTTCTGAGAATTCTCCAGCTTTTTTAAATTCGGATAACGATTAATAGAAAGTTTTAGATCTTCTGTTATGTTTTTGCTAGTTTACTTTAGGAAAAAATAAATTTTTTATTTAATCTTCATATTAATTTTGTACTCGCCTCAGTTACCATAAAAATGATATATTGAACATTCAGAAATTATTTTTAACATGAAAAAAACTTACAATTTGAATACTTGATATTCCTTAAAAACTGTGCTAATACATACATTTTTCATTCAATGTTTTTTGTTTATAATTATATTACTCTTATGTAAATAACAGAAATCATATTACAATGGTTAGTAGTAGTATTTCATTAAATCATCCGTAACAATTCATTGTGAAGAATATTTTTATTTTACAAATAGCAATCAGGTATTTGTTCAGAGGAAATAAAAGTACAGCGTATTTAAAAAGTGAACGATGCATTGATGGAACCATTTTACAGTGACAGTGTAAAATCAAAATTAAGATGTAATAAATATGAAACTTTAGAACTAAATGATTAAACTACTATTAATTCTCAAAAAATATAGCTTATAACTGAAATTCAGTACATTTAAAACTTATGCAATGACTTAATATAAAATTGGAAATAAATGTCAGTCGCTCGCAGTCTACTTCTTCTTCTTTCTCGGCTGCGGGGCAGGTAAATTCTCCTTGCGCTTCGAAGCAGGTTTCGTTCCGGCGTTACCGCTTCCCTTCTTCCGTCTTTCCTGTCTCTCACGCTCTTCGAGCTCTTGATTCTCCCTCTCAATCAAAGTGATCAATGTATTGCAACGCCGTTGAAGCTCCAGTGCCGTGCGGGATTTGACGAACCAGTCGAAGCGGAATTGCGGCGCCGACCTCACTGTCGCCCTCAATTCTTCGTATACGTTTTCTTTATCGAAACCTATTTACAAAAATTACACGTGTAAGTCAAGTTTTTTTCTGTAAAATTTTGCATCCACGTTTCATTATAATTAAATGTTTTAGATTTAGCCCTTACCTAATTTGTGTAACATGCAAACGAGGAATCGGTCTTCCTCTTCGGTGTAATTTTTGCCTTTGTTCGTACCGTAGGCTATTCTCAACTGGTGGAATGGCGCACGATACCTCGCCATTTTTGCATCTAAAGCTTTTTTTATACCGGCGCGTCGCTGAATTTTGGCCTCGCCCCTCTCAATTTGCGCCATCACGCGGTCAATATCCTGCAACTCATGGCAACGTTCCCAGAAGACAGCGGAGTACTCCATGACTTCCTCGGGAGTCTTTCCCTCGACTTCCTTGGCTATGTTTTCGATGTCGTCTCTACCGTACTTCTCGTTCGCCTTAATGAATTGATTGAAGTCACGCTTGGTCCAGTTTGTAAAACCCTGAGTGAGGAGTTTTTCTTTCTCAACAACTTCCTCGTCGGTGAGTGGCTGAGCATCGTCAATCTTGCGCTGTTCCTCCTTTTGTATTCTAGCGGCATCTGATCCTGTTTAGAAAGAAGGCAAACGTTAATCGAAATTCCAAAGCCCCAAAACAAATATATTGCTTTACAATTTAAAAAAAAAGGTATCTTTAAGAAAAACTTACCTAATTCCGGATTTTTCGGTACTTTGTAACCAACGGTTTGCCTGAAATAGTAGATCTCCTGATCGAGGAGCTCGAAAAGCCTCGGCGGGAAGAACTGGAAGTCCTGAACGATTGGCTGTTTCGGCGGTCTGGGTGCCTTGGGCGCTTTTGGCTCAGACACACGCAGCGCCTCGCGGAAGTACGCGTCCACGGCGTAATTAGCCTTGCGCTCTCGCTTCGGCGGCTCGATCCAGTGGCCGATACCCAGGATCTTTTGCTTCTCTCTATAATCCTGACCCTCGAACTGGTAAACGGAATCCGTGGGGGCGTCCACCGTGAAGTTTCGAAGGGAAGACTCGCCGAGACTCTCGAGCTTCTGCTTCATCTCCTCGGTCTTCTCCTCGCCCTTCTGCAGGATCGTGTCAATGTCTTCGTCCGTAATCGCGCTGTCCTTCGAGGCGAATACCTCGTTCGCACCGTGACGAATGATGTTCAACATTTCGTCCTTGTTCAAGGCGTTCTGCTTGGCATCCACCAGCCGGCCTTGCTGAATTACCAACTTGTCCAGCCGCAGTTTCACTTCCGCTCGCTCGACGATCTTCTCCTCGACAGTGTTTTCGGTGATGAAACGGAACACTCGCACCTGTAATAATAAATAATTAATAAAATATTTATAATTTGATAAAAAAATGAAAATTTAAAGTATTAAATATTGAGTATGAAATAAAGTTTCAACAAGTTTTGCTTTTTTACTCTTAATCTAATTGAATATTCCCCTGCAAAAGGGATCTATGAAAAGCTTAGTGTACTAAAAACAATTTTGAGGAAGCCACCAGAGAATCTTTAGCTTTACGTATAATTAAATAAAGTTAGTTATTCAATTTTTCATATAAAGTTTGGAGAAAAGTTTTTAATGGAAACAGTTGACATTATAAATGCAGCATTATCAAATTTTTTAAGGAGTAAGATTTAATTTCCTTTAAAAAACAATCAATTTTCAATGTATTATAATTACATGAAACTTATTGATATCTTTAACAAGAAATTTACCTGCTTCTGTTGACCAATACGATGAGCACGATCCATAGCCTGCAAGTCCATCTGAGGATTCCAATCAGAATCATAAATAATGACGACGTCAGCAGTAGCCAAATTAATACCCAAACCACCAGCACGCGTGGACAACATGAAAATAAATTTCTCGCTTCCAGGCGCGTTGTACTCGTTGATCTGCCTCTGACGATCTTCGTGGGCTGTGTTGCCGTCCAGCCGGCAGTACTGGTAGCATCGCCAGTGGCAATAATCTTCGAGGATATCAAGCATACGCGTCATCTGACTGAAAATGAGCACTCGAGAATCCTGCTGCTGAAGCTTCGGCAGCAGTTTGTCGAGGATCACCATTTTGCCGCAGTTGTAAACGAGATGCTCGTCCGTGGTGTAAGGCGGCCCTGGCTCGGCGCCGTCGAATAAGTACGGGTGGTTGCAGCACTTGCGCAACTGCATGAGAATGTTCTGCAATCTCATCTTCTCGATTTTACCGGCACCGTTCACGATGTCGATGTCCTTCATCAGTACTTTGGTGTACCATTCGCGCTGCATTTTACTTAAACCTGGACATAAAGATGGGAAAATGTAATTTTTAAAGTAATAATTGTATAACAGAGAAATGATAAATAATTGAAGAAAATAATGGAAAATAAAATTGATTGCACTAACCGATGTAAACTT
This sequence comes from Eurytoma californica, assembly GCA_035586675.1. NCBI lineage: Eukaryota > Metazoa > Arthropoda > Insecta > Hymenoptera > Eurytomidae > Eurytoma > Eurytoma californica. The sequence continues at coordinate 17,160,960 of JAXIUT010000001.1, read as the reverse complement.
TAATTTCCTTCTTCGGTTTCAAACCCTTTTCTACTTCAGATTTCAACCTACGAAGCAAGAATGGTCTAAGTACTGCGTGCAATCTTTCGATAAGTGTGTTATCACCCATGAAGCTGTTTGTATTAAACCAAGAGTCAAAATCTTCTGAACTGTTGAAGACATCGGGTAAAAGAAAATTCAAAAGAGACCACAACTCGTGCAAATTGTTTTGCAGAGGAGTACCGGTCAACAAAAGTCTGTTGGCTGTTTTGCACTCTCTCAAAATTTCGGAAAGCTTAGACTTTTCATTCTTCAATCTGTGGGCTTCGTCCACCACCATGTATCTCCAATTGAACTTTTTGAAAACCCATTTCTCCCTGAGTACCATTTCATAGGAAGTAACGCATACATCCCATTCTCCAGGTAACATTACGTCTCTGATAAAGGCGTTCCTAGTATCGGAGTCACCGATAAGAAAGACCGTTCTCAAAGTGGGACACCACTTTTTGAACTCGTTCATCCAATTAGCCAGTGTCGTCTTTGGAACCACTACGATATGTGGACCTGAAATACTTCTGAAATGCTTCATGTAACCCAGCAGCGATATGGTCTGCAAAGTTTTACCTGTAAATAAAGATGAATTATGCGTAATGAACAAACGCAGAATAAGAAAAATAAACAGCTGATTTGCCCCGGACACTCACCCAGACCCATCTCGTCGGCCAGTATACCGTTGATCCCATTCTCATACAACGAAATCATCCAGTTAAGGCCGCGTATCTGGTAGTCCCTGAGCTCGCCCGACTTGATGTAAGTCGGCGAGCTCTCGAACCTCGTGATCGGCGCGACGACATTGGAGTCGGCCGCGAGTAGCTCCTCGTCCTCCTCCTGCTCGGTCTTGCTGTGCCTGTGATCGGCCTTGTCGCCGACCGCGGGCGCTTGCTCCACGGGCGCCGGCGCCGGCTTCTCCACGGGGGCCTGCAGCTTCTCCACGGGCGCGGGCGTCTTCCTCGGCCTGCCGGGCTTTATCTTCAGCGGGCTGCTCTTGTCCTTGTTCGCGTTGGTCATGAAGTGCGAGAAGATCTCGGTCTGCTTCAGCAGGAAGTCGAAGCGCTTGCTGCGGTCGGTCTCCAGCTTCGTCTCGAAGTCGCCGCCGCCGCGCGACGACGACGTCTCCGCCGAGGAGTCGTTCGAGTTGTCCCCGGCGTCGCTCGCATTCTCGTCGGCCTTTGTTGACATGCCGCCGCGGGGGTGGCTGACGCGCGCCGCGCACAACGCCTAACCTCCAATTGCAACGCGGCACTCGTCGGCGACGCGCACCTCCTGTCGGTCGCTGCCGCGCGTCCTGGAGTGCACGGGACGGCTTATTCGCTCCTCGGGTGGCGAGGCGAACCTTGCCCTGGGCGCAGGAGAGATGCACACGCGTCGAGCGGTGGCTGCCTCGACGTCGGCTTCACGGGATGCGGTTATGCTCGCGCGCACCTCCGGCTGATCTAAATCTAATGCGCGCGCGTCGCCGGCGTCGCCGAGCGCCCCCAACGCCACGTTCACGCACCCGCACTCGATGCGGAAGCGCGGTATCGAAACAAAAACGACCGCTACTAATCCGTTGTCTTTTTTGTGCAATTGACGATGTAAAGCTTTGATATGTCTTTAAAGTAGTGTACTTATCAACTTAAATTTTATTTTCTAAATGCTTTTACTGAGAGATGACTTTATACATATATTGTTTGAGCTTTTAGGAGACTTGAAGTTGCATGCACGCTATACACGAGACACTTCGGAAATATCACAGGAAATAGTTTTGAAGTATTTAATTCAGGCTCTTAATTGTTACAGAAGTTTATCTACTCAATATTGCAGTATTTTTTTTGTAATTTAACAATTTGATTTTATAAATAAATTACAATTTTATTAGATTATTAGGAGTACGCGATTTAAAATTTTGAGACAAGTATTAGGTTCGATTAATCGATCGATTAAATGGCGAGTTCTATTTTAAAAAGAGCGCGGAATCACGTTATATACAATGTATACTCATGCCTGGGGGCCTATTCTGTAATTGATAAAATGGACACACTTTTATCAAGTTTCATGTGCAATTTAAATGGCGATAAATTCGAATGTGAAAAACTTGTCCATTTTATCAACTATAGAATAGGTCCCCTGCACATGACTATAATGAAAGCGCGGGAAGCCACGAACACCAACTACTTTAGTCAAGGTGGTATTATGGTATACATATGTACACTGGACCAAATTTAATTCTTGCCGAATATTTTGAATATCGGCATTTTGATTGGTTTTTCGAGTAATATCTAGCAATGCCATTGGTTAATGAGCATAGGTTCTGCAAGAATTAAATTTAGTAATTTGATTGATTTGATTTTAGTCTTCTTCAATATATTTCTCTCATTATTTGCAGGCATTTAAGGGCCTTACCTAAGGGCCTTACAGGCAAAAAGAACAGGAACAGGAACGTGTATATAGATATAAAAACAATGTATTTTATGTGTCCTGTTCCTGTTCTTTTTGTCTGTAATGGATGGCCGTTGAATACTTTTTGTGGAATCTGATTTTATCAGTTCAGTTTCACATGCCGTTTGGTTTACGACTGCATTGACTGAATGTAAATAAATCATGGAAATTTCATTGTAAAACATTATATTATGTAGCTATTACCGAATAATAAAAAGCATGAAATGGATTAATGAAGATACCTGAGATTAATTGTTCAATTATTTCTATGTAGATCTAGATATAAACTCGGGAAAGTGTAAAAAGTGAAGACCGTTAATCTTCTTAATAGTGGGCACAGGTAATATTTGAGAAATATGTTACCATTGCAAAAAAATATATGAAAGATGCAATAACTGTAACTTTAAGCACCTTCATAAATTTCAGAATACACTATTAAGGGTGCTAGATAAGAATTAAATAGAAGCTTTAGAAATTTGCGCAATATGCCATCAAATAAGGTTTGTCGTCAAGAATTTAGTGAAACTTCTATAATAAGTGAATATAAGTGGACTATTCATAATTTCTCAGCTGTCACTGATAATTTACTAAAATCTTCAATATTTTCACACCGTCTATCTAGTTTTGAAAGTGACATAAAATGGCAATTATATTTATATCCTGATGGTAACAAGAACAAATCCAAAGGATATGTTTCTATCTATCTTGAGCCTTTAAGTAAGTTTGTTGTAGCAGTAGATTGTGAGTTTACTGCTTCAAGTAGTGTGAGAAGTTATAACAAAAGAAAAAGTTCTCACACATATATAAATTCAAGAGGTCAAGGGTGGAGTCACTTTATTAAGCGTAGCGTTCTTTTGCCTGATCTTGAAAAAGGAGATGGCATACTTACTATTGAATGGAAAATATCTTTCCTTAAAAAATCTCTATTAGCAAAACCTCAGCTTAAACTATTAAAAGATATTAGTTCATTGGCAGAAACAAGAGAGCTTTGTGATGTAATTTTGACATCTAATGATGGAACTCAGCACAAAGCCCACAAAGCAATTTTAGTTTGTAGAAGTAAAGTTTTTTCAGCAATGTTTCAGCATAATATGAAAGAAAGTCAAGACAACATAGTAAACATTGAGGATATAGATAATGAGACATTAAAATATATGTTGCGGTTCATGTATACTGGAGAAGTTAAACGCATGCGAAATAATGCAGAAAACTTATTACTAGCAGCTGATAAATACGAGCTCAATGATTTAAGAGAAATATGTATCCATTACATTTCTGAGAATATGTCAAACTATAATATTCTGGATTTAATTAAGTTTGCTCATGCTTACAATATATATGATCTAAAGTTAAAAACTAAAGAATATTTTATACAGAATCGCAAGACTATCATGTCAATTAAGGGCCGTGAATTTATGAAAAATCTATCACGAGAAATTATTGAAGATCTTTTATATGATTTAGCTTCTGGTCCATAGTGAATAATAATTTAAGTATTTCTCTTTGTCTTTTTTTACATAATGTTCTTAAAAAATTTTATTAAATAAATTTTTTTATAAGGATTGTAAAAATAAAGTATTATATTTCTAAAGAGAAATGATGTATTTGAAATTACATTCTTTTTAAATTCTACATTAACTTATATGTACATCTGTATTTCGCAAAATTGACCAAACGGAGTGATTTCACGAGTTAAGTATTCAAAGTTTATCAGCGTTTTAATGTATAGGGTTCTTGAATTGATATTTTTCGTTAATATGAAATGAGTTTACTTTGGGAATTTTTGCAATTGAATTTCTCAAAATACGAAATAAATATGTGATTAATATTATTTTAGCTTTGTATTTTCTTTTTTTAAGTTTTAAGTTAA
>JAXIUT010000001.1:17141187-17156533 GCA_035586675.1 Eurytoma californica | reverse complement strand
AAAAAAATTTCAGCCAATTACATTTACAAATGGCTTCAGGAAATTGTTTGAAAATTTTTCGTTCTTAAATAACTTTAAGAAATTATTTCAAAAATTTTCAAACAATATCCTGAAGCAATTTATAGATGTAATTGGCTGAAATTTTTTTACAGTTTCCTTACACACTTATGGAGGGCAGTACGTCGGCCGAATTTTGCTTATGCAGATTCCTGCAAGAGGGGTTGATATCCCGTTAACTCAATAATGAGGGAGCAATAAATTAAATCCTATGGGAATGTTGCTCCGCCTTGGGGAAAGTACCGTTAAGAAGAAAACACTGTCATTGTCAATACTGTAAATATAGTCTTATTAATACATTTTAAAATTCAAATAGCAATTGTACTTTAATTTGCAATTTTTTAATACAAATATAATAAAATTTTGAATTTTTAAATATTATTTTAAGATACTACGGAATAAGCTGCCGCCTAATATAGCCTATATCAATCTGCGAGAGGTAAAAACCTTTTGCTGCACTACACAGTCACAATGGATAACAGGATCAATCAAGTGTCCAAGTAAATATTTAATAGACGAAGCACTTGAAAATGTATATTTACTTTAGCTATTTGTTTTTCAGATTTTGTAAAGAAGATTGATCCGCTCGCCTCGTTAGTAATCATACCGTACGAATGATTGACTAATATCCGAGTACCTACATATCGAGTGTGTGCACTCAGGGCACGCACTTAGCTAGTCGTTGAGTGGATAAAAATTTTAGTACACAAATTATTGAGATGGATACAAAAAAATACAAAACGAAAAGGACAAACAATACAGAAATGAACTTGATCCTTTAAATATCTGCATATGTTAATCAATAAAGCATTATTTTTCTGTGAGATTAATGCAAAATGAATCATTGATAGCTTATAAATATTGCTAGTCACATGTATTGTGCAGTTTGCATTTAAAAATATGAAATGAAAACAGACATAATTTAATCAATAAATGTTAATAATAAAATAAGATCCAATTATCTCAACATTAGTATAGATCATTTTTAGGCAGGAATAAAGTAAATAAAATAATAACATTTTTAACACTCCTACAAGCAGCTGCAATTGAAAACGTCGTAGGGGGCAGTACCTATATACAGTTACTTAGGTGACCTAATGAGAACTGAACATTAGGTTAATTTACTTTAATGATTGATACATCTAACTGTACTCCCTAAATTCGTCGTAGGAACGGGAATTGTGGGAGGTTTCTCGTCGCCCGAGGACCGACGCGCGTCCAAGTAGGCACGCCCGTTCGAGTGTACAGTGGACTCGAAGCACACCTCGGCCACCGGATGTTGACCAGGCACGCGTCCCTTCGGGCAGCAGCACTATCCTGGCCATAAACCGCCGAGAAAAGGCCGGAAAATCCCGCGCAGGTATACGACTGGCCCGCCCGGTGTCTACGAATTGACCGCTGTCCACCGGGGAGGGGGAAGCGACCCCTAGGTAGGGCGCTTTCTTCCGATCACGGGCGCGGAGGTACTTAAGGGGCCCCCTTTTCCTCGGCGGCATCAGTCTTTCGCAGACAGCACACCGAACATGAAGGCTTTCCTGGCAGTTTCTCTCTGTGTCCTCGCCGCTCTGGCTTCCTCGACCATCGGGGACAACCTCGTCTACAAGACAGGCAGCGGTAACTTGCTCGATGCCGGGGACTCCAAGGACAATGTCCTCCCGAACGCCGTTGATTCCAAAACTTCTGCCTCTCGCTCACCTGGAGCTGATGGACCAGTCCGGGAGATCGGCAGTAGCACATCTACGAAGTAAGTGTCGTGCTTAAAAATTAAAAATTTCATGCGTGTATTTTTTTAGATGTTCTGAACTTGTCGGAAAAGCGCGTTAGCTGGTTCTGTCTCAGACGCGTTTTTTTTTTAATTAAATAGTAAGGGAAAACGATCGGGTATTGTGAATAAAGAAATTACGTACATTTTTGAGCACGAGAGTGAAATAAATTTCTCTAGGACCTGAAAAACTCCAAGTATACTGGTAGGATATCCTAAGTTTAGCAGGTTCTTGAAGAGTTTACTTTATTTTAACGCTTTAAAAATGACAAACTAAAATAGGCATTTTTTAAGACATGCTAGTTTTCATTATTAATGATTACCTCGTCTTTAAAGGGTATCTTTATTCATTGATTTTTGTTTCAAAGTTTAATTCCATCTGCAACACCGCCGATGCGCATTTTCTAAATTATATATAGATTTCTACATTATATATAGATTTTCTACATTATATATCTAATAAGACGTATTACTTTTGTTTAGCTCTCAGCACGAAAGCCAACTTGCCACCAGCAAGCAGTGCTGCTACATCGGAGACTTAGAAGTCTTGCTTTCCATCCTCTACAGCGGCAAAGAATCGTTGAAGCACAAAGCCATGGCCTTGATAAAGGATGTCTCCGCGGGTTGCAAAAAAGTAGACCGTACCGTCACAAACGCCGAATCGAAGAGTCAAGCACTGAAGAAATATAATGCTGAGGATGCAGAGGACTTTTTGGAAGATGAAAAAATTATAAAAAGAAAGTAAGTAACCTGTCAAATTGAAAAAATAACAACATGAGAAACTAAAAAAATCATCTTAAGGTGGTCCACCAACTTTAAATCTCTCTTAAAACTTTTTCAACTATTTACTTAAATAATTTTAATTCTTTCTAACTGGGGCCATTTTATTAGAAATTTAAAATATTTTCGTAGTTTCAAAAGTATATGTTTCTAAATATTATAATTTTTTTTTCTGAATATTTTATTCGGAGAAATTTAAAGGTGGTGGACCGCCTTAAATATGATAAAAAATAAGAAATTTCAAATTTTTCTTATGTATGTATGATATATATTATACGTTTAACTAACAGCGAAAATATCTCTTTTTAGCCCTCAAAAAAGAATCACTTACGACATCGTAGACAGCTGCAACGTGGCTGGTTATGCACCCTTGTTTCCGATGCTAATGCACGGCAGCGAGGAAGAAAAGACTGCAGTCTTTGATGCGATGATGATAACCATAGATCGCTGCAACTCAGAAAAGCGCCCCAGCGGCGAGCAATACCGACGTTGCGACGTAGATAAGGACAAGTACAGCCTATTTTTCCAATGGATGATGGGTCGTTACATGGAGCGAATGGCTGCTGCGCGCATGCAGGAGCGCGTACTCGCACATAGCACGTCTTAGTTGCAGTATTTGCGGCTGCATAAATCTAATTGAAAAAAAAGGAATATTTGCGATTCCTTCATTTTTTTTTAAAAAAACATTCTCAGTGAGGAATTATTGTAATACATAACTTTGCATTGTACATTAGGGACATACCGCACATTTCATATTCTCGATATTGTAATTTTTCGTATACACATTTTCATATAAATAAAATAAATCATGATCATATATATTTGTTTTTAAATTTCACCTATAACTTATACGTATAATATATCGTACAAGTGAGATAATACTTGAGATAGAAGGAATTTTTACGTGGAAACATTGTTTTCACGTTAAATTAATAACAATTTTTAATTGGACAATATATATTTAACAAAAGTACAAGAACTACATTGAAAAATAAAATTATATAGCACCAATATCGTTTTTGAAAGATCTTTTCAATTTTTTAATATAAATAATAAAAAGGGATGTAAAAGTCATCTGTAGGGATAATTGACTTTACCAGCATCGATATTTTCTTGATTATTAACAATCAAAACAAATTTTCGAAAAAAGCGCAACGTGGTGTCCTCGGTAATAACATAAAGATTATCTGGTTTCAATTTCAAGTAATTCCATTCTTAAATCTAGGAGAAAAATGGTTTGAAAAATTTGTAAATAGTAAACTAAATTTTTCAAATCACTTTTCTCCTAGTTTTATGAATGGAATTACTTGAAATTGAAGCCAGATCATCTTTACGCCATTATACCAAGGGCACCACATTGCACTTTGTTCGCAAATTTGTTTCGATTTTTAACAACCGAGAAAATATCGATGCCGATAAAACAGATTCCTAACCATGGGTTTTACATCCCGTACCTATAATATAAATTTAGTTTATCGCGGTTTATCCCCCAGCCTTTTACTCACAAATTTAATTTTATCATTAAATTGATAACTAATCCCTAGGAATGCAAAAAATTCAAATACTCTTTCTCTTATCAAGTTCAATGAGTATACGCAAAGTCTAAAATCCCACTCGAGTCGAACTCGAGCAAATCACTGCGCAGAGATCTCCCGGGAGGCCGGCTCCGCCCGGCAAGCGACCGCGCGGCAGTCGATCAGCGATCAGCTGGCGAGAGATGAGGTACCGCTGGCTGGACAAGGAGTCGCCGAGCGGACGCGCCGACGAGGAGGAGGGGGAGCCGATCGACCGGGGCGAGTCGGCGCACGTGGCTCGCGTCGTCGCCGAGAGGAACCGCAGGAAGGAGCGCTTCTGCAGCTACGAGCTCTGCCCCACGGGCGCCGACGGCCTCTATCAAAAGTATGTCGCAACGCGTATTTTCTCGAGCGGGAGCGGCGCTCCGCAATCTCGCTGCCACTCGTTCTCCGGCGTCTAGCGCACGAGTCGCTCGTTTGGTCAATTTAATAGCTTGCAGTTCAAAAAATGGTAGTTTCGGACCCGTAGGAAAAAAGTATGCACAAGTTTTGTGCATAATTTAAAAATTGTGCATACATTGCTGCATAAATTCGTGCGTGCAAGCGAAAACCGTGCACGGATTTATGTACAAATGTATGCACAACTTTTACGCACAAATTCTATTTGTGCACAAAACTTTTTCCTACGGGTGGATTTTAGTGTTTTGACGGTGTGGATCGAAGGCTTTTTTTGCTGTTTAAGAGAGATATAGAACTGGTTTTGTCGATATGAAGTTGCGATTCTGATGTTTGATGTGTTCATGCGCGTATAAGTTATGTAACTATATGCGCTCTTGAATGAACATGCGATGCATATTCATGTCTTGAAAAATTAATAGAATTGAGAAGCTCGCAATACTCCGTAAAAATTATTTTGTTGCGGATAATACAAAGTCATACCGCGTAAAAATGACGTTTGAAATTATAGTTACCTCAATTTCAATATTCGTTATCTCAGAGATTTCTCGTACTAGTAATGTGCGAGAGCAAAAATTACAATAGCAAAATAATTCGCAATACCTTATACTCAAGAATCACTTTTCAATAAACTACTCGCTAAAAGAAGCGAACTTTAAATTTAAAAAATCCAAGTCGATTTTAAAGCAGAGAGCGAAATTTAAGAAAATTACATCAAGATATAATTATTTATTATTATTCATTTATTATTCGTTTATTTATGGTAAATTATATTGAGCCTAGAATTGCTGTAGATTTTTCAGCGAGACGAGCGAGTGCGCGCCGATCTTCTACTCGCTCACGTGGCACTCGGAGGTGGAGCGCGGCGATGTCCTGGAGCAGCCGGCGATGCGATGCATCGAGAGTTTCCCCAGCAACACGCTTTTACACCTGGCGGCCAGGGGACTGATGCGCGCCGACGTACAGCGGACGCTGGAGCGCGCCCTGGAGCTCGGCGTCGTCAATGTGCTTGCGCTTCAAGGCGGTGAGTCGGTCAAAGAATATCAGTCGTGTCGTTAAGTTAAATTAAATTTAAAAAAATTAAAAAAAAGAACTTGGTTGTTGATTTTACTATTTGTAATTTCGGTCGGAATGGGCTATCGTAGTGTGTCGTTATATTTAAAGATTTTACTATTTGTAATTTCGGTCGGAATATGTTGTCGTAGTGTGTCGTTATATTTAAAGAGTCCATGGGGAAAAAGGGAATAGTCAAAATTTTGTATCATCAATTTTATATCTTGATAAGATCGAGAGGAATATTTATTATTCAATTAAAAGTGAACACAAAAAAATTCAAGATTAACAATTTTGTACACAATTTCATCCTGCATAGTTACATAAATAATTTGCAACGTTATATTCTATTCAAAAAGTTGAAAAATTGACTATTCCCCTGTTTTCCGTGGACCTTTCGTTTAGTTTAATTTTTGAAGTTGAAATATTTATTTTTCTTTTTGTTAAATAAAAATATTGCTTGTATGTCAGATGGAAGCTCGACTGACGGTGACTTTCCGTACGCCCTAGACTTGGTCAAGTTCATCAGGGACCGCTTTGGTCAGCAGTTTTGCATCTGCGTCGCTGGGTACCCCGAAGTTCACCCGCATTCACCCTCGAAAGAGTTCGACCTTCAGTGCCTTAAAGCTAAAGTACGTATTTCTTTTTTATTATTCATTCTTTAGCGATCGATATTTTTCTTATAAAAGAAAATTAGAATTATCAACGCGTACCAAATCGTTTTAACAGGTGGACGCCGGCGCGGATTTAATAATAACGCAGTGTTTCTTCGATTCTCAAATTTACGTGGGATTCGTAAAAGACTGCGAAAAGGCAGGGATATCCGTCCCCGTAATACCTGGCATATTTCCGTTTACAAATGTAAAATCCTTGTATCAAATGATGGGCGTTTGCCGTACAAATATTCCGGCATGGATGAAGGAGAAATTGCAACAGGTGGAAGGCGATGACGAAGCTGTCAGACAATTTGGGATAGACTTGAGCGTAAAGATAATCAAAGAAATACAAGAAAGCGGCATCTTTTATGGGTACCATTTGTTTACTTTGAACAAGTAAGAATATTTTTTTTTCCCTAAAATTTTTAAACCCTGCATCAATTTCCAATAAGTCTTCATTTGATATAACATGAATATACTTTTTCAGAGCTTTTTCAGCAGTTGAAATTCATCGACAACTTATGCAAGAGTGAAAATATAAATTATGAATTGATATATGAATTAGAAATAAACTTTTTGATAAAACTTGCGATACTAATTATAAAAAATTAACTACGCATTGCACTCCATTCAATAACTTCTGCTTACTTTCACTCATTCAAATGAATGAATGAAAATTAATTGTATTAATGCATATGTTTGAAAATATTACACCTATCGTCAGCAATTGATTTTGCATAACTTTCACTCTGTTAACATAAACAACAAGAAATCATTCACGCGCCTATGGAAGGAAACACTTTGCAGAGCGTGCAAAGTTACCAAACAATATTGCATCGATCACATTCTATTCACGAAAGTAATAAAGCTCTTACTAATTAAGTTCCCTTAAGTTTTGTAAAAAAACTTCGTCGCGCTAATAAAAAGAAATTTCATCTCTACGAACTACGAAGCAACTGTCTTTAACAAAGTTCTTCGTAACTGAAATTTAATGGAAAACTATACAACACGCACCGCATAAACGAATATTATTTTAATAACTATTATTTTAATAACTATTATTTTAATAACTATTTATAGTTACCTACTTCTTCTTTTTACACATTAGACTAAACTAGCTAGACTAAAGCTCATCGATGCGTTTTGTAAAGCGTCTGCAAGTTTGTCTTTAAAAAAAAAAAAAAAAAAACAGTGTGGGTCTCGGGACCCCCGACAAAAGTGATAATTTGACTTAACAAATGCAAGCCTTACGTATACAATACTATCTATAAATGTGAAAAAGTGAAAATTCTTAATTTTCACTAATCATTTTTAAGGAAAGCGTAAGAGTGAGAGAGAAAAAGCATAACCGAGGTAAAACAGAGACCTTTTGGAGACTGAAATTCTTGATATTGAAATTCCTGAGCGTTTACAGCGAGCCATAAGAAGTTATCACTTCAAAAAAGAAAGGAACTCGCAAAGGGCGTCTTCTATATTCCCAAAATGAATTAAGTTTAATATTTGATTTATTTAACTACAATCGCTAAGTCGTAACAAAGGATATCGTGGGATGGACCGGACCCGAGTACCGATGCGCGGCCAAGTAGACGCGTCCGTCCGAGGGTATAATATAAGTAGTGGTCTCAAATTCGAAGCACATAGGGGCAGATGTCGAGGAGGCGCGCGCCCCTTCGAGCGGCCGAGCTACTCGGGCCATAAAGCGCCGGGTAAAGGCGGAAAAGCCCCGCGTAGGCATACGATTGGCCCGACACGAATCCACCACTGTCAATACCAGGGAGAGGGGAGCGACCCTCAGGGGGAAGCAACGCGGCGAGTGTGGTACAAAGGGCCGTGTTTTCCTCGGCAGCCTCAGTCCTTCTTCGCAGGCACTACAGCGAACATGAAGAACTTCTTGGTAGTTTCCATCTGCGTTCTCGCCGCTCTGGCTTCCATGAGCGGCAAAACTGCTGCGGAGTAAGTGTCAAGCTTAAAAGTTTCATTCGTGTATTTTGTTTAAAAGTACCGGACTTGTCGGAAAAGCGCCTAAGCTGATCCTGCCTCATAGACGCTTTTTTTTAAATTTATAAGTAAGGGAAAAAGGTCGGTTGTTATGAGATAGAAATTATACAGTTTGCAGTACCAGAGTGAAATAATTTCTCTAGGACCTGAAAAACTCGAAGTATTATTGGTACGATATCCTAAAATTAGCGGGTTCCGGAACAGTTTACTCTATTCTAGCGCTAAAAGTGATAAATTGAAATAGGCCTTTGTTGAGACGTACTAGTTTTCGTACTCTCTAAATCTCATTCAGTGAAATTTTACTGATTTTCAGTTCAGATCAGAGGAAACCAGTGAAAGTGACCTGATCTGAACTGAAAATCAGTGAAATTAACTGAAATTCACTGAAAATAAGTGAAATTAACTGAAATTAACTGAAAATAAGTGAAATTAACTGAAATTCACTGAAAATAAATGAAATTTCACTGAATGAGATTTAGAGAGTAGGAAGCAACGATTTGTTATTAATGATTGACATTTATTGATTTTTGTTTCAATTAACCCGTAAGAAAAAGTTTTGTGCACAAATAAAATTTGTGCATAATTTAAAAATTGTGCATACATTTCTGCATAAATTCGTGCACCGTTTTCGCGTGCAAGCAAAAATTTGTGCACAAAACTTGTGCATACTTTTTTCCTACGGGAAGTTTAATTGTATCTGCAACACCGAGGGTGAAATTTTTCTACTTTATACCTAACAAGATGTAATACTTTTATTTAGCTATGCGCACGACATGGAGCCTGCCATTTACAGAACACCGTGCTGTTTCATCGGAGACTTAGAATATTTGATGTCGCTCTTAATGGGCGAGATCCAGCCTGCGAAGCAAGCGGCCACTAACTGGATACGGAACACCATCCAGCGTTGCGAAGCAAGGAGCCGTGTACCCGTTACCCAGGACACGACGGGCGACGTCAAATTGTCGACGACGACGCCTCAATCGCCGAAGAAAACGCACAGATCCAGCATTATTCCGGGGGCGATTCTGAACGAGTACGTGTGGAGACAAGTTAAGGAAAGAATGTAAGTAATCTGTCAAATTAAAAAGATATCCCTGCTGAAAAACAAATTATTGTTAACATATTTAAAGGGGTTTAAAAGTATTTAAAAACCATCCATTTCGTCACATACTTTTGAACATTTTTGAACAAAAATAAACAAATGTATTTTCAGTACGTACCATCACAGTTTTGAATATTTTTAAACATTTCTAAACAAAAATAATCATTTTTAAATAAAAATAAACTTTTTCAAATTTCAGTTTTGATTAAGCACTTAATATGAAAACTTTTTGTTTTGTTTATTTATCTTTATTTTTGTTTATAAGTGTTTATTTTTATTTATAAATATTTATTTTTAGTTATAACTGTTTAAAAATGTTTATTTTCGTTTAAAAAGGTTTAAAAATGTTCAAAACTATTCTTTTGTTATGTAATGTACTCACTGAAAATACAAATATTTATTTTTGTTCAAAAGTGTTTAAAATTATGTGGCGAAATAGATGGTTTAGCACTTTTAAACATTTTTGAACAAAAACTATTGCCACCAGGGAAATAACATGAGAAATTAAAAAAAAAGGTTTAATCGTAAATATAAAGCAAGAAATTTCAAATTTTTCTTATACATACATGTACGTCTTTTATGCGTTTAACTAACAGGGAAAATATCTCTTTTTAGAGCTGGAAATACACTCCATTACTTCGTGCTAGGTGGCTGCAACGTGGGGAGTTTCTCATGGCTGTTTCAGAAGCTAATCGATGGCTCAGACGGAGTAAAGGATGAGGCCTTTGATGCGATTATGAGGGGCATAATACGTTGCAAGGCGGGAAAGATCTCTCCCAACGAATTCCCACATTGCGGCATGGACGAGCCGGAGCAATGGAACACATTTTTCAAATGGATGTTCAATGGTTATTTTAGACCATCTAAGGCACTTCAAAAACTAGAGGCAAAATTGGCATCACAAAGAAGGGTTATGGATACGATGCTAATGCCTGATACTGGGATGGATGCATGAATCTAAGTAGTTAGATTGAAAGGAGTGAATATTTATTATTCCTTAATTTTTAAAAAATCGTTCTCACTGTTACTTGTTATTGTAATGCACAATCCTGCACTGTCACAAATAGCGCACCCTTAATATCTTCGATGTTGTAATTATGTTCTTCTTCTTGATTCTCGATGTTCGTTAATTATGTTTATCATCGTAAATAAAGTGAATCATGATCGTAAAAGAGTGATTTCATTGGTTTTCAATTTCTGCCTATATACTTATACGTGTACATCTTACAAGAGAGACATACTTATAACAAAGAAGGATTTTTTAAGTGGAAAAATTGTTTTCACATTAAATCGTAAATAATAAAAATGTTTAACTAGACAATACTTATAGTAATATATATTTTACAAAAGTACAATAACTACATTGAAAAATTAAATGATATAAAAAAAATTATATATTCCATAAATTGCAATACATTCAATAATTTGTGCTTACTTTCACTCATTCGAATGAATAAATGAAAATTGTTTGTATTAACAAATATGTTGCTGATATAAACATGCAAAAAGCAACAATATCTTTTTCAGGTATAAAAAATCGGGACTTCATTCAAGCTCATTGATTTCGACATTTAAGAATTCAATTTCGTAATATTTTCAGAAAATGTCTATATAGTAATGTAGTTATAATTAATTAATTTATTATAATTTTGTATAAATATCGATTTTTTCTATTTGCTCATCTGGTAATCACGAATCATTTAACTAAAGTTGAAATAAACTATTACAAGATGTATACGCAATAATTATTTATTTGATATTATTTTTTAATTATATGATATCAGTAAATCTACCTTAAGGAGTAAAAAGAGTAAAATAAAACAAACGAGTATCTTTAGTCATTTTATTTTCCTTTCGCAATGCTTATATTACAAAACATACTTTTTCAGACACATTGAAAATATGTTCTATTTACACTGGATGCGTAACATCTCGTCTTTACAGGAATAATTAAAATTATAATATTATATAATAGGTATTCTCATAGGCTTTCGTACGATAATATATGATTATGGCAGTAAATTTACAATAGAGTCTATTATTCGCATATTACTATGTGTACGTTATGGGGGTGTAATGCTTTATGTAATTATAATAACCTACAATGAAAAAAAAATCACTTCTTGCTCTTTCATTTAATTCTCGCTACTACTTGTTACCCTCTATATGCACACTAAATATGAACATTTTTTTCAAGTCAACTTAAAATAAACATGAATGAATCGCACAATCAATGGACGCATTGCCATGTGACTTTTGGACAATCGTCGAACACATTTTTAGACATAAAAAATGAGAAAAGTAAAGGAAAAAGTTTCATGAGGAATTGAAGCGAAGTCTCACTTAATAAAACGTTACAAAGCATCGACCTTAAAAAAACGCTCGTCGATCATTTTTTCTTTTTTTCTTTTAAATTAATTTGTAAATTTTCGTATAAGCGAACACTTGACAATCTCGACCTTGGTTTCTTCTAAGATCCGGCGATATGTGGCGAAATCCGAAAAGCTTAGGAGAAAAGCACAGAATGATTGGACATTGGGACGCTCGAGCCCAATTGATTTTTTTAATCCTTTACTTATAATTTATATTTATTCGTATGTATTTTTTTTATTAGATTTTTTATTCGGTTTATCATCACACATAAATTGAATTCTTGTCGCACTAAAATGTCAAACGAGAGAAAACAATCGACTTCAAAAGAATGAAGATTTTTCTAATATTGTCTAAGGTTGAATTGTAAATCTTACTTTATCCTCTATTTTTTTTTCTCTCGCTTCGCCCATTGATTTACCATCGTTTGACCGTCGCTTTGCATTCAGTCTAAGTTTACAAACTTACAATTATTACAATATACGCTGCGTTTTTTTTCCTTACTTGTATGTAATTATACATCTTGAATACAATGAGAAATGTAATAATTTTCTACTGTTACACTCCAAGCGACTAAGTATGTACACTGCATCGTTTTAATCCTTACACCTTATCTCTGTCTTATATTCGAATAGCACGCTATTTTTTTTATATTCAACGTAGAAAAAAAACAATGAAATAATAAATTTCGGCTTCCTAAGAAATTAAAAAGGAAAATAAAATGGTAAAACAAACGAAAGGTAAATTATAAGTTTACGTTGAACAAGAGCTCGTTGGCAGTAGTGCTTTGTTTCGACTTAATGATAAATGACTAAACTTAGACGCTACCTAAAAGTGCAGTGTTTTCCACTTTTAATGCGAAATCACAAAAGGAAATTATGCTAGCGGGGGTTACCTCTATGAATTCTTACATTATTTCATCTAATCTGGCTGCCCTTTTTGCAATTTACGCGCTTCAATTACGCACGCGCGTACAGGATATACAAAGAACTAGCGCCTAAAACAGCTGCTTTCTTTTATTTCATCGCTCCTCGGCGCGGTCAAATTGCGACACAGATATTTTCTTTGTTTTTTTTTTTACAAAAAATGCTACTACACCTATCGTCAGCAATTGATTCTGCATAACATTCGCTTTGTCGACGTAAACAACAAGGAATCATTCGCGCGCCTACGCAAGGGCACACTTTGCAGCGCGTACAAAGTTACCAAACAATATTGCATCGATCACTTTCTATTCACGAAAGTAATAAAGCTCTTACTAATTAAGTTCTCTACTCATATGTAAAAAACTTGGTCGCGCTAATAAAAAAAATTTCATCTCTACGAGCTACGAAGCAACTGTCCTTAACAAAGTTCTTCGTAACCGAAATTTAATGGAAAACTGCACTCCCTTCGCACTCTACAACACACACCGCACAAACGAATATCATTAAATATTTACTTCCTTCTTTTCACGCGTTACACTCCGCCAGACAAAACTCGTCGGTTCGTTGCGCAAAGCGTGCGCGCAAAAAAATTAAAGAAACTCGCAAAAGGCGCCTTCAGCTAGCACCTCGCAATCACAAATTTTTTTCATCCTTTAATCGTGAAAGACGTATCAAGATGTGCTGTTCCGGTGTTTTTTGCTCTTGGCCTTGGCGCCATTGCCGGCGGTGCCGTTCACACCGTCGGGCGACTGCTCGTCGTTCTCGCTCCTGCGCCGCTTGTCCTTCATCTGCTTCTCCATGGCGAGCATCGTGATCATCTTTTTGTGCGAGTCGCCGACTATCCAGCCGTGCTGCTCCTGCCGGTCGTCCTCCTGGCTGTCGGCGGCCGTCGCGGCGGCGACGCCCGCCGGCGCCGCGAGCTCCGCCTCGTCGTCGCTCGAGCTCGACCAGTAGTACAGCTGATTGGCGGCGGCGCGCTTCCGCCGGCCGATGGCCACCCCCACGCCCTCGTCCAGGCGGTTCCAGGACCTGGCGGCCTTCAGCTCCTCGTCGCCGTCCAGGTCGGACTCCCGCCGGGGCTGCGGCTCCCTCGCTTCCCTGCCGCGGCTCGCCTTCTTCGTCTCGCTCGGCGCCCTGGCCTCGGGCTTCTTCTTGGCCTTGCGGGGACTCCTCGCGGGCGCCCGCTTCTTCTTGGGCGTGGGCATCTCGACGGAGGTGTTCAGCTCGTCGTTTTCCGTGTCGGTGGTTATGCGGGAGGTCGATTTCGGCCTCTTCAGGCTGCCGTCGACCTCGTCGGCTTTCTCGTGGCTCTTCGGCTTGTGCGCGTGTTTCGCCGGGGTCGTTTTACCGTGTCTGCTCGACGTCGCTTTGTCTCGGTCTTCCTCGGGGAGCTCGACGGCGGGCAGCTTCTGCTCGTCCTTCTCGGAGCCGGAGGCCTCGCTCGCGGCGCTGAGCCTCTTCTCCTCGAGCTCGCGCATTATCGCCTCCTCGATCGCCTTCTGCTCCTTCGCTATCATCTGCTCGTGTTTCTTCTCGATGTAACGCTCCTTGCGCTTCTCCTTGGACTCGCGCTGTCGCTGCTTGCTGCGCGACTTCTCCCCCTTGTCCACTTTCTCGCCGGATCTTCGACTGTGCGGCGTCGAAACTTCGTCGTCCGAGCTGCTTATTTCCGCGAGCAGGCCCTGCTTGCCTATGGCGCACTTCCGCTGGCGCCTCGTCGGCTGGAGATCCAGCATAATCCGCTCCTGCTCCTCCATGAGCTTCTTGAGCTCCTGCTGCTGCTTGCGCTTCTTCGACTCCTGCACTTTGCGGCTGAGGAAGACGTGCAGGGGCAAGTTCTCGGACTCGCGCTTCGGTTTCTCATTGCCCGACAGCTTCTCCGGCAGATCCGGCAGGGTGACCTCCTCCTCGTCTTGCGAATTTTCGAGCGCCGGCCCGCTGTTCTGCCGCGAGTCCGACTCGGGGATGGCCTGTTCGACGTCCACGGATGACTTGGCGATCTTTCTCTGCGGCGCCGGGGAGCTTCCCTGCTCGGGTGGGTCCAGAAGCTCCAGCGCGTCTTCGAGCGAGATGTACTTCTCTATCGCGCTGTTATTGTCCGACGGAGGTTTCTTCTCCTGGGCCGGCGTAGGGGAAGACTCGGGAATCTTCAGGAGAGAGTTGGATTTGTCCTCAACGGCCACGGAGAGCTCGTCGCGATCCGAGTCGGCGATCGAGCTGTCCTCGCGGTAGAGATCGTCAAGCTCGAAGGTGCGCCTCTCCGTCTCGTCGTCGCTGTTCGTGCGCTGCTCGTCCGTCGGGTCCTTTTCGTTCTCGTCTATCACCAGCGGATGATCGGACAGCTCCTCGGATTCAGATTTCTTCGCGTTGTCCAGATCCAAGCGCGGCGAATTACTTCGGCTCTCCGCCAAGTCGCTCGTCCGCGGAGGCCAGTCCCCTTGGCTCTCAGCGTTTTGCGATTCGTCATTGATCAAGCTTTCTTTATCCTTTGGTTGTTCATCTGAAAATAAAACGTAAATCATCATTGAAGTAATTCGCCAAACTTTCTTAGGGGCTATGGGACCTATAGCCTTTTTTCACTTTTTAAATCTCTGCAAAAAAAGGTATTGAATTAAAAATTATTTTAATGTTTGATATTAATATTATATAACATTTTCTATAAATTAATACCC
>JAXIUT010000001.1:17122535-17141087 GCA_035586675.1 Eurytoma californica | reverse complement strand
AGGAAAGAATATTCGACAACTCATATCTCAATTTCCAGATGGAATTATGACTCCAGCTGGATAAAAATGAGTAAAAATGTTATATACTATTAAAATATAACATAAATATAATTTTTAATCTGAAACTTTTTTTCTCACGTAAATAACTAAGAAAATCGGTTATATGTCCCATAGTCCCTTAATAAGTTATTCAATCGTGTAAAGAAAAGAAAGTGGTTTTTTTTTCAAACATACGATAAATTTCAAACTATAAAAGGAAACGTAAAAGGAACAACGACGCGTTGACTATCCGTTTGCGTTTGACTATGTTACTCTGCTTTAAACGTTTCATAATTCATAATTCAATAACAATTCATAAGTCAATAAAGCAGAATTTTTCACACATTTAAAATTACCATCAATTTCTCAAGTGTAAAAATTTTGGTTTTACTGTGATATCATTTGCGCTGATGGTATGACATTTATAAAAAATATCAGAAAAGAACTATAACATAGTCAATCGGAGAATTTAAATTCCGTTCGACTTGTGTGCTTTTTGTACGGTAATCGATTCACAGCAAGAAAATGAATTTAAAAAATAATGTTTTTCTACATTAAAACTACTGTAGATTTTCTCACAACCCAATTTGTTCGGTAAGAACTACTCAGAAAAATTGAAGCATTGGTTCAAAGCAATTTTTGCGAAACAGAAAGTTACGGGAAAAACGTAATCGTAGGACGGCTGCAAGCGTAGAAATTTTTACATTTTGAGAAAATAATTGCAAATTTTATCCGAAGCTTGCACGATTCGAAAAGCTCCATTATTTTTACGAGAAAAGCTTCGTAATTTTTACGGGAACATAATCGTAATTTTGCCGGAGCTTTTCGTACCGTGCAAGCTCCGGATCAAATTTACAGGGTGGCAAACCGCCCCGCGATCACGTTCCTTTCTGTAATTTTTTACGCCGCACATCTCTCAGCGCACATGACGAATTTTTACAAAATAAAAAAAACTGTAAAATCTTTGAAAAGAAATTTTTCCTTGTCCTCTTACACGACGAGGGCGCAGTCCGCCCGTGCAAGCAACTCACTTGTGATCGTGTTTCTCGTTGTGATGGAGCAGATTGGACAGCGCCTTGTCGAGCAGGCCCCCGAGTCCGTTGTTGACCTTGGGCTTGGAGTGCATGCCGGCCTCGTAGCCGTGATCGTAGCCGTGGTAGCCGAGGCTGCCGGCCTCGGCCCCCGGGGCGGGGCTCGCGTGCTTGTGCCCGAACGACGTGGCGATCAGGCTCTCGCTCTCGCGCATCCGCTGCTGGATCTTGTCGCGCAGCTTGTTGTTGTGCTCGAAGGCGACGTCGAGGCTGTCGTCGTAGCCGAGCTGGCCGTCCACCTCGGCGGAGGGGTCGCGCGCCTCCAGGGCGCCGCCGGCCGCGGGGCTCGGCGAGCGGCTCGCGGCCCCGTGCCGGCCGCCGTGGTGGTGGTGGCCGTGGTGATGGTGGTGGTGGCCGTGGTGGTGGTGGCGGTGGTGGCCGTGGTGGTGGTGGTGGTGGTGGTGGCTGCGCCGCGACGCCGTAGTCGCGTACTCCTTCTCGCGGCTGTTGTACTCCTCGCCCAGCAGCTACGGCACGGAGGGGTGAGTCAGTGGTGCGGGTTAGGGGGTGGAGTTTTATTTCGGTGCTTTTTTTTGGCTTTTTTTTTGTAAGATATTGTTGAGAAGTGTGTGCGGACTCGTTTACGCGGAGCGCAGTGTTTGGTGTTGGTACGAGAGCGATTGACGTGTTTGAGCTTTTTTTTTTACTTGAATGTTTAATTGTTTCTTTTTTTTACAATGAAATCGAATACTTGGAAGCTATTCACTTGTTCGCATAAAATTGAATGAAATAACAAATACGCATTTTTTTTTAATAATATATTTTTTAAATAAATAATAAAATAAAACATTGTATGGTGTAATGAATATTTAAAATTATCATAAATAAATTTCAACTTCATAATTTTTGCTTTAAACAGTTTATGTAACATAAAACAAAAGTAATAAATTTGAAATTAATCCACTACAAAGTACATACGCAAACATGTCAATATTTGTTACACCTAAAACACTGGAAAGCATCAATTAAACTTTATAGATCGTGTGATACGGTGTTAGTAATTCAATACGTGATCGTAATTGCAGTGCGTCCGATGATAGTGCAGGATGATAAAATGCCCGTGAGGTGAGTTTCAAAAAGAAATACAGATACGGTGATATTGAAGCTGTTAATTTAAGTAAGTCTACCTTTCCGCATGCATACCAAGAGAGAGACATTGTCTGTACAAAGCTGGGTCATAGGTCCTGCAAAAATTTTTTACACACACGAGTTTTCTCATAGCTGTACTATCATCGCGACTAAGCGCACGCGCGTCCATTTTCTCGCGTAAGGTCGTAACATGTGTCCATTCCACTCGTCAATGAGGGCATATAAAGCTATTAAAAATCTCATAGAAAGTAATTTGTGTATCTTGTTCAAAAATTTAAAAAAAGCTTGTTTTTTCTTTACATTTATTGTTAAATGTATAAATAAAAAATCAATACAATTATACGAATCACAGACAAGTATAGGAAAATTGTTCAGTTTTTTAATTTCTCCAAAAATTTTAGTGTAATGCTACAGAGGATCGAGTTTCCGTAGAATTCGCAGTAATAATTATTGTACGCGACATTCTCATTATTGTAAATGATGTTTATTGAAACAATAACTGACTTAAATTAATGGAATGATTAATTGTTAGTATTGCCGCAGGGCAAAATAAATTTATAATATTAATGCACAATGAGATGCAGGATCAATGCAAAAGGCTACATTGGATGGAAAGTGAATTTACAGCCTTGCGCGAGACAATGTCAATGGATCGTTGTTGGGATTTGCCATTACGTAAAATTATAATATTTCTGCCGCTTTACTATGATGTACCATTAAGCTAATTAATATTATCATATAACGTTCGCTAAAATTATGCGACACTATAGATCTAAAATAAGTATTTCGCATTTTAATTGTATAAAGATGAAGTAGTATTCTAAAAATTCATTATTTATCTTATAATCGTAACGAAGATAAGTAAAATGTACATAGATGCATGATAAAAATCTCAGTAAAGAAATAAAACATGATTAATGAAATTTTAATTAATGAGTTAGCTATCGTCAAAAAATCGTAATGATAAAGCGATTAGAATGCCCAACGTAAGTACCGATCCGTAAAAAAACGTTGAATCTACCTGATTGACGGACTCGAGGAGGCTACCCAGGCTGTTCTGGCTCTCCACGTCCCTCCACCTGTCCTTGGCCCTGTACCCAGGCACCGGCTCCTCCCGGCGATGATGATGGTGGAAGGCGCCGCCCGCCGTCTGCTCGCCCGAGTGGTCGAGCTTGATCTTTTTCGCGCCGCGCAGCTCCTTCTCGCTGGTGGCCTTGAGGCGCGAGCAGCACTCGACGAACAGCTCCTCGTCGAAGTTGAGCACCTTGGTGGCCGGCCGGGGCTTCTCCGCCGCCGGCATCTCCAGGTCCAGCGCGTTGTCCTCGAGGGCGTCAGTCGGGCCGATCGTCACGACCTCCGTCGGCCCGTCCGCCTCCTCGTCCTGCGACGAGGCGAGCGGCCGCGAGGCCGACTTCCTGGCGCGCCTGTTCCTCCGGCGCTTCCTGCGCGGCTGCTGCTTCGCGCTCTCGTCGCCGTTGCTGGACGAGGAGGAGCGCAGCTCGTCGCTGGTGTACGCCGTCGCCGGCGCCTCGGCGTCGAACTCCGGCTCCTCCGGCAGGGGCTCCTCCTCCTCCTCCTTGGGGTCCTCGGGGCTCCTCTCGCGCTTCGGGTCCGCCTCCTCGTCCTCCTCGGCGGTCGCGGGGTCGGGGCTGGCCGCGCGGTGGTGGCGGCGCCGGGGCTCGTCGCCCGGCAGCGGCGAGTCGTCGAAGGCGCGCGAGATGAGCTCCTCGGCGCGGCGCTTGCTCTGCCGGCCGCGGGAGCTGGCCTCGCGGTGCCTGCGGCCGCGCGGGCTCCTCTTCTTGGGGCGGGAGCGCGAGCGACGGGCCCCCGGGGCGGCCTCGCTGTCGGACGAGTCGTTGTCGGAGCGCGACTGCCAGTCGTCGAGGACCTCGCGCACCTTGTCCACCTTCTCGCCGAACACGCGGCCGAACACGCTCTTCACGATTTTGTTCTTGCTCTTCTGCACCTTGTCGGACTTGCGCCGGTCCTCCTCGTCCTCGAGGCCGCTCGCCTCGCTGGGGCTGGAGGCGCTCTTGGCCTTTCTGCCGCGACGTTTGCCCTTCTTCTCGGACGATCGGATTGTCTTGGGGGATTTTTTGGCGAGGACAGTGCTTGCGGCGACTTCCCGAGTGTCTTCCTCGTCCTTCGTAGGGACGGGGAGTTCCGGCTCTTTGACGTTGATGACGTCGACGGGTGCGATGCCGTTGGGCAGCTCGGCTATCCGCGAGTCCTCGTCGGGCTGCTTGGCGATCTCCGTCGTCATCTCCGGGTCGTCGAGCAGCTTCTGTATGTCCACGGACATGTCGGTGCCCAGCGAGTTGTCGTCGCTGTCGAAGCCACCCAGTAGCGACGTCGTCAGGTCGGCCTTCGCCTCCTCCTGCACCTTCGAACCGTCGGTTGATTTAGCAACCAGCGCGCAGTGGGCCTCGTCGATCGGATCGGCCCGCGCGGGGATGGAGATCTCCGTCAAATCGGTATTGGTCGTCGTCTCGAGCGCCGACTCCAGCGATACGCTCGCTTTGAATTTTACCTCGTCGTCTTCTTGCTCTTCCATCGAGGCAATTGGTTCTACGTTATCGGCTTCGTGTTCGTCGTCGTTGCTCTTCTTCTTCTTCCGCTTGTTTTGATTTTTCTTGGATTTTTGTTGCTTTTGATTGGGAGTCGCCGGCTCGTCGGTGACGGGTACCTCGATTTCAGTTTTGGATTTTGATTCCTCTACGACGGTTTCTGCACTCTCAACGGGAGTAACTTCAACGACGACGGAAGACTCTTGCTCGGCTTGCACTTGTTGCTTTGGTTTTCTACCTCGTTTCTTCTTGAGAGGCACTACGGTCTGCTCTTCTGTGGCTTTATTTTCAGCCGATTGATCTACAGATTTTTCATTAGAGTCTATCTTCAAATCCGATAAGTCGGTCTGTTCACTCTCATCGATCGCTTTTTCTTCCGCTGGTTTATCAACGGTTGCATCAGATTCAAGAGCGTCGTCCTTCTCCGATTTATCCAATTTCTTTTTACTTTGGCTCTTCCTGCCTCTCTGCTTGGTGGGCGTCGCGACCTTCTCAGCGTCGGAAATTTCGGTCTCATTGACGCTGACGTTGCTCTTGTCTCTTCTGGATCTCGAGGTTTGCTTCGATCGTTTACCAGAAGCCTGCTTTTCGGCATCGGACTGCTCCGCCTCGATCGCGCTGGCGTTATTTTTCTCGCGCTTGGATCTCGAAATCTCCAGTTTGCCGTCGGCGCTCACCTCCTCCGGGAACTCCATGTCGAAATCAAAATTCTCGTCCTCCTTGTAGCTCGGCCTCAGTTGATTCCGCTTCGGCCGCGAGTTCTCCAGGACGCTGGCCGCTTCTTGCGGTACATTTTGATTTCTGTTCCGACTGACGCGTCGAGACTCGTCCGCAGTGGACTTTCCGTCTGCGAGTTTCGTTGGCTTTTCTTCCTTCTCGCACGCGGCTTCCGCGTCGTCAACTTTGTTGGAAGACTCGTCGATCTTCTGGACTTCTTTCTCCTCGCTGCCGGTAGTCTCGTCATCAGCGGTGTTCTCGAGGGTGGAATCGTCGAGCAGAGACGCTTCGGGCGCCGCAGCCGGCACGGGTGTGTTCAGATCCAGGTGCTCGTCGGCGAGGTTCTTCTTTCGCTTCTCCTTGCGCTTCTTCTTCGGCGCGATCTTAGCCTCGGGCTCGGGTCTAACATCCGCGACGGGAGCGGCCAGCTGCTTGGCGGGCGTCGACGTCGCCTCGGGGGTGACCGGGCTCACGTGGTCGGTCAGCACGTACTCGTCGTGGCTCATGTTCTCCGTGATCTTGCAGATCTCCTCGTCGAGCATCTCGTCCTCCAGCTGCTCCTGCGGCGATCTGTGCGAGAACAGCGGCTCGGGTATCACGAGACTGAGCGGGCTGACGGAGTCCAGGATCCTCGAGCGACTGTCGTCCGCCGTCAGCAGCCTCTCCTCCGCGCCGATCTCGCAGCTGACAGCCGGCCGGGGGGTCGGTTGCCGGCTGTCGTCCTCCTCCTCCGTCTCCCCGGCGTCCTTCTCGTTCTCCGCGTCCTTCGCCTCCTGGATAAGCTTCGCCGCGTCCTTGTCGCCGCTCATCGTCAGCTGGAGGATGTGCGACTGCGACAGGTTGTGCTTCTTCAGGCTGCTCTTGCGCGTGAAGCTCGTCGCGCACACCTCACAGAAGAACTTGGCCGCCTCCTTCGTCAGCTTTTTCTTCTTCTCGACGATGTGAATCTTGCCCGACTTGGTGACGATCGCGAAGTTACCGACCGGCCGTTTCTTCGGCGCCTGAAGCTCCAGATTTCCCGAGTCCTCGAGCTCGGAGGCCGAGGCCTCGCGAAGCTGCTGCTCGTCCGGTGTTTCCTCCAGCGAACTCGATTGAGATTCCGGAGGACTGGCTGGCTTTTCGTCCGATTTCTCAATTTCCGTCGCTTTGTCTACCTCCCGGGCGACCGATTTTTCTTCCGACGGAGTACTCTCTTCCGTACTTTCTACCTGTGCAATTTGTTCCGGCTCGTTGTCTAATTTTTGTTCGACGGTGGTTTCTTTTGATTCTAATTGTTCTTCGGCTTCATTAGCGCTTTCTTCCATTCTCTCGCAAGCCGGCTCTTCGACGTCCGTCTTTTTAATAACTTCATCACGGGGCTCGACTGGAACTTCAGTGTCGTTCGTCGATTCGAGCACGAGGGGTGCGCTCTTCTTTGGCTTTCTTCCAGGTTTCCGCTTCTTCTGCGCTTTTGTCTCGGCGATCGTGGCACCTTCGTCGACGGAATTCTCGGAGAGGTCGCGGCTGGTTTCGGCGTTTTTCCTCTGCGAGCGCCGTCGCCTGGACGTCTCCATTTCGTTGGCCGAGGAGACGTCCGAGTCGTCCGACTCCTTGACCAGCGCGTCCTCGAGGTCAACCGGCAGCCGACTGTTGCGGGTGGCTCGTCTGGAGGTTCGCTTCGGCGTGGCTCTGTCCTCCGACTCGGACATGGAGGAGTTCGCGACGTCGCTGCCGAGATCGGATTTCTCGTCCGGAATGTCCTCCTCCTCTTTCTCGAGCTCCTGATCGCTCGCCGTGCCCCTGTTGTGCTTTCGCCTGGAAGCTCGCTTCTTCGAGGGCTTGGCGACCTCCGTCATCTCCGGTACCTTGAACGACTCGTCGTCCAAATTCGAAGGTGATTTATCTGGTTCTGGAATCTCTGTTTCCTCCGCACTTTTCTTGGACGTTCTCTTCTTCCGTTTTGAAGGTTTTTGCTCCTTTTCACTGTCCTTTGGGATGAAGCTCGACGAATCCTCTGCCGCCTCTTCGGTCAATTTTTCATCGGAAATTTCATTTACATCTGCAGCCTCTACTATCGGAGCATCAAGTTTTTCGGTATCTAAAGTTTTCGCCTCTTCGACTGGTCCTGTAATTGGTCCTATAGTAATCGCACTTTCTTTTTCCGTAGCAACTTCCTCAATTTCGCTCGCTACTTTCAATTCTACGCTATCTTTAATTGGTTCTTCTAAACTTACATTAACGTTATCGATACTTTCTACGTCTTTCGCCGCGTCATTTTCGTTTTCCACCTTGGCGACTTCCCTCTTGTTTTTCTTCTGGGCGCCTTTGCGCTTGGACTTCCTGGTCGACTCTTTTTTCGGATCGGGCGCGTCGTCGACGCTCGCGTTCGCCGAATCCGCCTCTGCGTCGTCGTCGGGAGTTTTTCTCTTTCCGGGCTTCACGGCTTCTTGCTCGGCGTCGACGCCCGGCTCGCTTCGCGCCTCCTTCGATTTCGGCCTGTCGATCAATTTCATGATGTCGGCGAGGCACAGCTCGTCCTTGTCTTCCTCCTCCTCGTCGGCTTCTTCGTTATCTACAGACTTTTTCTTATTCTTCTTAGGCGAGCTGTTCTCGAGACTTCGCTTTTTAGATTGCTGCTTCTGCTTGTGCTCCGCTTTTAACTTTTCCTCCTTATTCTCCAGCACTTCCATTTCTTCCTTCTTTTCTTGCACATCCAGTTGCTCCTCTCTGCACTCTTCTTTATTCTCTTCTTGGATAATTTTTTCTTCGACATTTTGAATGGGTACTTGCACATCACCAATTAAAGCTTTTCCTATTTCTACTGTTTCGATTGCACCATTTAGAATTTCTTTAGCTTCAGTTTTGTTCTCGGACTCGGCAGTCTCCACGCTAACCGCCGCAGCTGCGACAAGCACTTCCTCGGTAACTTTATTATCGCTAATTTTGCCGTCCTTTGATAACGTATCGACTACGTCCTCCTGCACCTTCTTATCGAGTATAGTAGTACTTTCAGCGCTATTTACAATATTTACCATTGTACTTTCGTTTAATTTTACACTCGCCTCCTTATCTAACAAACTTTCAACCTTGATTTCCTCCGCCTTCTTTGTACTGTTGCATTCTTGCGCTACGACCTCTATCCTCTTCTGACACTCCGCGGAGCTGTGCACTAAGTCGAAGGGGCACGCGCTGTCGCCGTCCAACGAGACGTCCTTCTGCTTCGCTATCTTCGACACGATCTTCTCCAGGAAGGATCCCTTGCCCTTCGGTTTTCTCCTCGTCAGATCCAAAATTATATCGTTCGCAGGCTGATGTGCACCGGCTGCGGTCGGTTTCGCCTCCTCCTCCTTCTTCTCCGGAGCCGAAACTTTCTCGCCCTCTTTGAGAATCTCGACGACGTCCTGCACCTCGGGTTTGCCTTCTTCCGTGGGCCTGGATTCGACGGGTTCGACCTCGCTGGCTTGCTTCAATTCTACGGCTGGCGGATCCGCGGCAACGATCGCCTCGCCAGTGTCCACGGCAACTTTGCCGTTAGCTTCGACGGGCGCGTCGGCGGTAAGCTGCTCGTCGCTGGCCCGAGAATTTTCTTGGCCGTTGCTCTCCGGCTCCGGATTCACTTGCACGGTCAGTACTATCGACGGCTCCGGCGCGCTCTCCACGGGCACGTTGACGCCCTCGGTGAGGATGCCGATGACGCTGTTGAGCGAGCGCTTGCCGCTCGATTTGCCGTCCTTGCGCGCCCCTCGCGCCTTCTTCGGTCGCACTACCTTCAATTTGGAAGCATTTACGAGCGACTCCGCCGAGTTCTCCTTGCCACTGTCCATATTAGAGTTCGACGACTCCAGCTGCAGGTGTTCCAAGCTCAGGTTCGGTAAGCTGGTGCTACCCATTGTAGGCGTAGCGTCGTCCTGCGCATTTGCTTCGGTGGAAATTTCCTCCGTCTTTTCATCTTCCGCTGCGACGCTCTCTTTGGCCGGCGTTGACTCTTCGATTTTCGGCGATTCCGCATCGGCAGGTGGAATTTCGCTGGGTTTCGAGAGCTCAAGAGCTGGAGCACTGCCAGATTCTGACGGCTCCATTGGCGGAGCCTCGTTAGGTTTTGACGGCTCGATTGCCGGTGCCTCGGTGGGTTCCGAGGGTTCGATCGCTGGAGCCTCGCATGGTTCGGGTGCCTCGATCGCTGGAGCATCGATCGGAATTGGAGGCTCGACCGCCGGTGCGCTGACGGGTTTTGGAGGCTCGATCACCGAGACGTCGTTGGCTTTTGTAGATTCGACTACTGGAGGTTCACTGATTTTCGACAATTCAACAACTGGAACTGCCGACAATTTAGGTGCATCAATGATCTCGACCACACGCTTAGTTCTGCCGCGACCGCGTTTGCCAGGCACTGTCTTTTTCGGCACCGATTCGCTCACTAACTCAATTTTACACTCCTTAATCTCTGCTTTTACCGCCGCTTCCGTCGAACCGTTCGACTCTACGGTAACTGCTCCGGTAACGTCGTTTTCACCGTCTCTCTCCAACCTCGATTCATCAGTTTTCTCAACATCATCGCTGGCTTCTTTAGCATCGCCCTCTTTATTTCTCGGCGATTTCCTGACAACTCCGGACTTCTCCTTCTTCGCAACGACCTCTGCCTGCTGTTCCGCATTTTCAGCCACTTTCTGGCCGCGTTTCGACGATTTCTTGTCGTTACTGTCTTTAGAACCCGTAGCTCTCTTCTCCTCCAGCGCTTCGCTCTTCTCCCTCGCGTCTCTCTTAATCCGCGAGTTGCTCCTCGTGGTCAAGCCGCTCTTCTCCTTGTCAGACGGCGAGGGCGACGCGTCCACCTCTGCCCTGGCGTTTCTCTTGGCCGCGGACTCCTCTTTGGCGGCGAGCGACCGCCTGGTCTTGGTCTCGAGCTTCGCCGGCGACCCGGTCCCCGCCTTCTGACCCCTGGTCTTCAGCTCCGCCTCGGGCTGCGCCTTGGCCGCCGGCTCCTCCGACGCCTTGCCCTCGTCGGCTCTCTTTGGTCTCCTGCCGCGGACGGCCGGCGAGGCGCGCTCCGCGGGCCTCTCGTCCGCCGCGTCGTCCAGGCTCCTGCCGCTCAGCGACGAGTTCCTCGAGGCGCCCCGCGGGGGCCGGCCCCTCGGCGCCGGGCCCACCGCCTCCTCGCCCGCCTCCGGCTCCTCCTGCGGCTGCTTCTCGTCGAGGGAGCGCAGGCGGGTGACGCGGCGCGAGATCCGCGTGTGCTCCTTCCAGGCGAGCTTCGCCGCGGCGCGCAGCTTGGAGCGCGTGAGCAGGCGCGCCGGGTCGTTCAGCGGCCGCCGGCCGACCCTCCCGCTCTTGCCGTCCAGGCTGCTCTTCTTCTTGGCGGCGACGCGGGCGAACTTGCCGTCGTTCGTGCGCAGCTGGAGGCGCGCCTTGAGCGAGGCGCTGAGCGAGCCGCCGGCCGCATCGAGTGCCCGGCGGCCGCGCCTGTCCGGGTCCGCGTCGACGGAGGACTTGGGCCGGCCCACCGGCCGCTTGGCCTGCTGCTTGCGGTCCGCCGGCTGCTGCTGGCTGGACTCGGCGTCGTCGCGCTTCTTGCCGGAGAGGGGCCAGGGGCCGCGGGAGTGCAGCTTGCGCGGGCGGCCCACCCCCGCGGGCGTGGGGGGCGGGGAGTCGTCCGCCGCCGCGGCCGCCTGGCTCTTGCCCTCGCGCAGGTTCTTCTTGCGCTGGTAGGATTTCGCGTTCTTCAGCAGCTTGTTGCGCAGCACCGCCTTGTTCTTCACCATGCGGTTGGCCGGGTTGCCCACCGAACCAGCGCGCGACTGCGCCTGAAACAATGTCATATTTTTTTGTTAAGATAGGGGTGATTTTTTTTTTTTATTTTATGTGTGATTTGGGCAAGGATTAAATGGAAATTGATCACATTTTTTTATGAAATTTACGGTGTGCTCAGTATTCTTGAGATAGAGAGATTTGTTTTTTAAATTTTCGCAAACGTTATCAAATTTTGTGTGTATTTAATTACTCAACTAATTTAATTTTATAACTATCCAGATCAATGATCCTAAGATTTCTTGTTTTTAGTAAACAATTCTCGCCGCATAGAAGGTATTTAATTGGGTGTATTTTATTGTTCACGTGATCTACTTCCTAAACTTGAATGAATGAAAAATTTCTAATTGGAGGAAATAATTGAACCACTTATTTGATTTTATTTCTCTAAAACAATTTAATTACTTTTACCGCAGATATTTTAATATTCATTTGTAAGATATCATGGAAAAGTTAAATTAATTTATAAAGTTATAGTTTAATTAAAATTCTTGAAATTATTTTATGAGCGCTTCCCTTGTGATAAATTTTCAATACTTCAAAGTTTAATTTAATTAAATATGTTAATGTGAAACGCATGTGAATGCTCTTAAAAAAGTGTTAACTTTTTAAAATGCCAAAACGCATTTCATTGAAAAAATTATTGCAAAGTAATTAAAACATATTTTCTTCAAATTACTTTTTATGTACAGCCATCAAATGTATTTCAATTAATTATTTATATAAAGAAAAAAAGAGTATAAATGTCAACAAGTTAAAGTAATTTTTAAGCGAAGTGTAAAAAAAACTGTTACAATCAAAATTGCTCTTACATTTTTTTTCCTGATTAAAAATGTATAAATTTATCATCCAATTTTAACCCATTCATATTTAAACAGTTCTAATTTTGTAACAATCTTTTAAATATTTTAATTGATCATTTAAACGACGCTACTGCATGTGTAATTAAGGCTTTTATAAATATAAGCAGTTCTACTAATTTAAATAATGTTGTAGTGTAAAATAACGATGTAATTAAATGTCGACATAAACCTAATCCATATTCTATAAATCCGCTTAGCAATCTATTGATAATAATCGCTATAATTGGTAATTAATAATTGCACAAAATTGATATCTGCATGCTAATAATTTGCGTCTATTTTGACAGTCGTTGGTTTAATTATTTCATTGACGATTAAATAAATTTACGTGCAGGAGATTTTTTTCAGTAACTTCAAGTGGAATATCGATAGAGCACGAATTAAAGTGAGTAAAATTTTTAAATCGTTTTAAAATATAAATTTATACTAAAAATTATTAAAGCATTTTATGTCATTATTGAATAGTCAATTAACTTTGAAAGCGTTTTAGTTTCCTGGGAAATAGGATTTATTTTAGTTTCACATATAAACAATATTTTGAATCGATATTTACATTTAAACGAATAAAAAAAATTAAATACAATCCTCACGTCGATGGGAATAACAATCCAATAGCCGTACGAATAATGGCATTTATATACGACACATATAGCTTACTTAATATCAAAAGTGAATATTGCGGATTGATTCAATGTATTGGAATAAAAGTATAATATTGTTATTGAAATTGCTATGAAAAGGCGCCTTTCGAATAGCGTGAATCTGCGATATTGGAATTGTTACATGATAGGTATACTGTTGATCAAAGTAATTTTTTATTCAAAAATTACCGACAAAGGAACAATTACAAGATTTGTGAAGTAACGTACGTTTAAAACAAATTATTTTGCAACAAATATATAATAAAAAGCGTTTTTTTTCGTTAAACAACTTTTTTCCCCTAAAGCTCTCTTAAAGATGCATTTCAAAACAGTTTTTATGCCGATGAAACGTACCTTCAATAAAATACTAAACAAATATATCAAACAAAACCTTCTCCCTACAGCAAAGCCCCATACCACTTCCCTCCGCAGTGATCCATCGATCGCCGCCGTCATCAGCCCCCGAAAATCGATATCGCGGGCGGGCTTACGAGCCCGGCGACTTATTCGGCTGCATTACCGCTTTGTTTGCTCCGGGGCCATTTGGGTCACGCGGAAATCTCGGCGTCCGCGCGTCGGTCCGACCCGAACTCGGCGCCGCCTCGCCTCTCCATTATCCCTCCTCCCCGGCCTTTTCTCGCTCCGCCGACCCACCCCCACCCCCCGGCTTACCCCCCTTATTACCCGAGCACCTCGCGATTTAAAGCCTCCACCCCGACGAGCTTCGCCGTTTGCGGACCGACTACTTTCCGCGCCGCGGTTTTATTGCCGTCTTCGGCGTGGCTGTCTGCGTATCGGATTGATTGTAGTTTTTTTTTTCGTAAGATATGGCAGGGAGATTTATCGGGGGAGGGTTGACGCGCGGGTAATATGGATTTGAGTAAAGTATTCGTTTTTTTTTTTTTGGTTGGATAGTGAAGTTGGGCAGTTTTTAAAGTCTGATGATTTTTAAAGTGGAGTGTATTAAAATTAATTATTCATAATAAGTTTTAATTATCGTAAGAAAGAAGGCGGAAGTGATTGTAGTATTTAAAAAAAGTACAATGAGAAAAATAGAGAGGAAATTTTATTAACGATACTTTCACTTTTAATAAATTGTACTTGAAGATAAATGATTATAAATCTTCGAATAATTGCTATATGCGGTAAAAAATTACGTTTTAGTGAAAAATGTTGTTACAATTGCAGTGATTTTCTCAAAAGCATCAAAATTACTCTAAATTATGACAATTCTATTATTAAGTAATACATTATTAGAATTAAAAAAGAAACTATGAATCTGATTTTTTTAATATCGGATTTTTTTAATAACACTTAGTGAAAACAAGCAGTTGCCGTGTATTGGAAACACCAATCACGATAAGAGCTTTTAAATGGAAGATCGAATAAACATGAATTAATTCCAAAATTTAAATATTGTTATTTGAATTTTTTCCTTCTGGAACAAAGGAGTGCGGGAATAGTTTTGACGCAAGCATAGTTTTATCTCGGGTAGTACCTCAGTAAGCCCGCTTTCTACCTAATAAGCTGGCTATCTAAATGAAAGTGAATTCCCTGCGGACCAGTTTAATCCCTCTAAAGTCGATGCTGTGCTTAAAAAAAATTCTCACAAATTATGAATACACCAAGCATGCTGACGTATTTTAACAATGGCTCCCTGATGCATTTAATTAATTAAATGCTCAAGGAAAAAAATAAAACGCAACCTGTTAACCACATTGACTTTAATTATAAACGAATTATTTTTATTTAATAACAGAAATTATAAAGACCAGGCATCTTGTGACGATTCAAGGATTCAAATTGATAAGTTTTTAGTGATAATTTAAGTTTTTCTAGTTTAATGTTATAGGTTATTAAGTTAGTTTTGGACCTGAAGAAGGATGTATAAGACATCCGAAACGTTGTCATAAAGGAGTAACATTTATGTCCGTCTGCTATAATCCGTTAGAGTCGAAAAAAAAAAAAATATAAAGAATTAGGTTGACTCTAATGTCCAGTGATAAAGTGGATAAGCTAAAATGAGACTGTAATGTTCACTGCGGACTGTGTTTAACGATTTATAACCGACGTTTCGACGGGAGACTAAAAATTATTGTAACTTTAAGTTACACGGTCAAACGTTTATCTCGAAAAGAATGACATATTCTTTAGATCTCTGAGGTAAGAGCATAAAAAATAGTCCGCAAGCATCCTGACTCTAAGAGTTCGAAACTGTATCAATTTACCACAAGAATTGAATAATAAAGCCTCTGAACTTTAATAAAGGATTATATATACCCGCATCCTTCTCGCAGCAGCATATTCGACATTCCATCCCGCTCTCTTTCCGCTTCTTTGTGCCCCGTTTCCCTCGCAGCCTCTGCTCCTCTCTTTTTCCCTCCTCCATTCATTCCTCTCTTCCCTCCCTTCCTTTTTTCGCCACCAGCCGCCGTTTGCATTAGCATTTTTCTCTCGAGCTCCTTCGCTCCTTCCTCTTTTTTCTCCCGCCAACGGTTCTCGAGAGAAGATTGCAATTAACGGGGGGGCCAGCCGGGGATTCCTCGGTGAAAGCTACAATGAGCGCGAGCTCGCGGAGAAAAGTATTCGCCTCGTTTTATTCGTCCCTCCGTCCGCCCTCCCCCTCGGGTTTCCTTTTGCTTGATTTCGTCGCGCCGAGGAGGCTACAAATGGGCTTAAGCGATTTAAGGAAAATCTTTGGCCGCCGCTTTGTGTTTGATTTCGCGGGGATTTTGGACGGTATGCTCTTTTCCGATTAACGAGAGACGCGACGGGAAATCTGCTTGCGCGCGGATGTTACGAGCTGGCTGTTTTTTTTATCGGTTTAATTTTTCTTTTGAGATAGTCCATTCTGGGTACAAAGTTGATTGTTTAATATTGTTGTGAGCTAGTGGAATGTCAATTATATAAATATGTTTGCGTTAAAATTTTGTTAAGTATTTTGGGTTTCTAAAAATTTAGATTTTCTCGTATTAAAATCGCCTAACGACGATCCAGTGAGTTATCCATTAATTTCCGCATCTATATAAAAAATTAAAAATTACATTTCAAGATGGATGCATAAAAACTGCAATGAGCCGCCGAACATCGAAATTAATTTGATGTTTAATGATCATTACGCATCCCGCAGTTCAGATTTACGCGCAGAAATCAGAGGAGGATATAGACGGAACAAATTGTCCAAAGCTCTAAATTCGCGTGATGACATAATTTTCAATGCTAAAATTACGAACGGTACGTCGCACAACAAAAGCGTCGACTTTCAATTGTACGTGTTTATTCATTAAGGAGGGTAGCGTAACCTAATTTTGCGCCGCCGCAATGATCGCGCTCTCTCCGTCGAAATATTAATCAAAGTACGCAATGACTCGTTAAATTGGGTAACGCCGCATAATTGACCCGTGACGAATATTTTCGTCCGACCGTTAATTAATTAGTTTTTTTTTCTAGTTACTGCAGCTATTATTATTGTTTACACTTTATTTTTAAATTTGTAAGATTTTTTAAATTTAGAAGATCTAGCAGTAAAATATTATAATTTTACTACTACATTTTTCTATATCTTTAGAATAATATGAATCATTGGCTTTTTGATTCATTGAAATTTTGATCTTTGCACTCAAGTAAAAAAAACATTTTCAATAGAAGAACTAAGCTAACGTTTAATTTTCTTTCAGTGACATTGGTACGATTAAATTACAAAAGATTTTACTTTTTTGCAGGAGTGTGCGCTTGAACAGGCACTTGACATTCTAGTAATAGTTCTTAAACGCAAAGCAATAGAATTCGAAAGTATTTTATCGTTAATCTTTGTTAAATCGCTTAGCGAAGTGGGAACTCGATTAAACGTGTGATAGTGAAAAATATTTATCCGTAAATTAATCACAGTACACTAATTTTCTTGTGTTATTCAGTTTAACATCGAGTTTTCCAAGGTAGCGGTATAATAAATGGAGTAGCAATTTCATTATTTAAATAGTCAATTGATACTGATTGTGTGTTTGAATTAACTTACATTTCGTAGTCGGCCTTGAGATCGGGCGGCATTTTCTTGGAGGACTTTTCGGGTTGCCCTCTTTGCCGGCAAATTGGCCAACATTTTTTGTATGCTCTCACCTAACAAAAAAAAATGTTTAATTAATTCAAATAGACGACAAATGTAAGATATATAATTTACATTCGTGATACACTTTACGTTGTTAATTTTACTTTATTTCATTATGTGCAAATAATTTGTTTATTATTAGGTAAATAAATCAAATCAAAAATTAAATCGAATCAATCAATTAAAAAATCGAAAGAAAAGTATTTCCAGTAAATTGTTCAAAAGATTATATTTTCGAAATTTACCTAAAATTTATTTAAAACGCAATATTTAACCCGAAAAATAGAATTAAATCTAATAGCACAGATATCGAGAGTTTAATATAGCAATAGTATAGATATTGGATTTTCGGTTGTAATACAAACGCATAAATATAAACCCAGGAAACAATGAAAATGAAAATAGACTTCAAATCGCATAGAATAAAATTAGTTTCGTAATTACAGCACACGATCGTAAATTAAATTATTATTATAGAATGCATAAATTAAATGACACGTTCGGATAATACTACTTTCTCACAAAATACTTTTTTCTCTTTATACTATTTTAACCACATCCTTAACAACTGTTAACCCTTCAACCGCTAAATTGCATTGTTTCAAATTGTTTCCTTATATAGAATCTTTAGTTAATGTTCAGATTTTCTTTGTTTTTTTTTCGAATACTTTTCAATTAAAATTTACTGCAAGTGTAACTTATTGATTTCAGTTTGATATAAATTTATTTACTGCTTCGCATTCTTGCGTATACTAAATTAACACTTTATACCGTCGTTACATAAGATAGTGTTCGATACTCGTAACAGAAGTGATTTTCGGATTCATGTGAAATCCTCGCTTCGCTTGGGCTTTAAACTCACAGCCACCCAAAGTACACCTCTAACCCACTATTATCGAACACCACTATTACACCAATGCAATTCTTTTGTTTACTACAAAAACATGAATAAATTTATCGAAACTAGGCCTATGCGAGTCAAGGAAAGCTTCAAGATTTTCTCGCCCGGTCTCGACTTAAAAAAATCTCGTCTCGAAGCCGAGATTCTCGTCTAGAAAAAATTACTTGATGCTTTTCGAGATTCTCGAAGCAAAAAAATCTCGAAAGCCATCGAGAATCACGGTCTTCACGGGACTATCGATTAAAAACAAGCTATTAGTTTCTCTGATTTTTTTGATAAGATAGCGTACTGTGCAAATCATTTTTCTTTAAACGTTTAGTGTTCGATACTCGTGACAGAAGTGATTTTCGAGTTCATGTGAATTATCGTCCTCGCTTCGCTCGGTCTTTAGACTGTGTTACCAGTCTAGAGGCATTTTTCCTTTTCGCACTCACGTAAATGACGTCACATTTAGTGAGTGCGAAAGAGAAAAATGCCTCTAGACTGGCAACACAGGCTTTAAACTCACGGCCATGCAAAGAACACCTCTGACCCACTATTGTCGAAAACTACTATTACACCGCTGCAGTTCTTCTTATTTTACTACAAAAACGTAAATAAATTTATCGAAACGCCGCTCGCAATGAACACCAGCGGTTAAGGGCATGTGAAACCCAGGCGTAGGAATCTTCCGTACCAGCATCGGTATTTTCTTCGTTTTCTCAAAATCAAAACAAATTTTCGAAAAAAGCGCTCTTTATTGCCCTCCGCGTTGG
>JAXIUT010000001.1:17105691-17122435 GCA_035586675.1 Eurytoma californica | reverse complement strand
TTATACATTTTTCATCCCATTTTTCTCCTAGAGTTTTGAACGGAATGACTTGAAATTGAAACCACACCTTCCTTGCATCAACGCGGAGGGCAACAAAGAGCTTTTTTTTCGAAAATTTGTTTTGGTCTTGAGAAAAAGAAGAAAATATCGATGTCGGTACGGCAGATTCCTGGGGTTCACATCCCCTTAAAGGGTGAAACAAGCTCCTCCCCGCGAAAAGCTGAGCAACGCGCGCATAGGACTCACGGTCGCTGGGCCGGACGCGCGGGCCGGTGTGCTGCGGGCGCTCGCGCGGCTGCGCGTTCCTGGGCGTCTGGGAGTTCTGTATGTTGCGCTTCATGCCGCGCTGCCGGCGCCGCCGGCTGCGGCTGCCGAAGGGCCGCCACTTGCACTTCTTCTTGCCGTTGCCGAAGAGGCCGAGCAGCCAGGCCTGGTCGCCGCCGCACTCGAGCATGTGCCGGTGGAGCTCCGCCAGGCTGGCGCAGCTCTTCGCGCACTTGGTGCAGGCGCGCTCGGCCGACTGCTGGCTCGCGCCCGTCTGCTGGCGCGTCTTCACGCTCGGCGCCGGGCTCGCGCAACGACCCGGCAGGAACACCAGGTGCTTGTAGAGCTCGCGCTGGTCGCCCGAGAACTCGTAGTGCATGCACCAGACGTTCGGGTGGGCCGTCGACTTGTGATCCTCCAGCTCCTTCAGCGTTATCTGCGAAGGATCGTTTAAATGCTTTAGTGGTTTACAAGTTGTAGTTTGATATTTATTTATTTTTTTTTTTTGTATTTTTAAATAATCTTTTATTTTCGAGGAAAATGTTGAGGTGAATCACAAAAATGCCATGAATGTTGACATAATCGTTAAAAAGGCTGGATCAATTACGTAATAAATTAGTATGGTATTTGAATTAACTTTTTTTTCTCGGTATTTCTTTTATCATACGGTAATTGTAGATCTGTGTAATTCTTCTCGTATCTCAAATTATGTTGTAATTATGTGGGAGATGTTTTTTACATAAAATCATACTGAGTGAAGCTAACATTCTAGACTTTAAAAACCAATACTCTTCAAGGTAGAAGGTAAACCAGTGATAATTTTTGCAATGTGATAAAATATAGTATTTCTGTAAAGCTGTCTTTAATTAAGACTTATTTTTGTAAATGATTCTTAATTCGAATTGCATTAAAAGTTGAGGAGAAAAACTTTAATTGGAGCGTTTTTATATTAAGAAATGTTAATTTGTTTAAGTATTATTTGTACATTTCAAAGATGAAAAGCGACAGTTAAAATTTGCAATAAAATGAACCAGTTTAAATAAATTCTCGACTAAAGCTTAAATTATAGATTTTCTTTTCAATTTTTCATTCCATTTGGCAGAATAATGTAAAAACACCAAGTATAATATATACATTTTAAATTACACTGCTTCGAAACATAATACAATTATAACTTACAATAAAACTGCGCATTGGAGCCTAAAACCTCTCCCACACTTTTAACAAAATTCGTGATACGGAGTTGTAGTATTCTTCTAGTCAGTTTTAAAAAAAATAGTAATTTCTGCATTATTTGCTATTGTAATACAGTTTTCAATATTATGAAATTACTCTATTACCTCCATCTGCTTATACAAAAAAGTAAATGTAGCTAGTATAATAAAAAACTGAAAGAAAAGAACATTTTTATAAGTATTCAGAAAACGAAAAATTAAATACGAACTAAAATAAATCAACTCTATATTAGTACACTGACAAAATTTTCTCGTAAAACTACGGTGAACTTCACCGCAAAAATTACAATACTGGACGTTTTTACGGTAAATATATGTAATTTTTATCTGAATGTTGATGGCTCAGAGAGAAGAAAAAGCTGTGTAATTTTTACGGGAAAATCTCCAAATTTTATAGAGCTCTTCCTATCGTTGAATATTCAGATAAAAATTTCCCATAAAAATGATCACTGTCGCCACGTTCTTTCACGTAATTTTCACAATGAACTTCACCGCAATGCTTACGAGAAATTTCCCTCGGTACATTTCAAAATACTACGTCCTGCACGCACGAAAATATCACAAATAACAATTACGCGAATATCGTAAAAAATGAAGTTCTAAACCCCGCCCCGATGAGCCGCCGGTCGCCCCCGCAGCTCCGCGCGCAAGTGCTCGCCGCCAGATACGCAAAGTCGGCGAAAGAGGCTTAAATAAAATCGCGCGCGTGCACTCACGTATCTCTCGGCGCAGGCGCCGCAGATGTAGACCCTCGGCCGGGACCACTCGCCGGTGAGCTCGGCCGGCGAGCAAACGGGTCCGGCGTCCTTGGCCACCTCCTCGTCGACGGCGCCGCTGCGCCTCTTCAGCCTCATGAAGCTCTCGAACTCGCCGCTGAAGACGGTCGCCGCCTCCTCCCGGCCGACGTCCGTCTCCACGGCGCCGGCCTCGCTCGCCAGCTGCTCCTTCGCCAGGCGCTGCTTCTTGCGCAGCGTCAGCTGCGTCGATATGTCGAACTTGCTGAGGTCCTTCAGGGTGCAGTTCCACTGCTCCTTGCCGTCGTACTTCCTCGGGAAGTTGTACTTCTCGAAGGAGACGCGCCGGGGGTGGGCGCGGCCGCAGCCCTTGCCGGGCTTGCCGGCGTGCTCGCTCGAGTTCTTGTAGTCCTCGGGGCCCGTCGGGTAGTCCCTGCTGTAGACCGGCGTGACGGCGGTGAGGCTGATGTCGATGGGCAGCTGGTACTGGGGCGTGCGCCCGCCGGCGTCGGGGGACGCGGCGGCCAGGGCGGCCGGCGGCGCGCCCTCCGCCGCGGCCTGCAGCTTGCCGTCGATGTGGTGCAGCAGGTTCTCGCGGATGTTGCAGCTGACGCTGCTGTAGAAGCTGGTGTCGAACTCGGGGCTGGCGGCCGGCGAGGGCTTCGCCTCCTCCTTGACCGGCGCCTCGAGCTGCGGCTGCTGCCGCTCGGGCGCGCTGTGGGTCTCGTGGTTGTGGGTGGCGAGGGCGTCGCGCGTCAGGTAGCGCGTGCAGCACTGCAGGCAGCCGTGGTACTTGTCGCTGTGGCTGCCGACCATGTGGCGGAAGAGGCCCTCCAGGTTGCCGGGGCACTGGTCCGCGCAGTACTGGCAGCTCTGCCGGTCGGGCTTGCGGGAGTTGCGCTCGGAGCGCCGGCCGCCGCTGGCCTGGTGCACGCGCTCCGTGTGCCGCTGGCGCAGCGAGATGGACAGGAACTTGCGGTCGCAGTAGAGGCACAGGTGCCGCACCGTCGGCGAGGCGGGCTTCGCCGGCTTGGGCGGCTCCTCGGGGCCGGCGGCCACCGCCGGCAGCACCGAGGCCACCTTGTCGAGGGGCAGGCTGCAGTGTAGGCTCTGAGTGGCGGGGTCCTGGGTGGCCGGGTGGTCCGGAGCGGCGGCTTTCTCCTCGAGGCCGGTGAGGAGCTCGCCGATGAGGTCGTCGAGGAGCTCGCGGCAGGCCTCGCGGACCTCGGCGTCCGGGTCGCTGGGCCGCTTGGCCTCGGTGAGCCGCTCGAGGATGATGTCGCCGAGGGAGCGGGGCGCCGCCGCCTCCCCCGCGGGGGGAGCCTCCTCGGCGTCGGGGGCGGCGCCGCTGCTGCCGCCGCTGCTGTCCAGCTGGCTGCCGTTGGCCGCGGAGGGCTCGGCCTCGGGCGCCGAGAAGTCATTGTCCTCCTTGGCGGCGGGGCCCGCGGCGGGCTGCTCCGCGCGCGCCTCCTGCTCCTTGGCGCTGGGCTTGGCCTCCTCGGCCGAGTCGATCACCCCGCTGAGCACCGTCATCACGTAGGTCTCCAGCGTCGCCAGGTCGCGCCCGGCGCCGCTGCTGCCGTGGGCCGCCGGCGCGTGCGGCTCCCGGGGGCCGCGCTCCTCGGCCACCTTCTTGTGGCGCAGGTTGTTTATCACGCTGCTGAGGCGGCTGCGCTTGTCCTGGGCGGACTTGCTGTGCTGGGGCGGCGGCTGGTGGTGCGGGTGGTGCGGGTGCGGGTGTGGCGCCTGCGGCTGGTGGTGCTGCTGGCTGGCTACGTGCCGAGCCCCCAACTCATCGGGCCTGTGAGTGGACGCGACCATCTTCGGGGCGCCGCAGCCGGCCGCTGCGTCCCGCGCCTTCCTCACGGCCACGTCCGCTTCTGGAACGAGAGAAATGACGGTGCGTTAGAAACGTTTCGCTGGCTTGCTAAAGAAAATTCGTATTTTCAAAGGAAATATTTCTTTAAAAGGCTGCCGAATGTGTACTTCTTTCAATTGACTAAATAATTTTTCGATGCGACGAAGTACATTTGGTTTCAAAAAATTGTTTAGTTGATTCAAAGAAATGTTTGCTAATGAAATTTTTAGTTGGAATTACTAATTTATTTTGTGGATATATTTATCAACGATCGAGTTGGTTTAAGTACGATTGAAATGATTGATTAATTAATTAATATTTTAAAAACATTGAAAATTTATTATACTGTCGATTTGGTAAGAAACTGAAAAGATTGTAAAAGATTGTAAAAGTTGACCAGAGAACTTTGTTAATGCTATTGCTTTTTCTTCTCAGTATAGAGTAAAATTGTTAATACTTAGAGTATAAAAATATGGATTTAGTTTTCGAATAAATATTTTATTTTTAACTAGAAACCCTCCACTAATATATTTTTATAAACTTATAGAATACAATTCAGTCAAAATTGTATGTAAAAGACAACTAGATTAATAAAATATATTAATAATATGATTAAACTGATATTGGGTGATTCATTTTCTGAAAAAGTGAAAGTGATTTCGTTTAAACTCTATCACTCTCGGGGATATTTTTAAAAGATGAGAAACAATTAATAGTTCCGATAAAATAAATTTTTTTATAAAAATGAAACTTTATTTATTATACCCAATAAAAAAGCAGCATTGACTATCACGAAGTTTTTACGATAAATCGAACGAATATATTGCAGTTTTCCAGAGAATCACA
This sequence comes from Eurytoma californica, assembly GCA_035586675.1. Lineage (NCBI taxonomy): Eukaryota > Metazoa > Arthropoda > Insecta > Hymenoptera > Eurytomidae > Eurytoma > Eurytoma californica. The sequence goes on along the minus strand of JAXIUT010000001.1, from coordinate 17,117,498 downwards.
CCCTTTGAAAAGAAGGAGTGAAATTCAATTGTTAACAAATAAAAAAATTCGATAACTTTTAACTTGCAAATATGTACACTTAATAAAATCTGAATTTTATGAATAATAAAAGAAAAATTCTATTGCTATTGATTTAACTGTCGAGAACAATATTTTTACGCTATCTGCAGTGTAATTCATTTTATGATATAAATGCCACGTCAAACATTTTTCGTTTGTAATTTTTCTGTAAAAGCTGAATATTTAACGTTTCATTCGCTGGATCTGATAAATATTCCTTTCAATCGAATTTCCTATCCCAATATTACAAATAAAAAAATATTCTAAAAATGTTTTTTCAACTTTCACTAAAAATAAAATGATTACGTAACATCCTGATAATATATGTACGTGCATTTGATACATATAGAAAAAATGTATTGATTGCGGTAAAAATATAGACGTGTATAATAGAAATATATCATAATTATTTTAGATTTTTAATGACTAAAGTTAATTAAATTGTACAATATTAAAAAAAAAATTAATATTCAATCAATTTTACAAAGAAAAAACTTGAAAAATTTTCTTATATTAATGAAGTAGAACACATGGACAGAGTTTACGCAGGATATTTCTCGCGATTACGATTTCCCCAGAGTCTTATGAACCGGCGAAAAACAAGTCCCGGGGAATAGAATTTCGTCGGTTGAGAGCGCAAGTCCGCTCGCACCGCAGACAGAAGTTTGTCAATAACGGGCAGACCAGCAGAATGGCGTATCTAGGCGCGCGGCCCGTCTAAAGCGTCCGGGGGGCTACGTACAAGCGGCAGCGTTGGAGCGCAAACGTCAACCGCCCGGGCGCTTCGCGCGTCCCTCCTTAATATAATGTCTTTAGAGCCAGTAATAAAGGCTTTACGAGATACATTACCCCGCCTAAATGTACCGCTCGTGTTGGGATTAGTGAGTTGTCTCTTCCTCCGAAGTGTGGTATTTGCTTTTTATTAGTTTTTGCGAGCTTTCGACCCTTGAGGGAGAGGAACGTCGGGTTACGCGCAAACTTTACAGCCCGCTCTTCGGGTACGTGGACAATTGTTCGAATCACCTACGTATGGGTCGAGTTTCAAGTGAGATTTAAATGATGTGTAATTGTAGATTCAATTTATTTGTTAATGCGATTCGGTGATGACCGAAATTATAGTACAATTATATGAATTTGTAATCTAATTGTGTAAAAGCATTTGTTATAGCAATGTAAAGCTGTGAAATTAAAGTGCAGGGATTATTTTCGTTGCAATTTTATAAGTGCATATTTTATTACAAGAAATACAAGAATTTAAAGGAGTTTGAAGCCTGTTTATACTAACTGTGTATACAAGTTAATCTGGAGTAGTTTGCAAAAGTATATTACAAAAAATAATATATATTTTTTAAATAATTACTTCATATTTTGAATTAATAATCAGTGAAAAAAAAAACTCAATTTAAATCGCTCGACCGTAAGTGGATTATCATTCTCCACTAAGAATCGAATAGCTTGCCAGAATATTAAGCGAGATAAAATTAATTTTTTTCAAATGAATTTGATATAAATTCAATATTCTGAGATTTTTTCCATAGACTTGCCGTCGAAAATCCAAGCACACAACTTATTTCACGAACCAAGTACATGCCAGGTCTGCTGCTCGAATGATGTTTCAAAACGATTAAAAAAAAAAACAGTAAAAATCCAATAATTGCAATCAGTAGTGATTTTTCATTTAATAATCGAGCCGCAAAACTTTAACTTTCACTGATTACATTTGAAAAAAAATCAATTACCAAAACCGTAATAACTGATTAAAAAATTGCAAATTAATTTCACCCCGATTAAAGGCGGACTTCGAAGTCACGCATTCAAAAGCGATCACGCGAAGTAAATAACCCACCCGCCCGAAGCCCGCAATCAAGATAAAGCACTTTAAACGCGAGCGCTAAAAAAAAGCAAGGGAATAAGAAGCGGGGGCGCGCGCCTCTCGAAGCGTCGCTTCGTACAGTTTCGCGCGAAGCACCTGAAATACCCGGAGTCATAATCAATTTCGCCGGGGCGACGGGACGGCCATCCGGTAATGGATATTCGAAAGCAATCTCCCGTCGCTGAATTTTCGTGCAGTCCATCGCGTGTGGCTCTTCCGGGTTTTCCATCCTTCTCCCCTCCTCCCCCCGGGGGAGAGGAAGGAGGGGGGGGCGCCGGGAGGTCGTAGACCGGAAGCGGCGAGACCGATGGCGCTGGCGGCGGCCCGGCCGCCTGTACACAGTCGCAGCGCGGCGCTGATAAATTCCCGGCACCGCGCTCCCTCGACCGCAACGACATTGTCCCACTGAGCGACCGGGAGGAGCCGCCGCGGACGCGGATTACGTGCCCTCGGCCTCTCCCGCGTCTGGCCGGGGCAACGCGCTCCTCCACTTGCCAAGTGCACGCCGCGGCTGCGCGCGATTTTCATTTATAGATGGGAAGGAGAGAGAGAGAGAGAGAGAGAGAGAGAGAGAGAGAGACAGAGAGCGAGAGAGAGAGAGAGAGAGAGAGAGAGAGAGAGAGAGAGAGAGAGAGAGGGAATAGAGGCGCTCGATGGGATGGACGATTAGCGAAATGTGGAAGAGGGTTGTTGGGGTCAGAAGTTAGGGGTGGGGAGAGAGGGGAGTTTTTTGGATTGGGGAGCTTTTGAATTCTTGGGGTCAATGACTTCTATATAGGTGTATATAGGGTGTACAGGTCTATATAAGACCGCGTCTATATAGGGTGTACAGGTTTTTTCATATATACTTTTTTTAAGAATGTTTTTAATTAAATGAAGCGTTTATGTAATAGTCAAATAATTTGAAAAAAACGTAATTCATATATCTTATCAATTTGAAGACCGCAGGTTTATAGTGTAAAATATGCTTATTAAAATGTTTATATACTTGTATGAAGTGATCAAAGAATTTAATAATTACTGAACCGATTGCATTACTTATTGATTATCTTTTTTATTAATTTTGAGTAAATTAACAATTACAACAATTATGAACAAGCGAAATTTAATCAATTTTGAAAACCAGCCTTTTATTTTTCAAAAGTGTCAAACCACTGACTGGTCAAATCCATTAACGAATTTTCATTCAAATATTGGTTATCTCCAATGTCCAATATTAAAAAAAAAGCAAATACATCGACCCAGCAAAATTCCATACTTTATTAAACTTTACTTTTATACTTTATTATAAAAAGTAAAACTTGGATGATAAAAATACTGGTAACTTTAAAGACAATAGTTTCATCCAAATTTTCATTTCCATTTAAATAACAATAATAAAGCACCTGCCATAGCAGCTTCCTCTCTAAAATATCGCATCGATCGGCGACACCATGCCCCAGATGCTCGCCTTTAAGAAAAAAAAAAGGCGACTGAAGAAACCGAAGCTAAGAGAGCGAAGAGACGTTCGCCACTTGGGCAAAAAGACAATTGGCCCGAAGCGTGCGAAGCCGGAGTGAAACAGTGGGTCGCGTTTTATACGGGCGAGGGGGTCGCGGCCAGCGCGTATTATCGGCCTCGTCATTGCGCCGCGGATGCGCGTTTGTTTCCTCCGCCTTGAAAAACGACCCGCGCGCTTTTATCGCTCGCTGCGCCCGATGCCGTTCATATATACATATACACGCACTTACGCGTGCCTCGGGTGCGCGACGAATGTTTCAGCTCGTGTTTTTTAATTAGGCCGCGGGGTGATTCTTTTAGTCCTTTTTAAACCTGTTGGGCGCGCAGGCGAGAATATTGACCCCCTAGCGGTTGCACAATTGTTAATGATTAATTACGGCGGGCAATTGCCGCGCGAAAAGTCGGGAACGAGTTTGGCTGGCTTGTGTAATCGCGTTGTTTTCGCTCCTGCGACGCGGCTTAAAATTTCGCCCGGGGAACGACAAAGCGGCGCGATCGCAAGAAAATTCGGCTGCGCGCGTTGCGAAGCAAAGGAGATCGAAGCTTGCAAAAAGTTTCGTTTTTGGTAAGAATGTTTTAGTTAACTTTAAGGTTAACGGAGAATACATAAGATACAAAAAGCGACAATGACTTTGATAAATCTGTTGAATAAATAAAAAGATGCTTAATCTTGAATATCTCGAGAATAAAGTACGAAAATCAATTCAAGCTCTTGCTTGACTATCTGAAATATTAATGCTTCACGGTTTAGTGATTTTCATTCATTTATGAAGAATTAATTAATTCTCGTTCGTTTCAAAACCACACCGCGAAGGCCGTGAATTTCATAACGCTGCATAATGACAAAATTAATTTCGATACTTCGGCACGTACGAAAAAAGACTAACCTGCACCTGTCTCTCTCGCCTCGTCACAAAGGAGCCGCTGCCCTAATCCATCAAGCGAACAAAGCCGATCGACGTCCTCCTTCGCGGAGGGAAAGAGAAAAAACACGAAGCCCGGGCTTCCGAGTGTCCGTCGTCTCCGGGGCTCGCCTCCGTGTCCCCCCGTATCCCTCACCGGGTCATGTGTGTACATAAGCACTTAGGTATGTATAGGAGCGGATCGTACGGCGACAGCCGGGCGGAGGAGAGGCTGCGACTGCCGGCGCGGCCATTAGGCATACGCGCCGATGCAGGTATACACACACACACCCCGCCCCGGCGATCGATGCGCCCGGCCGTCTCGGGCCACCGCTAACCTCGTTACACCACGGCCATTAGGCCCTCGCCCGGACACTTTATTCCGCGTCCTGACGAGCTAACGCACGCCAAGATTGGCCGGCGTAACTTTTCATAAGGCGCCTCACCCCCGCGTAATTTGTTTACCCGCGAACTCGACGACTTGCGCTTCGGACTTTCTGTTGTACCTACTACCGTGACCAAAGGTAGGGTAGTGAAAAAAGTGGTGTGGCTCGTGTGGATTTCATTATTCTTTCGTGTTACGATGAAAGGAAGCTTTTGAAAAATGAAGAAAGAAATTATTTAAACGATCCTGGTATGGTCTATTTTGTCTGCGACATCTGAAGTACCGCACTTTATTTTTGAGATAAAAGCAAATATTATGTGGGTTACAAAATAAACAAAGTGAGTTGAAAACTTGTTGGATAAGTTTCGATATAAAATAAGTTTATGTTATTCTACATTTCTGTTCGATTATGTTACGAAACTTTACGGTGAAATAGCATTACATTAAACTATTTTCGACTATCTATACAGTAACATTAGTGTTATAAAATATTTCTCTGAAACTGACCGTAGTTTTTGAGTTTGCGCAGTTCAAACTAAATTCCTGTATACGAAATGACAAACTTTTGCACCGCACTTTCAACAATCGTTATAACCTTTACTGCTCTTATAGTAATTTCGTTTATAAAATATGTTAGAAAAGTCTGATAAAAATTCATCTACTAGCTCGAAGAAAGATCTGCCCTGCAGAATCTAGGACGACGTATGAATGAAAACATACCACCCCTCCCGTAAAGATGAATTATTTATTGATACAAGAATTACACATTTCACATTTTCTCACCATATCAATTTTTCATATACGAGATTATATGAACAATCCGTTTCCCCTCGCCATCTCCCACCACCCGTCCTTTTATCTCCCAATAAAAAAAAAAGAGAATACTTCGCCTCCACACTGCCACTCATAATTACCCAAGAAAAGGCCTGCATATCCAGCCGCGAAGCATCCGGAAATCTACGGCATAAAAAGCCGTTTACGGAGCACTCCGACGCTCCACGAATAAAGGCGCCCGTCGCTCTCCCGAATTCGCTTCATAAATTTAGATTTAGAGGCCGAAGACCCGTGAGATAGTGCGCGCGCGCCCCTCCCGACGACATAAAGAGCGATACAATCATTTTCACTCGCCGGTTCAGTCGACGGGGGGAGAGCCCTCCCCGCATCGCCCGCGCGAAATTGATTCAATAAAAAAGCGCGGCACTTAATAAAACTAAACTAAAAAAAGAGAGGAGAGGACAAATCTACGCGCGAAAGCCGATCGTAATGCGAGAATGAAGTACGGGAGCCGCCCTCGCAGCGGAGGTTGATACTCTTCGAAATTGTGACTCTTTCTCTCTCTCTGTCTCTCTTAAATTATTTATTCTCCGATTTATGCAGAGTATTGTAATTTTGTCAAAATTGATAGGTAAAGGATTCCCATTTCTCTCTTTATTTTTATATTTATTAATAAAGTTTTATTATTTACACTGGTTTACTTTTGTTAGATTTCTTGAAATGATATTTTTGTCTCTTGAACGAATGAAATAGGTATCTATCTATCTCTCACTCCTGGCTTGTATTGATCTTGCTCGTGAATTCAACCATCCATGGTATATTGCACGTCGGAGCAGTACAATTTCTTTCGTCGATTTTAATAGGATGGCCCTGGGATGAAACGTAAAATTCCGTTTTGAAAGTTTTACTCGAGTGCTTGTCTTTACAGTATAGTGTTGCCAGTAAGTCTGGTTCGTTGTTAATTAGTTGGATAATTTATTCGGCGTAAAGTACAGTTTATGCGTAAATAAAACTACTATTTTACTCGGAATCTAATTACGTGAATTGAATTTTAGTTTTACTTTCGGTATTATTTCGTTGGACTTTGTTTAATTCTATTTCCCTTGAAAGCATCAGGTAGCAGTTTTTTAAATATAAAATATGTACACGTACTATCTCTTCTTGTTTAAGAGTAGGTGCAGTGTTGAGGAAAAATTTATCAGCCCAAATGCACTCGTTGCTTTAACGATATACCAGTAAAAAAAGATTACTGAAAAAATTATTTAGATAGAATGGAGAGGATATACGTGTACGTCTATTTGAAATTTTTGTTTGTTTTTAATTCATTTACTAAAAAATTTGTTTGTCGATAAATCATGAAAGTGCAATGAGACAAAAGTACCCAATTATCAAATGAATTTAGATATTAAATGAAATTTAGCTCAATCAATTTAGAAGCGACGCGAATCAGTGATTTTACATCGCGCTACTTATCCTCGAAGCGCTTCGAGCGATCCCCGCGCGCAAAACGCGAAATTAATGGCACAATTATCCACGACACTTTCGAGCATTTTATACGACGCCTCATACGCTCCCGCTAATGCATAAGTTACGATCCCGTCCCATTATCCGTAATCTCGAACTGTCATCCGTCCCTCGCGACTCTCTCCCTCCCCCTCTCTCTCTCTCCTTCTCTCTCCCTCTCTCCCTCTCTCCTCTCAGTGCGAGAAAAAAGAAGCCGGGGAGATATAAACGCGGCGAGACACGAAGTAGACAAAGACGGACAGCCCCCGCTCGTATGTACATTTAACGCCCGCCGCGTACGGTTTGGTAATAACCCGCGTTCCCGAACACCGGACGCGGAATTAAAGGGCCTATGCGCACGTGCGCCTCGGGATATCGGGTGATCGGGCGTTTTATCGATTCGCGCTCCGATTGTTCCGCGGCTTACGTAAGTTCGCTCCGACGCGAGTGTACACTGGTGGGGGCACTGCGATTGCCTCGCGCTGTTTCCGCAGCTCCCGTCGTCGGTGCGGCTGCGATGAGCTTTATGTGCGAGCGTGAAAATTTTATCGCGCGCGTTTTAATTGAATTACGAGAGTCAGCCGTTTGATGGTTACTGCTCGTTCGTTATACTGATGATGGGAGGTTCTTTAAGGTGGAGTATAAGTTTTATCCGCGAGGGATCGATGATATCGTCTAATTTGATTTGATGGACTAGTTGTGCAGTTTGAGAGCGGCGTTTTTATTGTGTCTGTCGATCTAGGATCGATAAGATTTGTGTTATAAACGCGCATTACTCGCACACACTGATGCAGACGCGATGAACTTTAATTCGGGACCTTCCATTCCATTGTATGTAGCTCATTGATTAATGATTTTACTAGTTGTTACCAATGCGAATGATTAGACAAGCATAATGGAAGTTACCGAATTAAGGTACATACCCACGCAAGCACGTAATATCGACGCCCCTAACAAAAAAAGCACATTTCATATTTCTTTGCCGGAAAAAAGTTCGTTAATATCCAACGTATAGTAGCTCAATTCAACTCTGCTGCCAAAAAAGCATATTTAACAAAAACATATTTCGTAATATACCCCTGAAAAAGATCACTTTTAAAATGAGCTTTTCTTCTCGGTAAAACTTCCAAAAGTGCTTTTCTTCGCGGGAATCTGAAATGTACTTTTCTTCAGAGGAAACTGTGAAGTGTTATTTCTTTTTTCAATTCGATCCTGCGAAACGAGCTAGTTATCGTTCCTGAATTATTGTTAAAACGTGCCTCTTTCGTGAGTGAAGTAAATTTGTCTCAGATCTGAAAACTTAAGACATCATTGGTATTATACCCCAAGTTTATCAGATTCTGTAAGAGCTTACTTTGCTCTATAGTGTTTTTTTTTCAGATGTCTTAGTCTTCGTAGGAAGCGACGATGTAATCCGCTAATAAGTCAAAATTTACCGTAGAAAATATCAGCCCAAAAAAAAAGTGCCAGTGCAAAAAAAAAAGTGACAAGCCCTTTGATCCGCGAGCATCCGGTTCCGGATCGAAGAATCGCGGAAAGCCAAAGCGCTCGCGATCCCAATAACGAATTGATTACACGAGGCGTGCATTATTCAGCGGCCACTCCCGTAATCTCGCAGCGCGGAGGCGCCCAATGAAATTATCGCCGGCTCGGCGAGCGCCGGATCCGACATCGATCAGCGGCCTCCTAGCGTCTCGCGGCAGCCGCTTCATCCTTCATAATTCAGCCGCCGGGCAGCCTCCGGTTCCTCCCTCTCCTTATCCCGGCCTTCGCTTTGTTTTTCACCCCCGGGGGCTCGCCTCGCGTCGCCTCGCAGACTCCGCTTTTATATCCGCCGGCGCGAACGTCAAGTCGCTGCTCCGCTTGTTCCGCGACTAAGGAGTTGCTCTCGCTCATTCCGGTACACGCTAAATCGTCTGGAGTGAAATTTGGCTCCATCAGAGTCAAATTTATACTCGAAGACTAGAATGAAACTAACTCCGGCGACTGGAGTTAAGTAGAGAGACTTTTTCAATCAAAATATTGATGTAAAAGGTAGATCTACTACCTACTCTGTGGATAAAATCACTCTAGAGAAGAGCGATTTTCACTCTAAGAGTACTCTCTAAATTCCATTCAGTGAAAATTTCACTGATTTTTACAGTGACTCCAGTTTTCACTGGTTGGTAAGTGAAAAACCTCTGTTTTTTCAGTAAAATTTTTTTTTTTGCAAGGTAGTGAAATTTTACTCTCTACTTACTATTGTATAATTGCGCTAAATGAATGAGACTATTTATTTTTTAACTGCTTAAGTAAGTTTATTTAATGTTTTATGCAATACAATGTAATTACGAAAACTATTAAATTTCAGTGCCTTATGTAAAAAAAAATTTACTATCTTGTATGTATAAATTCATTCAATGAGTATTCACTATTTTGCAGTGATCCTGTCTGAAGTACCTGAAATAGTGCATGTACACTAAATTTCAATAGATTTTCATTGAATGGAATTGAGAGAGTACAATTAAGACACTGTACCCGTATAAAGTGATCATTTAGAGAGTAGAGACTAAAGTCAAATTTCACTCCTACAGCGAACTGACTTTAGAATAAGAGTGAAATTTCACTCCAGCCGATTTAGCGTGTACAAGGAAGCGCAAGTGCCTCGTGGATTACGATAATCTGAAAAATGAACGGAGGCGAGTCGGCGCTGACGGCGCGTTAAATTTAATTCAGCTGATTGGAATCGCACACGCCCCTGCAACATCGATCGGCCGAGAGATGAATATTTCGCGGCCGGGAATCATCGACGATCGAGCTACAATGATTCTATACCGTCGGTAGGTATACGATGACGATCGTTGCGCCAATTTTTTGCCTACGCGAGTGATGCACTTATTAACATTTAATTGCCTGATATAAACGCGCGGAGCAGCGGTGCAGTAGCCTGCATCGCGACGACTCCAATCCGCTCGAGGTCGAACGTGCATTTCGGTAACGGATACGAGCGAGGTGCATAAAAAATTCCTGGAATATCAGCCGCGCTAATTACGGCAAATGGGAGCCCGCGCCGTTCATTAAATCCGTCCAAATGATTTTATAATAACAGCAGGGATATGCGACGTTCTCTTCCTCTCTCTTTCTTTTTTTCTCTCTCTCTCTCTCTCTCTTACTCGATCTCTCTTTCGACTAGACATTTTTTTTACTGGTGACTCGTATTATGCGTTTACTTTGTACCTCACAATACCTTTTGTGAATCTTTTATTTATTTTACTCTCTTGTTGTGAAAGAGTGAAAAATTAAAAAAATCACTCTTTTTCAGAAAAACTTAGCCTGTCCAAGTTTGATTGGCTTGGTTTTCGTTCCCATCGAGCGGTTTTTTCGCTCTTTCATATTTTCAGAGTACATTTAGCGTAATATAATTTTGTATACACCTCGGATAGCATCCGCCATTAGGCCAAGTTTGGCATAATAAAAGCAATCGATCAAACAAACACTTTCTCTCCTATCGCTTTCTCACTTTTCCTATCTCTGCTCTGTGGACCTTGGAAGAATCAGATCAGGTTGATTTCCTTTTTGCTCGAGTTTATTTCGACAAACGTAAGGATGCAATCATGCGACTTGACCGTAATGGTTTCCGACTTGCAATCAGCGCGATGTCAGAGATATAAAGTTGTTTTCTTTACTGATCGATACACGTTTCTTACGAAAATTTATATTACTCTTCGTCGCTTTCGGTTCTATTCACATACTCAATTGCGATTTATTACCATTCCATTTCCATTGCTGCTAAAGCGAATAGAAGCACCTCCCTTATTCTTTCTCTCGCACTCTCGGCCGCTGCTGGAAGCGAAGCTTAATTCAGAACGACTGGGAATATAGTGGATCGGACAGGCGGACGGACGGGGCGAGCGCGCGGAAAAACCGAGCGCCGGATAGGGCCGCGCCGCCTCGGAGAAGTTGCAAAAACGCGGAAACGCGCGCAAATGAGAAAGAGAGAGGGGGGAGGGAGGAAAGAGCCCCGGCGTCCTTTTATCCGGAAGTAGTGTACGCGCGCCGGAGGCAGCGGCCGGGTGGGGGGTGGCAGCGCGCCGGCCCGAATCGATAACCGCCCCCGCGGCGCCGACGCCGGATTTACACCGGCTGCGGAGGACGCGTCTCTCGCCGGCGATAAAAACAAAGGGATCGTACGATCCGAGCGCGGAAGGATTGCGTAACACCGGCGGCGGTGGGTGTGTGTGTATAGATGCGCCCCGGAGGTGCGGGTTCGTTGTCTCGACCTAGACTGTAATGAGAGGCTTGAACAAACTGTCGTGCGCGATGAGCTAAGGCGGTTGGGTCCGAGTTGCGCTATTGAGGCTGAACGCGATCCTCTAAAAATACGATGGCAGGATGTTGCGAAGCAATTAAAAACGGAATTTGATTGGTTCGTCGAAAAGTTTTACAACCTCAAAAATTTTAGTGGATCACAGGGGAATGAATACTATAAGAGATTTGAGCGCGCGAGGCGCGTTGGATTTTGCTAGTGTATTCAAAATTCGGGGTCTGCATAAGTGCTTGCTTTTTAGTTTACGAGTGATAGTCTTACTCCAAATCTCATTCAGTGAAATTTCACTAATTTTCAGTGAATTTCACTGATTTTACAGTGCAGATCAGGTCACTTTCACTGGTTTGCCCTGATCTGAACTGAAAATTAGTGAAATTTCATTGAATGAGATTTAGAGGGTTGACTCTAGTGTGGAACTATAATTTTTATTACACGGAGAAAAATGGTCAAGTAAAAATTACTATACTGTTTAGGAACGCAGGGACAGACTCGACCAACCAAAAA
>JAXIUT010000001.1:17070070-17089029 GCA_035586675.1 Eurytoma californica | reverse complement strand
ATTGACCAGACTTCAACAACAGCTTCTTTTCTACGAGTAACCATCCAAAGGAATACCCGAGCAAAAGCCGACAATGCCAAAGGCTCCTTAGAAAATCTCGCATTGACCATCTTTCCTGCATGAATTTAATTTCCTTCCCGCGTGCGAAAACGACGTGCCTTTCATCGCCGAGCCCCGGCGCGCCGTGTGCCATCTCCGATAGCGATTCGCAGTGTGTCGTCCCGCCCGATAACGAAAACGCGTCGCGCCTATATTTACAAGAGAAAAAAAACGATAACGAACACCGGTGCATTCCACACCGACGTCGGGGCCTCGCAGTCGCCGACGACGAGAATAGAGTACGAATTTTCATTCCAGCGCTCCTATTCGCGGCGGGGCATCCGAGCGGCCCGGGATAGATAAGTCGGCGCGCGGGCGCGACATATCAATGCGGCGCGATAAGTGTGCAGGAGCCGCGCAGCGTGAATTATTGCGCCAAGTTAACGCGCCGGTTACTTAATGCACGAGATCGCGCCGTTTATAATGCAGCGGCGGGTTTCGCCTGTATGATTGCGCGGCTGAGTTTCGGCCGCCTAAATAGGACGCCCGGCGACTCTCGCGCCGGAGCTATAAATATGAATGTAAATGCAGGCAGAGGGTTTTGAGATGAGTAGCCGTGTAAAAGGTGATAAAAGTGTACTTAATTATTTATGTTATCTTAGCTTACTTTATACACGGTGGAGAGATTTTTTTATAGGAAGATTGCTCTCACTTTTTTGAAAAATTCAACCGGTTTGGTTGATTTATTTGTTAATGGTAATGTTTAATGTTGATGGTTTTTGATTAATTTTAATCAATGTTAAAGGTTTAATTTACGATTTTTTATCAGAATTATTAGTAAAGCTAACTCGGAAGCACCGGAATCGATTTCTTTTGCAGGTTACTGTCAAAAATAAAAGTCTCGTCGAGCGATCAACTGGAACAAAGAATGAATAAAAGGTGACGATCGACGTTTCGAACAGAAATAGTCAGGCTTTAAATGTTATATGAACCTGCAAATATAGTTCGGAATATTCTTGTTCCTGTCATAAAATTTTATATCTCTTGTCCAGTTGTGGGAATTCGATTATTGGGATTACGAATCAAGAATGAGATTGTGGATGAAATTTTCATCGTGACGGTAAATTTAACAATAGGAGCATAGGAGTTTCAATCGATCCCAAGTAGAATTGTAAAATTTAAAGCAGCTGCAAGCTGTGGTCCACATTCAAAGGTGAATCCAGCGCGTGGGATTGGATAATTGTATGATAATAGGCTTTCGTTAATCGGATTTCATTCTAAACATGACGAAAATCCCGGGGAAACAAGATTAAACTTGTTTACATATCAACAGTAACTACCTAACTCGTTTTCTCCTCGATCTTTATTCAATTTAAATGTAACATTATTTTTAAGCTGCACTATCGCAGCAGTACCGTAACAGCTTGATTTACTTTACTTTTATCTTATCACTTTCTATGGTACCCATATTGATTATTTGTTCAATAAATTGTGAAATATAACAAAAATATCAATGAAAATTTTGATTATCAATTTGTTGATTACGAATGATCCATTCATTATTAATTTTTATAACGTTTGTCATCATTTTTATCAAACGGGTCACTTAATTCCTAAGCACACAGTAATTTGTGCAAAAAAAAAATGGGAGTAATTTTTCTGGAATCGTTCTCTCCGCGAGAATCTCAGAAACCGTAAAAGAAGTCCCGCCCCGTATCACATACATCCCATTAACCGATCCATAAATCGTTGTAGACCCGCACGCGTGTCGCACCTCGAATCGAGCAGCTGCCTCGCAAGCTCCGCAAGCACCACCCCGTCGGCGGAAAAACATTTCTTTCAATTTCCCTTTGAGCCTGTCGCGGTCGACGTCCCGCGCTTTCCCCGGGGCGCCGCGCGACAAAGCACGTGCGCGCGATACATCACGCGGCGCCTCTCGGGCTCGGCGCATTCACCCCCCCCTCCTGTCCCCCTGGATTAGAGACGGCGACGAAAGCGCCCGGTGCTCGCGCGGATCAGCGCGACGATCGCGACGTCGTCGCCCACCCCCCTAAGAGGTCGACCTGTGGCTCGGCGGCGGCGCTCGATCGAGCGCGCGCGAGCCCGCCGTTCTTTTCTCGCGCTCCAGTTAACGCCGCTACCCCCCGAGGTGAGCGCCGCCTTTTAAAGGCTTCGGGGGGACGTTTTTCGACGCCCGAGGGGGGGTTGCCTCGCGCGCGAGTCGGCCGCCCTCAAAGCAGTGAGCCGCCCCCCTCCACATCCTCCGGAATTGCCGCGATCCTCTTTCCCGGCGGCGGATTTTTTTCTCCTTCTCCGGCGCTCTCGTGGATTTCCTTCTCTCCGATTGCTTTTCTGGAGCGCGGTTTAACCTTACCTCGGCACTTTTTTAAATTAAGGGCGATTGCCGGAGGATCGATGGCGCTCGTTTCTTACAAGGGAGTTTTGGATTTGGATTTGTTGGAGGATGAGTTGGACGGAACGTACGTATTAGATTTGAATTGTGATTTTTCGTTGATTAACATTGAGACTTTTGTAATCGTGAACTTCAAATTTATGGATTGTTTAAGTTGGATTGGAAAAACTTGTTATTATTTAATATAAACTTCAAAGTACTTACTAAAATAAATTTTAAATTTAATGATTATTTCATTAATTTATTTAAACAAATTTCCTGATACTTTTATTTCTTTTATTTATTTATTCAAACGTATGATCCAGTACAATTTTCGAGGTTAGAAAACTTTTTGAATTTTAGCGTCATTCAAATCAACCGGATATACCATCATGAACCAATCAAATCGCGTTTAAATGCTTCACAACATCCTGCCATCGTTTTACGGCTTATATAGTCCAGTGAATTGGTAAAGAAACGTCTAATTCACTATTCACCAATTTCTGCTGCATTTTAAAATGTTTCATTCAACTTTATGGAGGATATAAATATTAAGTTTGCATGTGATTGAAGATGATTGTATCATCGGTGTGCCAGTAATTAAATCAACGAGGCCATAATTATTAATAAGCTCACATAATATTTAAGAATAAGTTCAATTTTTAATTCATTTAACTGAACGATTGAATAGTGTGTACATTAATTATGGTACCAATTATGAACTGTAAATAAATAATGAATTATCGATTAATTATCTTTTAATAAATAAAATTATGAAAAGATTGAATCAACAACTGTATAAATCTGTCTTCTAAAATGAAACGATGACAAAATGAAAATGTAATATAAATGAGCATTCGCAAAACGTCCTTTTAATTTTTTATATATTTACATCCACGTAAAGTAAATATTTTAATAAGATCTTGACATAAAAACACGTTTCATATTATGCGCAACCTACATAACAAATGTAAACAAACAATATACTTCCACGCATTAATTATGAGCAAAATAAGAAGATATTTACGAGTGAAAAGTCATGAATACGTTACACTTTTGTTCGTCGAATAAGAGCAGAACGAAGCGAGTTGCAGCGGCGCAACGTGAAACATTTATAAACGCTAAGCCTATATATACATCGGGAGACGATCAATCGCGCAGCCCTCCGCGCGGAAACACCTCGGATCTCGCAATTTAGAATCCGACACGTACGCGCCGATGCCTTCGCGAAGTTCAAGGCTCGGCCGGGCGTTAATATAAATGGTCGCGCAAGGTAACGTACCCGGAAAATATTCATCGGCACCTCGTCAGCGCGCGATTTTTCAATTTTTCATGCAGCGCTAATGGCGATAATTGACGAGGAAAGTACGAAAGCTCGCGACATTGGTGTCGGGCAACCCTTCGCTATTGCGTTCGAATATCGTAGCTTGTATAGATTTCACTGCCGTTGAAAACAATAGCGCGCGTTAATTTATCGTTTAAAATAATGAATTTATCGTATTTTACATCGAGTCTTATATTAAATTTATTATTGTACGATCGAGTTTAAATTAAAGGTAAATGTGTTTCCGTTATTATGCAAAGTTCAGCCCGATAATTCCTTTTAAATGGGGGATTTAATTAGAGCTTGGTTTCCTCTGCTTTCACTGTGTAGGTAATTCTATTTCTCCAATGAATTTCATATTTCCTATCGATGCTTCGAGTAAATACTGCTTCATTTGATTACTAAAGTTGAACGACGCAGTTATATCGGATATAACTTCCTCGCTGACCTATAAAATTGATTCTATTCGTTTTTACTCTTAATAAATTAATTCAGTTTATATTTATAATTTGCTCAAATTACATTTAAAAGTTTATTATTAAAAGACGCGTGAACATTCAGTTTTCATTCGCATAAAAACTTTACAAATTAGCATTCATATTATTTTCAAGGTATTTGTAAGGTTATATGGACAGCTCAAATGTAAGTGATATGATATACTTGCAATTCACTTCAATACATTTGTTTAATTTTAAGATAGACATAACTAATGTGAAGCTTGAAATTATAAAAATTGGTTAAATAATAAAAAAGGGACACTCATTTTCGTAATTATTATGGATTTTATTAAAAAATGTGAAAAGTTATATTTCACTAATACTCAATTTTTATTGATTAATCGACTTAAAGTGCTTAAAGCATACATCGTTCAGAATTACGCAGTAATGAAAATTGGAATATAGCACAAGATTTTAAACCATAAAATCAATTAATATACGAAAGCTTTTTTTATTAACTTTAATTACTTAAAAATTCCTAATCTGTCTATCTTAAATTTAAAACAATTTGTGCAATTTAATTAGTAAATTGCCATTTTATCGTGCCATTACTCTGTAAATACGAATAAGTGCAATTTAACCACATGCACATATTTAATGTTCAAAATCGAATAAGCGAATGAACAAACTTATACCAGTGCAGTAAAGTGCATATTCACTTCTTTATAGGTGAAATCCGTAACTTTTACGTATTCAAAATCAGAGAGTAATTTTTGAATCTGACTGTACAGTCTTAAATCATGTTTACCCGCAAGCGAACTGTCAATGAACATAGCAATTCACAAGGCATTTATGATCGCAATACAAACTTTAGCGTCCCATCACCTTCCGAAGTTCACGATCATTAAACGCAATTTCCGCGAGGTGACCAAGTGCACAACGAGTTAATAACAACCGCCGCTAATAATGCCAACTTCCCGCGGCGGCACTCGATCGTCGCATCCGCCATGCAGACCAAACAGTCACCACCTTGGCAACGCGGAGGCTCGCGAGCGTATCGCGCCGTAAAACGGCCCGCCGTCGACTTAACGATCAATTTCAGCCCCGATGCACAATCCGATAAAACGCCCGCGCCCGGTGTACGCACCGCGCGCGCGTTAACAAGTGCCGCGCTTTTCCCGCGCTGCCGTGTCAGTGAACCTGCGCCTCCTCTCCCACTTTTCCTCGCGCTCCCGCTGCGGTATCTCGGATCTGCCTCGGCTTGTTTCCCTTTTCCTCCTTCTTCGAGATTCTCGGGTCGGCCGGCGCGCCTCCTCGAGGTGTTTCTCGTTCTTTCGCGCGCTGAACCCGCTCGTTATATCCCCGGCGGGGGCTACTCTGCATGCGCCGAGATCCCCGGGTGCGTAATTGCAAGTGTCTTTTATAGTCTGATGAGTCTTTTTAGTCCTCTCTTTGCCGCCGCTTCTTCTTCTTCTTCTTTCTTGTTGATGGACGGATCCGCACGTTCGCGGTTCGTGCCGGTTTCGCTTCGCCGAGGTCCGCGTTTTTTAAATCTTTTCGAAATTAAAACTTTGCTGCACTTTCGGTGGGCTTTCCTCGGGAGGATGAGAAGAGCCGTGTTTAAAATTCGGAGGTTCTTGTTAAGAGTTTCTTTTAATTTTGATGTAAAAGTGTGCGAGTTGAGATGTACGTTATGACGTTGCTTTAATTATTTTGAGAAAAGAATGTGTGACGTTCGCTGCGATTGAAGAGATTCTTACTAGAGCAGAATGATGACGCCCTAGATTAATGTTGAAATTAAATTTTCAAAGGGAATTGTCTTCTGCACTGGAACTGAGCATGACACAGTTCCAAAAATACAGTTCGTCCGACAGTTTCTACTCGTTTTAACCTCTTCATGTGTGCTTATTTATTCACAGATATCTTATAAACACTAAATCGTATGAGCTAAAAATCGTCTTTACAGAGTTTTCATTTAATCCAAGAAATATTCAGTATTATTTTAAAGCAGGGTGATCAAAATCAATTTTAATTTAATTGAATAATGCGCAGGAAAATTGCGTAAAAAATTCAAGCATCTTTATATCATATTTTGTTGTGTAAACTATTTTGTTTCACAAATACAACTGCGCAAGAATGACAAATCATTCAACGTAAGGGCAAAGTATATATTTCACACAACGTGATTCGCTTTTTGTCAGAAAAAGATTATGAAAATAAGATTATTTTGAATCGAGATACAAGGATCGATCCCACAAAATATTTTCCATAAACAAAAACTATACACATAATTAGCATAGGGTCCGAAGGCGTGGACCATGACTCATCAGCCCCTGGTCATGAGATTGCATTTCTGTAGATATTAAGGAAATAAAACTAATGAGCCAGGTTGTAAACACTATAGATCTGGACGGTCGGATATCATCTCCTTATAAACTTGTATTTTAATTCCATCTCACCAATATTTGCTTCTCAATATTTCAGCACATTTGAATGTTTTTCCAAGAGAAAACACATTTGAATGTTTTTCCAAGGGAAAAACCATTTCATTAAATCGCAAAACATCGATATACCGCAGCTCCATCGGAAGTGCACAAAAAACCAATATCTGAAAAAAAAAAAAAAAAAAAAATAGTAAGCAAGCGCACCGCTGAATATTCACCGCGATTCTTCGCTAGTCTCGCTGCTAACGATCCGCTCGAGCCCGGAACAAACAAACGCGCCGATCTCAATTAAAGCATTCAAAGTCTAGCGGCTCCTCTTTCCAGCTCCACTCGAAAAGTCAGCGGCCGCCGTCGCTTTCGGCCCGCTTTTATGTTTCACGTCGTCGCGAGCAACGTCAATATTCCGCCGGGAGTCTCGAGTGGCAGTCCTCCTCCCGCCGGAATATTGCGGCCGAGATTATTGTAATAAAATCGCAGGCTTCGACTCGCGGCTGATCGGCACCGCAATTTACCTCTGCGGGGGAGTACGCCTCTCTCTCTCTCTCCCTCTTATAGGTATTCCTCGGTAGCCTATGCGCTCCATTTTTTTCGCGAGGAATTCGCCTCTTCATTACCCGTCGCGCGCTCCTCTGGCTCTGCGACGGCGGAGAGATTGAAGGCTGATCGATCGGATGGAGTGACGGGGGACTATTGATTGGCCGCTGATTAGGGCTGCGAGCGGGGCATGTTTTTCAGCCGGACGGAGCGGATGAATATTAAAGGTGCATTGGGAGCACGTAGCGCGTGCGATTTTGGAGGCTGGTATGCGCGAGCGTGTTTTCCTTTGAACGCGGGAATTGGAACGAAGAAATGTCGACGTGTGACTAGCGTATTTTTAAGCTGTGTAAAGATTTATTGAGCTGGTGTATAAGGCAAAAATTTCATCGATATTTCAGTAATTTTCGTCAAATATAGGATTATTTTTATCGCGAACGTGAGTGTAGAGAATTAAAAAAAAAAAAAAAAAATTACGTATTTTGATATGCCCTTGTGTATGACCATAAATTTTACTTTAAACTTGGGCAAAAACTTTCTTTCAAAAGAAATAAAGTTTTTATTTAAAAAATTTAGCAAATCTTTCATAAGTGAATAGTTTAAAATTGATTTTTGCGAGCACTATTTTTCCTCGAAGAAATAAATACAAGGTGTAAAGAAATAGCTCTATTACAGTGGACAATATAGTTACGTGTGATAATATGTTTATCATGCATAACACAATAATTACCAACTACGTACGCATATAACGCACTTGGTCTCTAACGATCAATTTGTGTCCAGGAATCAAACGATTTTTCCGTAAATTATAAGGCTATAGGCGGATCGTATAGTATAGGTTGCTAAATATTGATTGACTGCAAAGATATTCCGGTATAAAGACATCTTACCTTCTGACTGATATCTGTTTAATGATTTTCTTATACCTTTAATACAGTAGAGGTCACAAATAAGTTGTTCTTAATACTTAAAATTTGTATACACACTGGAGCTGCCCAGATATTATTAAATCTATTTTAAGACTATAAATTAACGTGATTCTAATTTAAAGTTAAAAAAATTTAAATTTAGTTTTTGATGACGATTAATTGCTAATTGTTGTGTCTCTTTCATTTTTAATGTTTATTATAATGGAAAGAGTTTATAGCTCTAGATTTTATGCCTAGTTTTTAAAAATTTATTAACTTTATTATTTTAAACTAATCACAACTTTATAATTGTTCTATAAAACCAGTGTTCGTGCATGTTTTACTTGATATACACAGCTTTGCCTTTGCAGAACGTCATGTGCTGTAACGTCAGCTCTGAACAGAAGATTTATATTTCAACTTGTACAGTAATGGAATGAAATAGTTAATTTAAGTAAAAACAAATTTAAACAAAAACCAAAGTTTGGAAAGATTTTTACAAAGGCCCGGTTCAATAATTATTATTATTTTCGTAAACTTCAGTCTACCATCATTTCTCACATAATGTATCTGTGATATCACACCATACCGCGCTATATTATCTTAGCATTATTATCAACAGTACGACGTTTATTAAACAATCGGGAATAATCTCGATTCAAAGTCAAGCCCGTGATTTACTGCGAATAGCAGAATAGTACCTACTTGAATGATAGAACGATATTAGGAGTATCTCAGGATTGCCATTATTTCCGGGACAAAGATAATCCCAAGGTGATCATCGCTCAAAGGAAAGACGTTGGGTCGTGGAAAGGGCTTAGAACAATGCAACCGCTAAAATGCGTCATTCGCTGCGATCGTCGGGCGGATACGAGGGTGAGGATAAAAAATATATATCGAGAAAATAGGGATCTTCGTCAAAGCTTTGGGAGATTCCTGTGGTATTAAATTTTTTTTAACAGTCCCTCTCACTAAATGAAATTTTTCGAGATGAAAAAACATGTCGCTTGGTAGTAGGGGCATTCGTGCGGTACTGTCGAATCAGATGAATTTTTATTTTATTTTAGCAGAGATTTTCTTTAATACATTTGTTAATTCACATATTTGTAATACAATTTTTTTAAATTAAGTTTTAATTAAAAAATAAAGGGACAAAGGCACCCATAAAAAATACAAAATTCATACATTTGGAGAGATTAAAGCGAAAAAAATTCTGTTTGAACATAAAGCAAATATTTCTTTATACTGAGAAAGGGATTTTCAACACTTTTGATGTCTTAAACAAATTCAAATCGTCAAATTCACAGTTTAAACGTACAAATACAAATATAAAACGTTTACATTCCTTTTATCACTAAAATGAATCCATCATTTTCAATTTCGCGAAAAATTTAAATTGCATAATTCAAGTTTACCCTTTGAAGCATTTCCGTTCCATTCGAAATTACATTCGAGAAGCGAGCGTTTAACAACGATTACATTACGCATGAATTTCAATTCCCCTGGCATAATGGAGTGTACTGATTTTGCGTCTCTATATCGATTTTCGCCAACACAAAGCGAGCGCGGCAAAACGCCCGTCGTTTATATGAAATAATAATGAGCGATCGCGCGAATAGTGTATATAGCTGGTGCACGCGATTAAGCTTCGAAAAAAATAACGGGTAATTGCGTTAGATTTCATTATGGTCCTTCTATTATAGCACATATAGCTAATACCTCGAACGAAGCGTCAGAATTAAAATTTAAAATCATTTACTTATATTAATCCGAGGGGAGATTAATTGAAATACGGTATATTCGCATTTCATATCTCTTATGCAAATGATAATGTAATCTGGATATTGAAAAAATAAAATATTCATTCATTAGAATTTCAGCCGCATCGCAAGCTTCTATTTTTTTGAAAACTTTTTAAATATTTATGAAAAAGCATCCCGCTAAATTGTTGGGCGTTGAAAATTACTTTTACTAATTAAAAATTTTGAAAATGTAATTCCATTTTAATTTCGCTATGTAGCGAAGGTTGTACTGAATCTTTTTGAATTTTTATTTAAAACCAAAGAATCTTTCGCACTCTTAATATGCGCTTGAAAAGCTGCATTTTCAACGTCCACGATAAAAGTGAAATTAAAATGTAGAACTAAATCCTCGTATTTTAAATAAACTGTGACTTATCCAAACCCGTCGCTTAATTAAAACGTAAATTCTTCAACGTTACATTCCTACTCCCCGCCCTCTGGAAGCCGAGCTCCGAAATTGCAGCAACGGAAGCTCGTTACAGGCGAAAAACCCGCTGCCCCGTCGTTCCGGACTTTTCTGAAATTATCGAAGGGCGCAACACGCACGCGGCGCGGCGGCAATTTTCCCGCAGAGAGTCGGCCGCCCCTCCGCTCGATCGCGACGCGCATCTGCCGGGTGCGCGGCCGGGAAATGCGTTATTGCGAGGGCCCGGCTGCACTTTTTCCTCCCCGGCGATAAGCCGCATTGCGCAGTTTACGACGCGAAATGAAGGGGAGCTCTCGGCGGTGGCCGTTGCTTCGACCTCAGCTGCGAAATCCTTGCTTTAATCCGAAAACGATTTCGTTGATTGTTTAGTTTTGCTATTTGGGGAATATTATTTTTTTGCTTCGAGCAAACGTGTAGTTCATTTTGTTGAAAAGATTTTCGAGGATTGATGGAGTATTTTGCAGATGATTACAAAATTAGGAGATTCGAATTAGATTAGAAATAGAAGATCAATAATAGGGAACAGCTCCTCTAAATAAAATCGAACGATAACAATTTTATTTTCATGTTTAAATTTACATTCTTTAATGTATAAAAGATGTGTACTGGGTTATTAATCCGCGATTATTTTCTTGATGCATTATTCACTACAGTATTATCATGATTACGATCGATGAAAGGGGGAGATTTGATTGAATTTGATAAGAAAGATTTATTATGTCAATACAGGTTTGTTGTAAATGAAAGCTATTTATCTAAATCATAACTAAAACATACATCCAGCAAAGTTAAAAGTTTAGTTAGCATAACATTAGAATTAGGATAGGGTATGACGAAAAGAGTATCAAATCTGCTTGATAAACAGGATTTGAATTTGCCTCGCGACCGATAAGTTGCGTCAATCCCTTTTTCCGCTCACCTCTTTTTTCTTCGGTCGACCCTCGCTATAGCCGACCTCACAGGGATGCGGAACATACCGCATTGCAATTGCATAGCCCGAGCGCGTTCGCGTCATTGGTCGATATACAGAGGGAGCGTCTCCTTCACAATATTTTCCTGTGAAATACTGTGCAACAAGCAATTTTAATGTAATCGTCTGCAATTTTATCCGTAATTTTATTGCAGCACGTACAGTTAAACAAAATAATAGTACGTGAAAAATAATTTGTCACGATGTTTTTTTTGTTTTGTTATGTTCTTGTTTTGAAGAATTGTTTTGAAACGTTCCACATTTGCAAGGAAGCATTTGTGATAGGGACGATATATATCTGCGAGTGTAATCAAGACGGAAGCGGCTTTTGACAATACTCGCAGGTTTAGAGTTGCCTGCACAAGTAATTTTAATCTAGACACAACCTCGGCGAGTCTCACTTTCATTTTCTCACTTGCATTTTTTTTACTTATAGCCAAGGGCAAGAAATGAAACGACACTCCTTTACCTTCAATTTTTTTATAGAATCTATTCTTACGGAATGTAATATGTACGAATTTTTTTATCATGGCTATGAAAAAACGTAGAATAAGTATTGATACTTTATTCCATAGAAAAAATTCATTTATTTATTGAACAATTAAAAGGACTAAAATTCTCAAGGCAATAATTGCATAAAAAGACGTACATAAAAATAATATTCACGTCGAACACTTCATCGACACATATTGCCGTTCCTAACGAAGAAAAGCTCATTTCATTTCTTCCCGACGAAAAAAACATACATTTTGCTTTTTTCCACGAAGAAAAGCACAATTCAAATCTGTCACGAAGAAAAGCACATTTAGGAATTTTCTATTTTTTTTTCATGGAAATCTCGCAAAATGTACCTTTTTTGTGGGTCTAATAGCACAAAATTTCAAGAGGACGTTTATTTAACTGTTTTAAAACGTTTAACGTTTTTGAACAATTTCTGTTGTTCAAGGGGGAAACTCACGAAATATACTTTTTTTTTCAATGGAATCTCGTGAAATGTGCTTTTCTTCTCGAGGAGTCGCGAAATGTGCTTTTTTTCGCGGAGAGCATAAACTGTGCTTTTCTTCGTTAAGAGCGACGATATATCATTAACAATTAATTCACATAAATAAATGTAAATACTCCAAATAATTTAATTTATACCCAAAGAAAAATATAAAAAGAGAAAAACGGCTGGTTAAAAATTCGAAAGAAAACCGTAAAAGGGGAATTACAAAACGAGTTAAAAAGTAGTAAGAAACTTACGGCACCGCTCGCACGGTCTAATTGATAAATAGCAGCGCAGCTATAAAGCGAGTGCGCTCACTCTTGCAGCGGCAATTAAAAGGATCTCCTCGAATTGTTTCAGCTGAGATGAGTGGATCGCGGCTCGGCAGGGGTCGAGTGGGCCGGCTGGCGCTGCTGACCGCCGGCGCCCTCGTCATCGTCTTCCTGATCTACCTGTACCGGTCGACGACCTCCGAGATGGCCAGACTCCGGGACCTCCACGTCAAGTGCGCCCAGCAGCAGGAGGCCCTCGCCGCCCAGCTCCAGGGTAGGCGCCGCTCTTTTCTTTCTTTTTTTTTTCAATTAAAATTTTACAAGCCCTCCATCGGCACACACTTTTTCTCCTCTCCTCTCCGTTTGCGCGGTTCGTTTACTCGGCGTTGACTTTGGTTCCTTTTTTTCGGGGTCCGGTGAAAGGCCAGCCTTGGCGGTTTTTTTTACAATTAGGAGGACCGCGCGCGGTTTTTGTGCGTGAATTTTATGAACGGTTTTATCTTTGTTGCGATGACGTGATAATTATTTTGGTACTAGTAAAACATATGAGTTGCCGTGAGTGCAGAGAATTTTAAAATTGTGAAACGAAAAATTTCATCATTTAGTTAAAAATTCAAAAGTTTCTTAATAGGAACAAATTAATCGTGAGATTTATTCGAATTATATTTAAATGCTTAGTAAATGCATGATTGAAATTAAATTTTTTGAAAAGTTAACTACAGAGTCTATGACGTCATTGAAGTAGAAAGAAGATATAATATTTCTTCAGTTAAAAATATATTTTTGCAATGTTTACACTCAGGGAAGTTTCTTATAAAATTAAAGCAACGTCTTAAAAATTTGGCGCAATAATAAATCATTTAAAACTCAATAAATTTTAAAAGCTTTATATTTAAAATTTGCTTCTAAATCTGAATTACTGAAATTTCATAACTATAGCAATACATTACATGTTGAAAATATCCCACTAATTAAATTAGTGAAATACTTTTATTATTTCTTGAATATGTACACTATTTGCATCGAATTATTGAAATTGCAGAAATTTCTCTAAATCAGATTTACAGGGTTCATTCGACATAATCATCAGAAAACTCTATCAGTGCATTGTTGACATCAAATTTCAGCTCCAATAAAGAAATTGGCATAAAAATTAATTTTACCTTCCAACCAATTGATTTATCGATCATTTTTAAGTAATCGCATTCCTAACTGTCCTACAGTGATTTACGAGTACAAAGTGCAGCTGGAGAAGACGCTGTCGAACGAGAAGAGCTCGAACGCCGCGGCTAAGGAGGAGCTGCAGCAAAAGGCCTCGCGGGAGAGGTCGCTGCGCGACAAGGACAGCCTGGAGGCGATGCAGCGCTTCAACTCGCTGCAGCAGCACTACAAGATCCTGCAGAGCGAGCACCAGGATCTCCAGGAGGACTGCAAGAAGAAGGAGGAGGTGGCGCTGCACAGCTCGAACAAGCTCGAGGCGACCCTGAAGGAGCTCAGGATCGAGCTGAAGAAGGCCGCCGAGGACAAGGAGAAGGCGCTGGAGAACCTGAAGCGCAAGTACGAGGAGATGGCGAGCGAGCGGGACCAGCTCGAGGAGAAGTTCAGCAGCCTGAAGAAGAGCACCGGCGAGAACAACGGCAACGTCGAGCGGCTGCAGAAGCAGGTCATGCAGCTGCAGCGGGAACTCGACGAGGCCAAGGTACAAAGGATGTCCAGTCCGTCATTGGCGCTCGTTTAGGACGAGGAGGGGATTTAATGGATGCGCTGTAATTTCATATTTCACCGCGGAAAATTAGGAAGGTTTTGTCCTTTTTAAGGAAATAATGAGGTGGAAAAGGAGCGAACTATTCTTGATTTGGTTGATATTATAAAAGAAAACTGAATAATTTGTACTTCTAAAGTAATTAAAGTTAATCTTGCATTAATTATTCACTATGTTCTATCTAAAGATTCTGCTTTTGGATACATACGCCAGTAACATCATTTAAAAGAAAGTTTATATAACACGACTGCTTCTAAAAATATAGGGCAAAATTGATGTCAGTTTTTAGAGACCTTTTACAACAACATTTTCTTGTATAATAGTATAGCACAAAATAGGATAATATAGAGTATGAGATAATTTAGTACATCGTGAGTTTATAATATTCCAGATGATCGATTGGTTTACCTAATTCACATATACACCGGATAATTAGAAATTCTCCGATGGGGAATGAAGCTTAGATTGGAGTTATGTACATATTGTAATTCCGATTAAACAGATATGACGTAGGCAATTTGTAATAATCTAACCCAATCATATTACGGTAGATATGTGGAATAATCAGATTTTCAAATAGCTAATGTCATTATTTCAGATTTAAGTATAATGCAAATATTACATTAATGATTGAAAGTATTTAACATTGGAGATACAGATTTTGATGAAACTAAAATTTATTATGCTAATTCGCTCAAACGAATAAAAATATTTTCTCATGATATTAGTAAAATTCTAAAAAAAAAAATCATGCGATTCCATCAAGTATATACTAAAACTTGATTTTGTAAACACTTTTTTTAAAGCTCATATATTGTAGTCAATCGTAATATCCTAATAAACGCTCACTTTTATCACATTTGTACGAAGTACAGATCTATATCGACTATACTAACGAAAATAATGATTTCAGGGATCACCACACTTTTCGGTGGGCGGTATGAAGATCGAGAGCGATAACAACCAGGTGGTGCAGCCAAGGCACGTAAACGAGCCGATCCTCGACGCCAACGACAACAACATCAACAACGAAAACAACAACCACGACGTCCACGACAGCAACAACAACGTCAACGACAACAACAATAACGAGCACAACGGCAACAACAACGCGGAGAACGAGAAACCTGGGGCGTCGGATAACAATCAGATGCAGATGATCCGTCCGTCGTCCCAGCAACAGGTAAGTCCACCCAGCGACGAATTGCAAGGCGGTCGTAACCCGCAGCCCCTGCAAGCGCCCCAAGACCACCGTCACCTCGACGACGGCGAGCCCGGCGAAGCCAACAACAAGGGCGACGACTCGCTGGGCAAGGACGAGGCGAGGTTCGAGAATCGCGACGGCAACATGGTGCCCGTCGGACCGAACGAACAGTACGACCTGCCGCAGCAGCAGCAGCAGCAGCAGCAGCCCGACGACGGGAAGCCGGTAGCCGCCGCGGACGGGGAGGACGCACCGCGAGGCGACGATCAGGCCGAGCAGCAGCGGAAGCAGGTGCTGGCGGCGCCGCCGAATCCCGCGCCGTCGGCCAAGGAGCCGCCGAGGCCCCTCTCCTCGAAGGGGCCGATGGTCGTGCCGATCCTCAAGCCCCAGTCCAACGGCTGGCAGGCCGAGCAGCCCGGCAACGAGCAGAACTCCGTCGGCGATCCCAACGACTTCGACTGAACGGGCGCATCGCGGCTTTATTTTGCGCGATACTTTTAACGGATTTTAACGAAACGATGTGATACACTGCGAGGAGAAATTTTAACGATTTTAACGATCGACGTGGAAATTAAATTTTGAATTCAATTTTTTAGGAGATATATATTTGTAATGGTAACGATCGCAAGTGCATCGTGTCGAAGTGTATAAATATACTTAAAATTGTATATACAAATCGGGGATTATTATAACGTAAGATTTTATGTCGTTAAGGTCAATATTAGTCTATTTTATAGAATGCAAATTAAAAGTACGTGCATCAAGCTGGTTTAAATGGTTTGCCAGTCGCACACATCTAGTATAAACGTAGAAAAGAGTTGAGAGCTAGGGATGATTCCCGGCTTGGAAATACATAAATATTTTATTTTAAGAGGATGTAGATTTTTAAATTTTATAGATTTTTTGTGAGGGAAAGTTGCTCAGTGCTTCCACTAGTATTTCAAACTACTGCTTTTTTAGAGGCTATCAAAAAAGTTCAGGAAGGGATTTCTTCGAAATGTCCTTTATCAAATTTAAACTATTGTTAAATTCTAAATGTTGTATTATTAAGCTGCCAATTTTGTGTACAGTTGTTAAATGCTAGATTAATCCTATGGGCAATTCGGTAGAAAAAAAAGGTGGAATTTTATGACGGTTTGCTGTGAATCCTGGTGGTATCTGAGGTAGCAACAACCTTCAAGATGTTACTCACGTTGTTCAATGAAATCATCATTAAGGCTATGTGCAGAAATTCTACTTTAGACGCTGGGAGATTAGAGAGGCCAATTCGTGCAAACACCGAATTTGTAACCTTCCAGCCCCTTGGGGATACGCCCCTACGTACTGCGGAATAGGACCATATGGCTGTCGATAATACTGCAGGCATGCAGCTGGAGGATATAGTAATGGAATTCCGCCCAAGGCACAAAATTGCTGAGTTTCAGCAATTTTCAGTCCTGCAGCACATCAATTCATCGGGATATCTGCTTAATCTTCTAGGTTTCCCGGCCCATTGTGCGGTGGGCGATTAGCGTGATTGTTGTAATCTTGCGGCTGGTCCTGCCTAGCACGTGGTCTACCACAACAGGACAGCACTTTCATATCCATTAGTCGTTTGGGAGACAGACTTTATCAAGGTCTTTGGTTGGATATAACAGCGAAGTGTATAATAAATTCTACAAAATTCACAGCTAAATAAACTCAAGAGTGGATCGTTATTTTCGTTTTTTAATATTAATGTCTGCGGTAATAGGGTAGTACTGCGGCTGACAAGTTAGTGAGCGGCGCTGAGCAAGTTTTCCCTACTATGCTAATGAATTTTATTGAAAAAAATTATCCTGTAATGTTAGCACTCAAGAATTAGTAATATTAAGAAATAAATAATAATACTCCTGTTGCATAATATACGATGCATCGCTCGATAATGTTAATTAAATTTTTTCGTATTTATTAGACAGCAATTTTAAACTAAGTCGTAGTAAATGTATAAACTAAATAGAGCATATTTGTAAAATGTCTACATCCTCCAATATTTAAAAAATACCCGCGATATTGCTTGTATCTTGTCTCGCAAACCATTTGTCTGCTGCTGAAATTTTTAAAATAGCCATTTAGTATGTATCTTTGTGCATCTGGTTATGATTTTGCTGTATTTTAATTTCTTTATTTTGTAAACTCCACTATTTTTATGGGTTTATAAATGGTGCTTCATTGCATTTTTTTATACTTTTTTTATTCTGCAAAATACTATTTTTTTTTGCTGACTGTCAATAAATGTAGTTAGTTCTTCAATGAGCTCGATTTTTGAAAGATTTGAAAGCATGTTATTTTATTTACCATGACGAAACACCACACGTTAGTATGCTTTTCAATTATTTTTCATACCGTTCAGTTCACGAAAAGAAAGTAATGTCCGTCCGGAATAAAAACAATACGTAATTATTCATGAATTTTTTATTACTTAATGTGATTTAGAAAGGGTTTAAATGTCCAATAAAATGAGTTTGAAATAGCCAGAATTTTAGCTCTCGCAAAAACTATCAATAGATTTCAGTTTTTAAAGTATACTTGAAAACATAGAACAACCGCATTTCAAAATACAGCCCCGGGTAATAGTAGATTTCACTGTACATTTAAAATATTTCTAAAAGCATTTCTATGTGTAAAACCTTTTAAAATTGCCTTTGTACGTCTATCAGCATATATGCTGTGATACAAGCATTTAATAAAAAGTAATTTAAAAGTAAGTGTTTTGAAAACTGGACATTTGCCTTAAAAACCCAGATGGAGAGTAAGTAAAATAAAAATCTCCTATTAAAATCATGACAATCAAAAGTAAGAGAATCCGTGACAGTAAGTACACGTCAACAAACTGAAACGAATTTATTGTGCGCGTGTGCCTGTACTCTTATCTGTGTTACTTAAAGCATTAATAAATTGTTATTATTTTCAATTGCTTGAGTTTTTTTTTCAACAGCCCTTTCGTTGCGAATTACACACTCGTAGACCTATTCTTCGAAGGTATAACAGGAAAAAAGAGGGAGTGAAGAGTGAAATTTTTCTACTTCAATTAATTAGAGTTCGAAAAAAAAATCATCCAGCCGTATTAAATAATTTTGATGGATGTACACAAATAATTTAACTGGTTTATGGTGGATTGCATGAATTCAGGAGAATCCTATTTCTCTCGCGGCGTTTGTTTTCTCTATTCTATTTAAATATGGACGAAACGAGTCCACTGGTTGGACGAAGCGACTAATCGACTTTTAACGCCATGCTGTTGCACACAATGTAAAGTAGATATCAATAGTTGCTGCATTATTATTTTTATAAAAAAATGTGCATGCCAGTGTATGTTTTTTCTCTGATTTATTATTTTTCTTATTTGTTTTGTTTTCATTTGCTGTTGGCATAATTTAGAATAAAATTTCACATCGTAGATATTAATTGATGATACAATCAAATTATAATTAACATGTA
>JAXIUT010000001.1:17039680-17065596 GCA_035586675.1 Eurytoma californica | reverse complement strand
TTTTTTGACAGATAGGATACTGCGTCAATTTATAAAATACATTTTATAAAATTAATCCGATAAATTTAGTTAAAAATCTCAAATATCAGTTTATCGAAAAATTTACCGATAAATTGATTGATACTTAATAAGTTAAGTACTGCAAAAGCGTTATGTAAAATTTCGATATAAACCAAGATAATAACTAAAAAATATCGATTTTTTAAAATAAAAAATATTTTTTATTCAAATAGAATACTAACTATAGTTGTTTAATTTTAAATATGCTATTTCAAAAAAATGGCAATTCTTTCCGAGAATTACCTTTTTTATGGCCATACTACTTTTTTTTATTATTTTCATAAAAACTCTAATGGATTTTTTAATTATTGAACTGTATCGTGGTATGCAAGTTATATACATATATATCTACCGAGATATTCCGTTTAGGATGTAGGTTAAAAATATCAAAGTATAAGTGTGTAAGTAATAAAACGAGTGAAATAATCTCGATGCTTGGTACAATTAGGTGCACCGTGCAGACAGTACGCGTGAAACAAATTTTCACTATGTTACTCAAAGAACATTTATAGATTTAACTTACAACTATTGTACATAAATAAACTTATTGCAGTTTTTTCTTTTAATTTTTTTCAAATTAATCGATATAAGTATATCCGTCATATGGTTTATGAATGAACGTGTATTTTTAGCTAATTTTATAGAAATTAATATTGAAGAATTATTATTTAATAGATTTATAACACATAGGAATAAAGAATTTCCAATTCAAAATTTATTTGTAAATATTAAAAACTAATTGGTACAATGTCGAACAACAATCCGTCATTTGTCAACAATGAAAAGATAATATTTATTATCACACAAATAATCAAAATAAAACAAACTTTACTGCGCGGCTATAGGTATGCGCGGGTATGTCATGAATGAAATCAATCACCGGGTCCACACACTTCCTGCATAATCGCTACCTACAGCCCAGCGTTGCGCAACCGGCCGCGAGTTTGCACCTATATATACCCATCCGCCAGGAGCAAAAGAAATCGCGAAACAATGCAAAAAAAAGGGTCTAACCCGGCCTATTCGATTCGAACGCTATACGCCGTAGCATTGAAGTTGTCCATTAAAATCCCGGAAATCTAAATCGCAGCTGATTTCACGCCTAGGCGGATCCCTGTGTTTCGAAAAAAAAGCAGCGGCGGCGAAGGAAGAGAAGTAGGGAGCGCGCGGTGCAGGATACACGGAAAAAGTCGCGCCCGAGGCGCCGGCCGTGCTGGACTCGCGTCGACGTAATACACACAGTCCTACTCGAGCCGCGCGTCCCCCGATATTGTTGTCGGGGCCTAGGCCCGCAGTCGGCGTATAGGCACCATATATATTGATCGGCGCGTCGCGTGCGCTCCCTTATCGAGTAGTCCGTATATATACATTTGCAGCCGCGCACAGTCCGCGTCTCGTGCTCCGGCCTTTTCGCGGCGAGTCGAGTCGAGCCAGCGCGTACGTGCCCGTACGACGCAGCAGCCGCCGTCGACTCCGTTTTTTTTGTCGGCGTATACACGCACGCACACTGAGTGATACACTCCCGAGCGAAGGAGCGCAGAGATCGAGAAGGACGGCGAGAGGTGCCTCTCGGACTTTCCCCCTGGTGTGACGGCGCGCGCCTCCGCTTCTCTCCTTTCCATCTCGCCTAGCAGGTAAAAGTGAAATTTCACCTCTTTCCTGCGTTGTATATAGGTATGCGCGCCTATAGGTATGCAGCGTCCCGCGTAGCCGGGGATAACGGTCCCACGCCCCGCGCGCCTCGCCGCCCGCAATGGCGTTTATACCTCCCCTCCCCGCGGACTCCTGTCATTCGGTATAGACTCCTCGCTACGAGGCGCACGTGAATCACGCAGCAGTCGAGCAGTGCACGTATTACGCGCCGCGTCCTCCGCGTCTCTCTCGTCGCGGCTCATAAATATTCCAGCGGAGCGAAGCCGACGGGTTCCACTTTCTTTATTCCGTCACAGTCGGTGCGCCGATCGATTCCTCGCGCGTGCTCGCACGGACGCGACATCCACGGGGCGGCGTTGGGACTCTGCGTGTGCGTGAGATGCGCTCTTGCGACTCTTAGAGCGGACTTCAACGGTTCAGCGGCTGCGTAACAAGGACTGTGCTCTGGCACCTGAGCCGCTTGCGTGATCGAGGTAATTGAGCGCGGGCTCGTAAGTACTGATGCGCGTGGGGGGATAATGAGGGCCGTTTAAATGGCTCGTTGCTGGGCATACCGGTGTAATCGGGCTGGATGTGAAGCTAACGGTGTTATTGATTTTTGTATATTTTTCGGTTTTCCGCGCGATATTGACGTGTACACCGCGTGTGCGTTAACTTTGTAATTTGCTTTGTGGAAAAAGACGCTCGGAGAGGTGTACGTGTACGGATGCGAATGACGGGGGGGGTTTAATTGTAACTTGCCGTTTTTTTTGTAAACGTAATGCTGTTCGAGTGATCTACTACGTTATGAATAAAGAAGTATACTTTGTGCTGCGGACTGTGTATTCGTTTGCATATATAAAATAAATTGATTGCTCGAAAAGAAGCGTCAAGTATCGCGCAGGCTCGTATTGCGGAAAAATATGTCGTAATTTTCTTGTTGCCGTATTAATTAACGTTCATTAGTTAAACGTTTAAGATACTATAGACCGTTTTAAATTGAACAAAGTCCATTTTCTTTAAAAATGAGTCTCTTGTGAATGATAAATTGGTTAATATATGTACTCTCAAGTAATTTAATTCATCTCTTAAAAAACGATTGTGCTTAAAATCTATCAGTTAATACAATTATTTTTAATTCTGTTATTCAATTATTTTCGATAAGATCTTGTTTAATATTTCCAGTTTTTTAAATAAATTATTCACTTGAATCTATTGAGAGACCGTTTTATTTACAATAAACTTACCCTAGTGAATTTATTTTTTTCAGGCAATAATGAAGAAGATGTCATCCAAAAAGATAAGCAAAGGAGGTTTTCCATGGAAAACAGGGTGCTTCTTCCTTTTATTATTGATCAGTGCAATTGTTGCATACGATACTCACAAACATGGGTCTTTTGAAGGTAAATTTTAATTGAACTTGTGCAATTGAAAACATTGTTGTTTTGAAATTTAATAAATATTTTGATTTTAGCAACGAGTACAGGAAAATTCATGAAAGATAGTGGAATAACTGGAGGGGTGCAAAAAGTTTGGGTATCTACAAAATTGTACTCTAATAAGGGTCTTGAGTATCTTGAGGCTACTTCACCAGAGTACTATAAAGCTGTTGTTGACTTTTCTACGCCATACGTTAAACTAGCTGGAGATGTTTATCTAAATATAAAAGCTGTTTCTATAAGATTATATGAAAATGTTTCAAATTATTACGTTGAAAAAACGCCAGTGGTTGTGGCCACGGTAAGAATTTTTCGATTCATTTAGAAACATAAAATTGAAATTATTAATTATTGCAATTTATTCTGAATAATTTTTTGTTTATATAGATCGAATACTATGTTCCTGGATTGCTGGACTCTGTACAAAAAAATTCATTGAAAGGAGTAGAATTGGTCAAAACTTATTCCGCGTTGATCGCAGAACAAGCAGTTGAAAATTCTGCTAAAGCAACAAGATGGCTTAAAACGAACGTTTTTATGTAAGCATTTTAACGTTAATTAAAATGTTTATGTTAGTATTTAATTAACTATTTAAAATCTCTTCATTGAAATAATCTTTTTTACTTTGCAGAGGTAAATTGAGTCCAGAAAATTTACAAAACTATGCGAATCATGCCATTAATACAACGCATACTTTTGCTACCCAGACATACGATTGGGTATATGAGAAGGTTCAAACACTTTCTAAAGTCGAATGAGAGGGATCTTGAGTATTGCAGCTAACAATTCCAATGGCAACAGAACTCCTTTACATCTGTGCATTTATTTGTTAGAAGACAGGAGTATTTTGTTGCATATTTTTGACGGTCATGACTACAACGGCCATTTACCTGTGATATTAAAAAGAAGATGCATCTTGTATCTTTGATACATTCTGCAATAGTATCCGAAAAAAATTTTAGTTGGTAAACTTTTAATTTTATGATGGGAGATATAAAATGGCAGGACATTTTTTTGAATTGGACATCTTAGTATGACTGTTACAGGACTATGTATGATAGAAACTCTCTTCTACAATTTTTTTTGTATTATCATGGATGT
This sequence comes from Eurytoma californica, assembly GCA_035586675.1. NCBI lineage: Eukaryota > Metazoa > Arthropoda > Insecta > Hymenoptera > Eurytomidae > Eurytoma > Eurytoma californica. Next base: position 17,061,364 of record JAXIUT010000001.1, on the reverse strand, counting down.
ATTACTTTATAAATGGATTGAAAGAATTGTAAAATAAATAATTCCTTTTTGTATAAAAAAATTTCAAAATATTTTTAATTATTTTAGTAATATAGATAGTAAAAACTTAATAAATAACTTAACAAAACGGGTAAATTAAAAGTTACAAAGTGGTATTAAATTACGTATTATTACTGGTAATAAAAATAATATTGTTTTGATTACCGATATATGACAGTAAAACTGAAATAACAAGTATATATTAAGAAATTACATCGAAAGAGATCCTTCAAATATGTTGAGGCTTACAATTCACGTCGGCACGACTTGTCGCTTAAGATGACGTACAAATCATCTTCTAGTTGCAAAAGCACTTCTACGAAGTCAATACTTTGTGTTCCATATCACTTTCAGTGTAAATTCAGTTTTTTTCATAATGCACGATTCGTTTGTATACAGTAAGATGCACTTTTCATTGTACAGAGGTCTGTGTAGCAGGTTGTGTGGATGCAAGTTACAATTCATATGGGAAGAAGAGTTTCATAGTATTCTTGTATATTTGATTACAAAGGTACTCTTCTTCTTCATCTCTCACACTTGCTAATACTTCCAATATTTGACTAAAAATAAAAAAGAAAATAAATTTAGTAATTTTTAAATTGATTTTAATGCTAAATTTTTATTTTTTTAGATGTTTTGTTTGATAAATAATTGAATCAGTAGTAATTTAATACTTACACAATATTACATGGTTCATTTCTTCCTTTGACCATTCGATCTGATTGCCATTTTTCCTTCTTTACTGAAGGAAAATGCGTTACTACATCTTTGGCTGAAGCATGTGTTGGCCTAATTTCACACCATGGGCAATCTGTCTCTATTACAATTCTATCAGACGGTATTGTTGTTACAACAAAGAGATTTTCTTCAGTCTTAAGAGAGCTGAAATATAAGGTAAAAATTATTCCTTTTAGTTCATTACTTAATTCTAAATAGAAAATCAAGAAGTACTGATATATTAATGAATAAAAATGTTTATCAATTAAATTTAGACTTACCATCCATTGATTCCAATATATAGTCCCAATTGCAACATACTATAGGCATCTTCGGTATTACCATCAAATGAATGAACAACACCTGCGGTTAACCTATCTTTATGTTCCCTGAGAATTCTTACAAAATCTTCCGCTGCATTTCGACAATGTAAGAACATAGGTAATTTGAGAGTTGAACATAAAGATAACTGCATTTCAAAATATTTTTTCTGCGTTTCTTTGGAACAGAACTGTAGTCTGTCGTAGTCAAGTCCCATTTCACCTATTGCTATGATTTTGTTTTTGTTATTGAGGGCAAGCTGACATAATGAATCCAGATATGCTTCTGGATCACCCGATTCCTCAAATTCATTACATCTTGTCGGGTGACAACCAACAGTAGAAAATAATCTATCTGTAAGCCAAGAGTTAAATAAATAATAGGTATTTAGTAATGGAAATATTCTGTACAAATTGCTTTTTCCTAATGTAATTAAAATAAACTACCATCGGTTTTTGCTATTTCTAAGGCCTTTTTACTCTCCTCCAAATTGCCTGCAGTGATGATAATTTTTGACAGGTTGCTATTCCAGCTTCGCTCCAAAACCTTGTCCAAGTCTGGTTGATGTTTCTGCGAACCATTGTAAATACCTTGGAACATGGGATCCGTTAGATTAGCACCGATATCTGGAAAATCATAAAAAAAACTTTCAAACGATCGTTTGCAATTCCTTTTTTAAGCAACGTGAACAAAAAGTAAGGACACAGAGGCTTCCCCGTGCATAACCTCGAATAATCGGACGGATTATTTCTTCGAGGCGGACAGCGGGTGTCAAAACGGACAGACCGAGGATTCGAGGGATTTTACCTATGAATTTCCGCAAATTAATCATTGTCCTTTTTATCATAAAAAAATGTCACGATCGAGCTGTCTCTAATGGGGTTTCCGCCAGTGTGTCCGACGAAGGTTAGCAGGTGTCCGCTTCGTATTTGGCCGGCACTGCCGGCGGGAATCGAAGTCGACGTTCGACTGACTACTGTGCTACCGCAGACAACTACTACTGTGCTGCGAAGGTATTCCCGAAATTCGGCCAAGTTCCGCTCTTTTACCAATGGTTACTAAGTAACGTCCTGGTGCGCAGGTGTCGGAAAAGGGGTACCTTTATTGGCTACTTTCATTTTCATTATTTTCGAAATATCAACTTTTTCATCAAATTCTGCACTATTGATTATTATATATTACAATTTACAGTTGCAAAAAAAATTTCGTTAAAAATAAATTACTATTAAGGATATTATTATTGATTATAATAATCATTATGCTTCTGTTTCTTACATTTATTCACTTTTTATGTACAAATTATTTTATGAATGCTCTTAAATATAATAAAAAGCGCTACTTTCATATTTAGTAATTGTTAAGTGTTGTAAAAATAATTTTATCTAAAAAATGGTCTTAACAAGTACATAGCAGATACACATTATCTTTAGCATAAAAATTGTAGCCAATTTGTTGTGAATTGAAAAAGCTTTTTTGTAAGAACTAAGAAGTTATTACAAAAGAAGATAAAAGAAGTATTCAGCACATTTTTAAATTTCATATACAAAATTTCTTATTGATCTTATTACAAAGTTAAGAATATTTCATAAAGCTTATAACACATAAATGCAAGTATTAAAATGAAATATAACAATGTGATATATCACTGCAAACACGACATCCAACTTTACAGTTGTTTTTGTTTTTAAAAAACAGTCCTTTGCTCATTTTTGTCAAACCTTGTGTATAAACAAGGCGTTGCTTAGAAAAAGTTCTTTCACTGTAAGGATTTGACTATTGCATTGATTTTCTCCACAACATCTTCCTTCTTTTTGGCAATAGCTGACTCTGCTTCAACAAATTGTTGACGGCCGATTTTTCCAGGCACTAGCTTATCAACGTACATTGACTGTTGCTGATTGTACAATTCTTTCAAAGCTCTATCATATTTTTGAAGTTCTTGAACTCGTTCAAAAACATCACCGGATTCTCCTTTTAGTTTCTGAGCTGTTGAACAGAATTAATTTATTAACAATGTTAAATCGAATGAATTGAATCTAAATATTACATTAAGTTGAATGTACATTACCTAATTCAGCAATAACAGCTGTTGAATTTTTGTATTCTTGATTAATGCTTTTAACCGAAGACATGTAAGTATTAACATCCTTGTTTGTTTTCAGTTGAGATAAATGATCATCAAGATCATTGTAAGATGATACTCTTTTGTCTTGAGCAGCCAAAATTTTTTCACATTGACCAGCTACACGTAATTTACTTTCTGAAATCTCATCTGTGTCAATTGAAAAATCTAAACGCACATAAACAATAACAAGTAGGAACAAAAGATAGAGTGCTACAGCAACAAGAAGAGGTTCCTGCAACATCAACAACTTTGGGAATGTATACTTGAGCTTGAAATTTTGAATGTGGTTTTGCACCAAATTTTTCTTAGCTATAGAGATAACTGGACGTCCAGTGGTATCTAAATAAGTATAATGCAGAGAGTCAGGCAAACGAGTAGCTTCATATGGAAGTTCCAATTTCATGCTGTGAGATCCCTCTGGTAGAATAACCTTTACAACCATTTCATCAATAACCATGTCATCGTAAATATGATCTAATAATCTCATATCTAGAATATATTCATCTCCAGAGTTATATAAATACTCATAGCTGGGTACATTATATCCAATTGTGTATTTTGTTTTCCATCCTCCGAAAAGTGGGAAGCGAGGTCTCAAAGTTAATTCAACAGAATCTTTCTTGATTCTGGTATGTGATGTGGAAATGTTTCCAATTTCATCTCTGTAATAAATATCTGAAGCAGCTGCTGGTAGTATGGTGTCAAAGCTCTGGATGCTTGGTTGTCCAGACTTAGCTTCTCTGGCATATTCATATCTTGAAAATGATCCTAAAAACCAAAATTGTGTAAAAATTTATAAAAATTTATTATATATAGACTCTGCTTTAAAAAATAATTATAATACCTTTGAGTAATGCTCCAGTGTGTAATAAATCTACAGTTTCTTCAATAGCAATATTGCCCCAATGAGATACTTCAATAACTCTCTCCAGTCTTGTCACTGTCAAGAATTTATTGTTGTTCTCAAAGTGAACATAAAGTTCTTTGTGTGAAAATGGAGCTTTATTTTCATAAGGACCATAAACGATAGCAGAGTCGCTTTGCCTCACGGGCTTAACTTCAGTGTACTTGACAATATTTCGAGCGAGCAGCATAACATTTGTAGTTTGCTTTACAATTGTATAAGGTGAGTACAAATAAAGATTGCCTATGTACTTGACGAACTGCTTCTCCTTCTGTGTTATCTCCTTAGGATGCGGAATAAGTTCATGGGTCAATACTACCTCGATCTCTACAAACACAGATCTCTCCGGCTGCAGGGGATCCTTGAGCTCGACCGAGTAGAAAGCTGCGTCCGGATGCTCTCTGCTCAACTCGGCATCCTTGACTTCTTTAACTTTGAGCTCCGGTCTGCCATGCTCTCGGTATATGGCATTGATGTAGCTCAAGTTGTCCCACTGCTTGGCATCGAGTGAAAAGAGAAAACTACGTACGGGAGACTTGCCACTGTTCTCGATGAGCAGCTTGTTGGTGATCTGGGTGATCTGGGTCTGCACGTCGATCACGCGGACGGCATTCTTGATGATCAAATTGGAGTCGATTAGGCTGCAACTGGCCAAGCCGCAGGACAGCAGCAAGAGCAAGGGCGCCGCATCGGCCAGCCAAGTCCACGGGGCGCGGGACTTCATCCTCACTCTCGGGGCTGACTCGGGGGGTGCGCTGGGCGACGTTCGGTGATGCTTCCTCCGGGACGAGGTGCCAGGCCGGCGAGTTACTTGCGCGCGAGTTCGATCAAATCGGCATCGGCGCGGCGGCGTGTTTGCAGTCAACCACCTCCACTTCGCCAGTTACCTCTGAGAAGCATGGACGTGGCGCGACGGACGTGGCCGGTGTTCCCGGCACCCCAGATCGTGCTTTTCGACGATAAACCTGACTAGAATCTAGTGATTATTCCCTAGGTGCAGCGCGAAGTTAGTAGATACTGGCTAATCGATCGATATACCGCGCTTTTTTCATTGTTGAATTTTTCTGCGTTTCTTGTAGTGCAGGTATGAGGTAACAGCTAATAGATAATAATTAATTAATCTATTGTATGCGGCTGTATAACTGTGTGTTACTATAATAATAAATAAATTATTAATACATGTGACGAAATAACAAAGGCGAAAGATGATAGATGAAAAAAAAATAGACTTCTTAGTAGTTATAAAAATATTTTTATACATAGTACCTACCTGTTATACGCACCAAACGAAAGGTAAATTGTTAAAAATCGAAAAATTGAATATTACATAAACTTAAATAAAAAATACACAGTTTCCCATCCTTTAGGGTGGAAAATTACAATCCCTTGCTTCTACCGGGAACTAGAGGAAATCCTATTTGATTTTTGGAGTGAAAAACACATAGGAAACCCTGTTGCGAGCTCTATAGAATATTTTTATAAGGGTTTTGCCACTTACGCCTTTTTGTCGGAAACATTGTATATATACGAATATGGTATTCTTTTTTTTATCTTTTGACTAATTCAAACTTCTTTTTTCAACAATTTGACCATAAATTGTACTTTTCAGATCCTAGCGATTTCGTCTAGGGGTCGATGACTGAATAAATAAAAAATTGAACTGTATCGGACATTTTTTATAAATAGTTTAAAATCGATTGCAGTTTAACTCACAACTTCAATCGGTTGCAATAGCTTGTATCAAATAGAATTATAACTATTTACATTTATTGCAGTAATTATCGAATTTTTGTGCAATGGCAATTAATTTTATACAGGTAAGTTTTTAAATTTTAACTTGTAAAAAAAATGTTATTTATGTAAATATATTAGTAATATTAATATATATTTTATTCAGTTAAGTGAATAATTAAATGAATGCATATTGTTTTATAGAATTTTATTATGAAAACCAACTTTGAATATCAAAGAAAATGTACATAACGATCTAATAAAATAAAAATGTATGCGTACAAATAGCATGAAGATTTCCATTCATGTGTCCAATAAAAAGAATAAAATACACGTTTACTAATACAGTAACACTGTCGATATTAAAACTTTTCCGAATTTATCCGTGGCTTTTTTCTCGGCTACTTTTTTTTATCGATACACGTTGTAAAAATAGCATACAGTACCAAAACTGCTATATCGTAACTTTATACAATTTTTTGTTGGGAGATAATTTTCGAAGTATCTCGGGCTACATAGGGAATTATCACTCATATAGTAAAAATATGAAAAATTGCAGTGTAATACCGGAGAAAATGAAAGTATATTGAAATAAATATAACAAAAATAGAGAACTTATCTTTTTTTTACTCCTGCGTGAAGTTAAACAAGACGACTTAAGATGTTTAATACATTTTAGTTTTTTTTTCTTATGATACAAACAATCCTTACTTTTAAATCTTTCTGTGACGCAATTCTTAAAGGCAATATGATCTATTTACAAGAAACTGGTGTATGTGAAAAAATGAAACTTTTTTCTACATAACATTTGAGTAATTATTACAAGTTATGCGAAAAATATTTTACAGCAAGAATCACGGATTATATTTACAGTATTTCTGGATACAACGAAATTTCCATTTCTTTTATTAGGAGTGTGTAAAAGTATGCGGTTTTTATTTTATCGAAAATCGTTGTTGTTATTAAAAATACAAAAGGGTTATTTTCGATTTGACTGTGTTAAAGTGATCAATTCATTTTAAAATGTCTCCTATATTTTTAAAGCGTAAACTATCGAAGATTTACTTTATTGATCTAAAACCGTGCCGTTTATTTTCATCTATCTTGGCTCAAGCGCTTCATTTATTGATAGCTGATTACTGAATAAAAACTGTTAGCAGTTTTTGTGGTTTAAAAATTGTTAGCAGATTTTAATCAATTGACTTGTTTAAGCCGAAACGGTCATTTAATCGCATAGTGCTGCTCTTCCTCACTTGGTTAATGCAACTCAGAAAACAATAAATGGTACTTATTGAGAAGTGTTGCCACGTGCTCTCACTTGGATCATTACAGTTTACCTCGATATCTAGAAATATTAAAAAATGTATTGATAACGTAATCACCTTCGAGCCACAGGATATCTTTCGATCAATTTCATTATGAATTCAGTTAGAAATTCATCAGTTACCCGACAGGTAGCAAGAAAAGATAAAGAAAAAGCCGTGGACAATATTTCAATGAAAAAGAAACCCTTTTGTATTTTAAATAGGAATAAAGTTTTTCTACAAAAAATGCGGAGATCTTTTGCGCACCCTAATATTTGTTAACCCATTGAAAATCACTGATAAAAAAGTTTTTCTCGCATTGCTACTAAACAATTATCTCTTTAGTAGACTCCTTTATCGCTTTTTATCGTAAATACAATTATGCGCAATTTTTTGCAAATAAATTCCACTCGCATCCTTAATAAATTTAATGTATTAAATTAAAAATTCGACGACCGATAAAACGTGCGTCAGGAAGCATAAAATGTCTCTGTCTCTAATTCTATGTAATATGAAAGTTGCTAAATTTTACACGACGCCGGATACAACTATTTCCTCTCTATACGTCTATTTTAAACGTCTGTCGTTTATCTTTGTGCCGTGTATCGTCGATTTTTAATTATTCCCGCAAATAATTCAATCAGCTAGTAATATTCGCGCCAACGAGTATCCCGTTGTTACTTTCCTATTCTTTAGCTACTATCTGTATTTTGCATCTTTTATAGTTATTTCTGTACACGTAGAAAATTTTCGTCGCTGTACAATATATTACAAAGAACTTACACTTAAGCGAAGAGGAGCAATGAGTTCGCGTGTTTATTTCTGGGAGCACAGTTAGAAAGTGGATCGAAATGAATTTTCTACTAGTAGAAAAAACGTGCCTATCAATAAGTCACGAGTATATCTATAAAAGTTATTCAAACGACTCCTTATTATCTCAAGGAGTGTGCATATTACAACGACGGTACAAACAAATAAATCTGTTGGATAGTAAATTAAATGTGATCTCGCAATATGCGAAAGACGTGTACAAAAATGTAATCGCTCATTCATTTTCAGCACGGGAAGAATATTCATTTCGATTGTATTTTTAAAACTCTGTTAAATGTTCTTTCACTTGTTTAACCCTCGGAGTGCTAGCAAGCAATTAGCGCTAATGAATATTTCGTATTGTAAAATGGAAGAAAAGAAATTCGACCACGAGTTCTCTTAATTCTTCTGTCGAACTTAAATAATCAATCGATTTGTTCGAATGCGCGATAGTAGGCACCAATGTTACTCTTATGTAGTGTCTTCGTTACTTTTATAACATTCAAATCAGGTACACACTATTTTCTTCGATATTTCTCTGGTGATTTTGTTAAATGTTAAATGTACTTATTATTGAGCAGAGAGCAACCAAAGATTTGCACTTTTTCTTTTGGATGTTAATATCCATACGCTCAATTCGGTATGATCAAAGTTTTATTGAATGCACGAGTTATGAAAAATGATACTTTGAACGCAACAAATTTTTTCATGAATTCTTGAAATTACTATAACAATGTTTTTTACTTCAATTTGCGATGTCATTAATGTGTAAATATAAAGTAACATATCAACAACAATAGGTCATACTCATTTTTTTCAATAGCAATAAATTTAATAAATAATTCTCATAAAAAACGTACAAATGGGACATTAATACTTGATGGATATAGCGCTTGTAACAGTTTTAACCAGTGTAGATATTTTTTTTGGAAAAATTAAGTTTCTTACTTAAAAAAGTAAAAAATATCAGTCCAATTACAAAATCACAGAGTTATTAACACAATATACAAATGGAACGAATGGACAAAAATGAAAACGCAAATATTATTGTTGATACATTCTCTTTTCGCAGTAAAGTTTTCTCGTCATATTTACACATCAATCATCTGAAACACATCATTGCTTCTAAACGTCTACATACTTTACGGAGGTATACAATAAATACCCCTATTTGTTACCCAGGTCAAGATATTCCTTTGAAAATGAATTAATCTTCTAATTTTAGAAAAAATATGAAAATTTTATTTTTAAAATAAATGCAAGTGATCTTTACAAAAATAATTCAAACATCTATAACATACATTTTTAAAGTTATACTTTTTAGAAAGTATAATAATATTATCGAAATTGTTTCTGAATAATAAATATCAATCTGATTATAAAAAGATCAAATTACTATTCAATATTTATCAAATTTACAATAAAGCACAGTAGCTAGAGCACAGCAGCTAGAGCGCGGGACAATTCCGCGACGGTCCCGGTTTCGCATTCCACCTCCAGCACTTTTTCGCTATAGCTCCATAGAATAGCGCCACGTTAAACAATAAGTAGAAAATTTTTTGTTTTCTATGTTTATGAATGGGAAAAATCCCTAAGTAATAAAATAAAAAATTTCAAAATTTGCAATTACAATTAAATTACTTTTAATACATTAATTTCTATTGCAAAATAAAGTTACTAATTTTATATAAAGTAACAAATTTTTATTTCAAATCAAATATTATATATTAATTTATAAAAACTTATGAAATGTATAATGGATGACATTTGATCATAACACATAACACAGCCTTTTTCTGAAACAGTATGAATTCGGACAAAATGGAATTATTTTTGTAATCAAAAAGTTCAATGACCCACATTTACTTTTACGCGCATCGCTTCCAAAGAAACTCTTTGACCATAGTAACACATTTTCGCTCAACTTCTCGGTGATCAAAACACCGCGACTCAAAAGAAACTATAATTATACAGAAGAAGAAAGAAAAATAAAGAAACTTTCTCTATCTTATATTACACTCTTTTAAAGTTTCTCCTTATTTCGTCAGTCAATTTACAAATATATAAGGGAAGCTTAGGATCGTCAATTAGTTGTACGATACGAGGTTGACAAACGTCCATTCACTTTATTCACCGTCCAAGGGACTTTCGGCACCCTCACCGGCTATTTCGGCGTTCACGAGAAAACAACTCATTAACAACACATTAATACACCTGCACAAACTGTCCGTCAGTTCTCTTTGCATTTTGAGTGTGTGCACGCATATGTACCTATGTGCATTATTTATCATCGGCGGGGTATCGTTACTCGAGAGGCCAGCTTCTCGCCTAAGCTTCGGCGACGATAAAGCCGATGATAATGACAGTAGCGGGATCACTTCAAGTAAGACTTATAAAGAGTTGCGCTTCTACACGTTTCTTTTTCCTGCTCGAGTAAAAAGAGGAGATCTCGGAAATTGACTCGTTTGAGACGTGGTCTTAAAGGCATTTGGCGGTTAAGGCCCGCGCTTGCTGAGCTAAGGCCGCCATTGCCGCCCGTACTGATAGCCGATGAACCACCCAAGTCCAACTTTGGCTTCTTACGGGGCCCTATAGCTTGAAGAGCAGTTTGATTAGCTTCGCGCTGTCGTGCTTCCTCCATTTCCACTCGTTGCATCTGATCGAACAAATTATTTCAATTAAATAGTTGTTCATTCATTTATTTATTTATTCTAATTTCAAACTGACGTTTCCCTTTGCTAACAATTGATAACACGGCAATGTTTACTTATTTTTAAGAATTATTGTTACTTATACAAATCTCTGTTTATGAAAATAATATATTTAAGAGTTAGTACAAACAAGAAAATATTACCTCTTTTGCTTTGGCTTTGAGTTTTGCCTGTTCTGGATCCTCTGTTTTCGCTCGACTCTTAGCTGCTTTTAGCAGTACTTCCCTTTCCTGTTCTTCATGCCTCTTGCGTTCTACCCTATCTAATTCTTCTAAAAACTTTAACTGTGACCTTACATCTTGCGTAACTTCATATTTAGGATCAACCTATTAAAGTTAAATAATAAAATGTTATTTAATATTCTGTTTACAGGATAAATAATAATAATAATGATTAAAAGCATTGTGTTTACTTTTACAAAGTCTATCCTGTGTTCCGCAATAACAGCTAGTTTTTCTACTAGATTCTTCAGCCTCTCTTGTGCTGCATGAGAAATTAACGAAGCTACTTCTGGACTGGGCTCTTCTAAACCATAACTAGTAACTGTAAGAAAGCATGATTTGTGTTATTCGTGTAATGTAACCAACGATTAAAAGGTGTACAAGTATAAGTACACCTACCTATTTTATTAATTTTCTGTTGGAGAGGGGTCATATGGAGAAATATTTCATCTTTACATGATCTTATTTGCGTCCCAACGAACTTTGTAGACCCAAGAATTCTCTGAGATTCTTCCGCGAGATTAACTCCTCCCATTGCGGCCACATCATTAATATCATCATCACCCCTAAAAAATAGTATTTGTTTCTTATCAAGAGCAGTTTAATTTCTGAATTTTTTCTTACAAAAAAGTTTCAAGCCATGAATTCAAACTGAAAGCAATGGTACAAAAAAAAAAAAAAAAACTAACAAAAAAAAAGATTTAAAAAGCCAACAGAAAAATTTATTTGAAATACGAGGTAAAGCTTACGTATATCCTGCGGACGAGAAAGTCTTTTTCTCCTTTTCCTTGGGCATGGTTTTTGGCTGAACGGAAGGCACTGTGGCTTTATTCAAAGTCGTGGTCGTGGCGATAGTCTTGTTCGGAGTCGACGAGACAATGGACTTGGCGACGGTGCTGATCGGCATGGACTTCTGCACGATGATCGGGCCCGTCGGCTGTCTCATCGCGTTCGGACTGCTGCTCGCGATGTTCACGCCCGAACTGGCCGTCGGAAGCTGCTGCTGGGCCTGCTGCACCTGCTGGGGATGCTGCTGGTGCTGCTGTATCGAGGCCGCCGGCACCGGCGACGTTTTCACAGTGTACGTAGGCGGCCGCACCACGGTGGTAGTCATCGGTCGGACCTGAAACGCGCGAGTGAACGGCTAAGCGTTTTGACTTTCGAAGTTAAGCCCTTACGACAAAACAACACTCGAATTGGCCGCCACGGGCAGGGCGCGTGACAGGGAGCTTTAATTTCAAAGGTCGTTGGGCTCCCCACTCAAGACAATGCTACGTGCAAGGTACAGCTGGAGCGACGCGCAAGCGAGAACGAACAGGAACAAGCCGTGCGGTTATCTTTTTGTGTTCAGTTTATAATGTTTTCTTAAGTAATGTTTAATGTTTTCTTAAGTGCGGAGTCCTTTAGCCTTTTGTAAAATAAAATGCACTGATACCAAAAAATAAATAAAATATTCTTTGCAGACATTTAAAAGAAAGTTTGGGTGCTAGTTTTATGTAAATTTCGAAATTTTATACAAATTTGGTGAGTTTTTTAAGGTTCCAGAAATTTTCTACAGTAAAACGTCGCTAAAGTGCAAGGCATTTGTTTAAGAGCTATTTACATTAAAATTGACGTCTTTTCCAGATCATTGTTGGACTACTGAGAAAGTGGAGTAAATAGTACTGTATAAGAATTTATGTATTTTTTTAAAATATTTTTTTTTCTAATCAAAAAGTATTACTCATTAAAAATAGAGGTAAAGTTACCCTTTCAGAACCGACATTTTTTTTGCGAGAAAAAATAAATAAAAAATCAACTATATATATGCCAATGTACATTGATTCTGAAAGTGTTACTATAAAGTTTGTTTACTCTAAATAAAGTCCAGAAATTTTTTTTCATTGTTATATTTAATAAAACCATATTTTAAGCCATTCATTTAATTTGAAAAAAAATCTTAAATGCCATAACTTTGTTAGGATGCATAAAATGAACTGCATTCATAACTTAAATTAATAGCAAATATGAGTGTTCGTTTTTAGTAAGAGGAAATGAACATGCAGTGCAAGACAATGAAATATGATGATTAATAATATATATTTACTTTTTTATTAAAGGAAGATGCCACTGGTTTTTGAAAATTCTTTAAAAATAGAAATTAATCTATTTATATATCTTTTTATGCGTAATACATAAATATATTTGAAGTAATGTATTTGGACAAATATATGTAAATGCTAAGCTTTACTTTTTTTAAGTGAAAAAATTTCTTTTGTATCCACCTTTTTTTATTTATAATTTATAATAATAGATAGAGGTTAAATTTGAGCATAATGTACAAAATTTTCTTGATTCTTCAGTATTTGTACAAAAGATATTTTTATGTTTATGCAAAAATATATCTAAAGTAAACTATAGAAATATCACATTGTTTTAAAAACTAATTTTTATTTTGTATTCATACCAGTCTTTGTTGAACTATCGGTTGCGGAGGTCTTGGAACATTTGTAACTCCTGGCACAGGTGCCATAACTCGCACTTGTGTGGTAGCAGTTGGTGTTACAGCCATTGTTGATGATGATACAACAACTTGTGTAGGAGTAGATGCTACAGCAACCGTCGGCCTAATTTGATTTTGCTAAAAAGAAAATATATATGTTTGTAATTAAAATGTTAAATCATGATTAATTTAAATATTAAATTATATTATTTACCTGTGCAACTGCTGGTGTTGCAGAAGCAATAGAAAAAACAACATTTGCTGGTGGAGGTCGAATCCCATCTATGACTAATTCTTTAGTAACAAGTGATTGACGCAAAAGTGGCAAACTTTTTCTGAGGAATCCAATTAGACACGGTTGTGGAGATGCATTTAATAATTTTTCTAATCGAACACAAAATTCTTCTGGTTCAACTTTTACATCAATTAACTCTTGTATTAACGTCCGAACATTTCGTTCCACATGTTTAGGTTCTCGACTAGACAACTCTAATAAATTTGCTAAAAATTTACGGCACTTTTCTTTGGTATTATCTGTGGCTTGTCGCTGTAAATTATGAAATACTCAAGTTAGTAACTTTCTCTTTCATATAACATTATTACCCAAATGTAACATTAATTTTTATTTGAAATTAATATTTTTATGTCACTTCATTCAAATCATATATTTTTCATTTTCATATTTTCATTTTTACTATTAAAACTGCTTAATAATTTTCACAACATTGTCTATGTTGTACGTGGAATACTGAAGGAACAAATGTCAAGTCTATGTAGACAATATACATAATTAAAAATATTTAAATTACAAATAATAACATTACACATGGGTATGACATAAAGAAAAGATTTTTATTACTTTTACCTGGGTCGGAGCTGGAGATGTTTGTGCGGGTGTAGTAGTTGGCGTTGGAGCTGTAGTTGTTGTAGTAGCAACAATCGTCGATGTTGCTGGAGTTACAGTTGTAGTAGTTACAGTAGGAGCTACAGTCTATGTTAAGAAAAATAATAATATTACTTCTATAAATCATAAAAAGTTCAAATAAATGTTTAGAATATTTCACAAACAAAATATGAAATAAATTTAAAAAGTTTAATAATGTTTATATTATAATCATAGCTATTAATTTATTATTTACAGAAATGGAAATTTTTTATTTAATGTTCAGTTTAAATTTTATAGTAATATTGTGTTACACAGAAGCTTTTATTATTTGTTTGACTTATAATGATATAAAAGTTGATAGAAATGTATCGCAGCAAAATAATGTTTTTTTCATGACTTAAACTAATCTAATCTTATCAATGTACAAAACTATAGAAGTAATGACGTATAATACTTAAATTTTAATGTGAATCATTCTATACATTTAATTAAATACATTGCATTTATAATAATGGACAGATATATAGCTACGGTAATCACAATTTTTGCGTGCGATTTGCATCTTTTTATGAATTTCTATTTATTTCAGAAAATTTTTTAAATGTTTTTTTTAAATTTTGAAAAATAATTTTCTTTTTAATAACACACCTTTAATCTTGTAAAGACTCGTAGTTTTTTGTTAGTTTTGGAATTAGTGCAAGTTTTTTAGTTTGAATTTTTTTAATGGTCAAATAACTACAGTATAAAAAAAATGTTAAATGATTTTTTTATGTGCTATGAATATCATTAAGTGAATAATTTTTGGATTTCAATTTTGTATCTGAATTATTAAATATACATATGTAGACATGCGATGATATCACAAATGTTTCGTACAGTAATTATTATAAATATTAAAAGCATAATTTCATGCAAATAGTAGATTAAAAAGTAGAAGCAATGAAATATCTATCAAACAGAAATTTACTAATATTCTGAATACAATTCTTCACTCTCAAAGAAAGCAAGAAGAAGAAAAGATGTATGAATGAAAGTGAGTTATAGGATTTTTCACATGCATATTTTAATGTAAATTTGAACAGGTTTAGGGAATTTGAACAAGTAATGAATTTATCATTTTTGATTACTAGAAATTTTTTGCAGCCATTCTTTTAGCATTTATAATTCTTTAAAACCCTTAACTTGTTTCAATTTTTTTTACTACATTTTTTGAGAATAATGGAAAAAAAAGAGAATTTGAACCAATGAAAGATTTATCAGAGTAAAAAATAAAATATAATTTAGTGGTCACTGGTAAGTTTGATTTTCCAATCAAACTAATTGCTGGTGATATTTATCACTGATTATTGATTATCAGTATGTTGCAGTCTTACATATTTCCTTACAAAAAGGAATTCTTGAGCTGGACAGAATCAAGTGACCACTACTGGAAAAATAAAAGTATCTACTTAGATGTGGCATTCCAAAAAAAAAAAAAAAAAAGATTTTTCACAGAGACCAATAAATTAGCTATATAGAGGCTACTTCGAGTCTTGCAAGAGTTATTAGTGTGCGTCACCTGAATGGGCTTTCTTATAGTGGCGAGTGGTGGACCAGTGAACTGAGCGTTCAGCCTACTTACAGCTGGCAGTGAGGCCAAACGGTACGTTGTGCCTGTAGCACCAGGCGATGCTACAACTTGATTGCCTGCAATGCTGTTTGGAGTGACTGTTCCTCCAGGTGTTCCCGGAGTTGGAGCTGGTCCTACCCTTATTAGCTGAAATTGCCCATTTTCTGTTTTCAGTAACAAGTGCCCTTGTGTACCAGCTTGCAAACCATGAAGAGTCTGTAATGCAATCTAAAAACGGCAACAGATTTTTAAAAATTTTCTAAAGTATGATTTGATTTTACAGAAAATACTATTTGTACATCAACAAAATAAATTAAATATAGCTTAATAATTAAAAATAAACTTTGGTTTTCCAATATACAAGAAAATAAACTTTAATTTTTTAAATTTTAAATTAAAAAAAGTTTATAACATATTTACCCACCAATTACAGAAAGCTCTTGTAACCTAAACTGTGTATTTTTAGCAAAAAAATTGTAGTTATTCATGATGCTCAGATTTATAAGTGTGCACCAAAGCAGGTAGGGCTAGGGTATTGTTAGTATGGTGTTGATTTAAATTTATTTTGTAAACATGCCTTAATTGTATTGAATGGATGAACATCATGAATGACCCAATATTGTAAACATACAGATCACAGACATAACCTACATTATATAAATATTTTTTAAATTCAAATTCATAATTTAAAAATTACATTAAATAAATTATTGTTAAAAAATTAATTAATTGTAAGTAATAACATGATAAAATTAATTATATCTGATTTAATTTCAAAAACTGAATTGTTTTTATTTGTTATAAAAATAAAAGTAATTAATAAAAATAATTTTAATTTGTTTTTCAATTTAATAAAATATTTAATTACTTTATTATACACAGTATTTGTAATATTCATATTATTCTGGATGCTTAATATTGCAATAAAATTTATATATTTGTAATATAAATAAAAATTATACAAAACTGAGACAATTTATTAAACCAATGAAAAATGATATGTACCAATGGTAAATAAACCGGTTTCTCAAATGCATGCATTTTGGAATCAATTTTCAGACAAGACAAATTCAAGAAGACAACTATAAATTAAATAACACTGTCAACATCTGAGAAAGAGATCCCGAGAGTGATATTACAGACAAAGTTTACACCGCACAGAAAGCAGATTAGACTGTTAGTAATTGTAAAGCTTGACATACAGGACATACCCCAGTTGTGCCCGCTCCCACTCTTCCTCCCATCATGTGCGGGCCGATGACAACTCTAGGAGGGACCTGTTTGCCTGCTTGCTGACCGGTCACTGGTGTGCCCGGCCGCATAGCATTAACATTGAGTATCTGAACATTACTAGGCACTATCGCAGAGGTGACACCGGCCTTTCCCTGCTGCGCTGTGTTAGTCATATTGGCAGCCACTGTGACTGGGACTGGCATAGGGACGGAAACCACGCCACCGGGCGCCACGCTAGTCTTAATAACCAAAGCAGTCTGTTTATTGACGTTTATGGTGGCTTGATTAGTAGTCTGTGTCCCCGAAACATTGCTCACTGCATTAGATGTGCTCTGCAGCACCGTCTGGGTGGTGACAACACCCAGAGTGCCGTTTGCCAACTGGGTGACATTCTGTGCGGGGAACGTTAGTTTATTGTTAGCATTGACAACGCCAGTGGTCGCAATAACCTGTCCACTGCCGGGATAAACAATCTTCACATGCTCCCCCTGGACCTTGGACAGTGCTGTGAGTTGATTGCTTTGACTGCTGGTAACCTGATTGCTCGTCACTTGGTTGATGAACGCAGCCTGTTGCTGCTGCTGCTGCTGCTGCTGCTGTTGTTGTTGCTGCTGCTGTTGCTGATGCTGTATCAGCTGGCTCTGAACCTGGATGCTCTGTGGCTGCTGCTGCGGCGCGCTGCTGCACGTGACGACGTTGACGCTGGCCAGGCCGACCTGGGCAGAGCTGCTCACCGGCGCCGGCGCGGCCTTGGCCAACTCCTGCGCTGCCACGCTGGTGGCGGTCATGTTGTTGACCATCTGAGGCTGTCCGCTGCCCCCGCCTGCGCCGCCGCCGCTGTCGCCGCCGCCGCTGCCGGCACCCGCGGCCGCGGCGCCGTTGGCAACATGCTGCTGCTGCTGCTGCTGCTGCTGCGTCTGTGTGGCCGGCTGCTGGGGCTGCTGCTGCTGCTGGAGCTGCGGGGCCTGCTTCTGCGGCTGGGGCAGCGCGACGACGGCCGCTGCGGTGGCGGCGGTGGCGGCCGCCACCGAGGACGGGCCGTTCGCCTGGTGGTTCTGGAGGGCCGGGGCCGGGCTGGGGGGCCGCGCCAGGCCGGCGAGGCTCGTCTGGCCGGCGGCGCTCGTGACCAGCTGCGTCTCGAGGGAGCCGACGATGGCGTTCACCGCGGATTCGTCGACGTCCGTGCTGAGGGCCTCCTCAAGGAACTTAGCTGACGCCATTTTCGTCCGAGCTCCAACCGTAAACTGAGCCGCGCATGCGCGAGGCCGAGCCGCGCATCGGGAGCATGCCGCCGTACGCGTAGCGAGGCGCCGCGCCGCGCGCCGCCGCCGCCGCTCGCGCTCACTGGCCGACCAAGCGCGGTGCGCCGGAGCCCGCGGCGGGAGCCGCACGGCCGCGACGGCCGCCGCCGCCGGCCGAGAGCCGCTGCGGGCCCAAGCGATGCTGCCCCCCTCCGGCCATGGTGCATTGCCCCCGTCTCACCCGTGCGAGCAGGAGGAGCGGGGGCGCCTCTTCCGCGAACTGATCCTTCGAAACTTCGATCTCGCCGTTTTCGCGATGGGCCTGAAAGCAGAGAATGCTCTTTTCTGTTAGAGTGACGATGAATTTTTCAATGGCCCGTGTGCGTGCTCTTTTGGATGCGGGTGCGTTGCTGTGTTTGCAGTATGCACTAGTACTGGTATGCACACACAGGTGGGTGATGTTTGGATGGATCGGGTGCAACGTTGCTTATGCTTTGTGTCCCGCGGAAGAGCGGCCAACGATTCGTTGGCTTTGCCGCGCTCGAGTTTGCAGCCACGCGCTCATGCACCGCTGACTGCTGCAAGACAAGCGAGTACTTCTCTTTACCCAGGTAACTTATTATTGCATCAAGATTTGGAAATTGAAATTCAAAAAAGAAGATGAATCATGTCATCGTCAGTCAGCATTTAGTGCAACGATGCCGTGAAGAAAAATGATAAAGGTAATGCAGAAGCAATAATGATTTTATATGCCGTCACTTATATATATTGTTTTATGCTAATTCGAAATCGTGAGTATGATATATATAGCGTACTGATCATTAATTCTAATAAAATGTAAAAAAAAAACAAACTCAGAAAAAGTGACGATCTAAAATTGCGTGCGTAACTATATACCTATATAAAAGAGAAAAATTTCCCGTAAAAATGATGTAAAAAATTTCGTATAATCGTAAGACGGACAAACACTTTGGAATTTTTTAGTTTTCTTGAAACTCGCTAAAAATGACAAAAATTTCTTATAAAAATTTGAGGTTGAAGTAAACAGCCTTACAATTGCGAAACTTTTCACGCAAATGTTTACAGAAAACGGTACTCTCCTTTATTTTTTGGGCACCACATGAAGGTATATATAATAGGATATATAACCAACATATATATGATATAATACCCAAAGAAAAAATTCTGTTTAAATGATACAATACATGCAAATTCTTATTTAATTTAAATCTTAAATCGCAGTTTATAATTAATTGATTTCTTACCTCTGTTAGTTACAACATTATTGTTTGAAAAAAAAATTAATACTTTAATGAATACGAGTTTAACTTTATCATTTTTAATACGATGAAACCTATACTATTTTTTAAAACATTTCATTCAGAAAAATAGTTTACATAGTTACTATTTCATACTTTGTTGAACTTTATCTAAAGTATTCGTTGTTGGACAATGTTACTCCTCAACGGCTCGGGAAAGAATAGACATTGTCCCGGCGGTTGCAGCGGTGCCTCGGCCGCCAGGAATAAAGACACTTGTTCGATTTAGGTATTTACGTGCAGGATGATTTGGCCGCGCGGCATTCGCGGAGCGCAGCGGGATCGATGCGGCCAATGGAAGCCCCGGAACAGTAGGCTACGTCAACAACAATCACATATATATACCCCTACTTGCGACATACCGATCGTTTTTTAACATCTAGACCACGTCAACATTGTTTTATGTAATTTGGAGTTTAACATTTTTTATAATATCGTTTTTTATCTATACCACTGCAAAGTTTCGTCTGAGAATTTCACATTTTGCGCGTTTACCTGTCAGTGAATTGCTAATTTATACCGACTTCGTTACCTTCTCACAAGTCACACAGATTCTTATTGCAAGTGCAATAGCACTAGACCAGGCATTAAAATTATTTTCAATTTGATATCTCGAGATTCAGTTAAACTAGGCCCTCTACACGCTAAAAAAATAAGGGCCGAGAAATAAGAAATTTCATTCTTGTATATCTATGTATGTGGAAAATAAAGGGAAATAAGTTTTTATTTCGCATATTTATAGATATATAAACAATGTAATTTCTCATTTCTCGGCCCTTATTTTTTTAGTGTGTAGAGGGCCTTATTTGCCGGTATGTGTATGTACACGGAGCTGTAGATGCGCGCATAATAAATATTTGTCATTTTTTAATTATTTAAGTAAGATGAAGAAAATAGATATTGATTTAAATTTTTACTTGAAAGTAGGTCGAATTTATAAATTTTCTATGTGAAATAATACTAACTATATTATATAGCTGTATCACATTGAATTATAGATAATGCAGGATGTATTTTTTTATGTTTCTTTTTATTATTTACACGAAGCTGCTAAATCTTTACCTACTCCATTTTTTTTTCTCGATAATTATTAAAATATTAAATAAAGAACCCTGGAAAGACTCGATTAAAAACGAAAGTTTATACATCAAAAAGCTGCATTTACGTTAAAAAAAATTATTCTAATGAATTAGTAGTTTCATCTTCTACAACATCCTGCAGTTGTTCTACAACCAATTTTTTTTGTGGAATGTCGAGGCTATCGTAGTATTCACAGATATGCGATTTTAGTTCCGGATATCTAATCAGTTCGGAAGTGCTGGGTCGGTCATTTGGATCTTCCTGAAATATATTTGTGCAAATCGTTTTGATAGCCAACGGCAAATCTTCTAATGGTTCTAAATCATTCTGAAAATTGCGAACGGAGAAAGCAAGTTAACCAATTGTATATGGTCAGTGATGAATGTAAGGTGGTATTAAAGGTTCGATATGATATGGGAAAATAAAGGGAGAATAAATACCTTAAGATTTTCTGGATTGATTCCTGTCGCTACGTCATATAGTAGTGCGGCGATACTCCACACATCACTTCCAAAAGTATGATCTTCGTCATTCCATACCTCTACTGCACTGTAACTGTTCGGATTTACAACAGGTACTGGTTCTTCACTGTAATTGCAGTTAAAAATGAATTTGATTTTTCAGGATATTTAAATGACCGTATACTTTTAAATCCAATAAACGTGATGACGAAGTTAAAAACTAGAGAAAATAAAAGAACAAAGAGAAGATTCCTAGTATAGCAATAAATTCCGAATAACTTGAATAAATTATGAAGGCCTTATATAAAAGGAACTGCAGTTAAAAAGTTATGCGTGGCTACCTGAAAAAAAGGAATAACTCTACTTTTTATGAAAATTGAGATAGCCATAAGGGTTGCAAATCTTTAAACGGTCATTTTCCACTCATTGGTACCAGCGATATTGACTAAAGGGTTACCAAAATAATGCCAACTATGTAATGCATATTGAA
>JAXIUT010000001.1:16983397-17036358 GCA_035586675.1 Eurytoma californica | reverse complement strand
AATGAAACTTTCAGCAAATAAATTTTAGCTTACAAGAAAATTTTAATGAAACAGAATCTACTCATTATTTAACATTGCATATGAATTATTTATCCTTAAAATAATTTCTTTTCAAAAAATCTCATTTCTAATAAAAAACAATTAACTTGAATAATTATCGTTTTACAGAAGGTAGCATATTGGTCTAAACTTGCATATGGTATCAACATTGCTTAATCTAATTGTGCAGAGACAATAAAAGTATGAAATTTTAAATGCTACTGTTATGTTATTAAACAATTTTTTTTATCGCACGCAATTGTCAATCTACCTTCGTGTTAAGAAAAATTTTGTAACGTAAGAATTGCATATTTGAAAGATAAATTTCGATTTAAAAACTGCTATCAGCAAAATCATTTCACGCGCATGCAAAGTCTCGTGCGAAGACGCGCGTGTGCGGCCCGAGCGACATTATTACAGGATCGCGATCACCCGATGTCATCGTCGACACGCTTCGATTGAACGCAAAATGCGCGTGTGCGATGGAGCAGCACAAGTAACGACTCGACCATTAGAAGCAAGGGAAAACATAAAATTGTGGTAAAAAATTGTTATGAAAATTTTCATCTTCCCCGCATAATTTTATGACACATTTTATACGCCTTTCATTGCGAATTTTCATATAATATTAATGTTACTGCTCCTTCCATTTAGAATATATGTGCTTTTTATAGACATTGGCGAGTGCGACTCTAAATTCAGTCGCTGTACGATATGAAAAGTAGTAAAATTTATTCATTAATATTAGGAAGATGACCTTTTTTTATCTCAAATATAAGTTTAACTAAATTTCTAAATATTTTTACGTAGGATATTAGCAGTAAAGATAACTAATTAACGATCGCGCGATAAAGTTTATTTTAAATTTACCGCCGAATTGGCCTTTCGTGAAATGGTGGCGCTGACATCGCCAAGAGAAATCGATGGAAGAGGACGGACGACGAGCAAGAATCTGGTATTCGGATCACAGTGCTGTGTAATGTAAATAAGAAAATAACGTGATTTTTACGGCTTGTTATTCAACAGGAATATTAAGGTGAGTTTCTGTATATATTTCTTTTAATTGTTTATGTTAAAAAGGTGTTTTATGATGCTGACGTTCATTCCAAATAATGAAATACAGATTTCACAGTTCTAACCTCTTCTCACGTTCTTAATATTCTTAATAAAATTTTATTTGATACGTTGATTCTTACTTGAAGAGTTAGTTAAAAGATTTCCCTAATTTAAAATTTATTTATTCAAATTTACTAAATTTTAGGTTTGTGTATTTTTGAGGAGAAATGTTTACTTTCTAGAATTGAAGAAAAATTCCATAAAAAATGTCTTACATAAACAGATAATACACACATAAATAGATAATGCCAAAAAAAATTGTAGTAATTTTGTAAAAATTTACTAATAAAACTTTACTAAAGTTTCAATATTTTGTTACAGATGACTATACGACATCCATATTTCTTAGCGAGGACTGTTTTTGTGAAAAACAATGAAATCGAACAAGCCTGCAGAGTACTAAATAGAATTCTTGGTAGAGAGGAGATCTTGGATCAGTATCGACGTACAAGATATTATGAAAAGCCTACTCAAGTGAGGAGAAGAATTAATTATGAAAAGTGTAAAGCAATCTACGATGAAGATATGGATCGAAGAATCAAATTCATGTTGAGGAAAAACAGAGTCGATCCATTTCCAGGATGTTCATAACTTTATAAACATTGTAATTGTAAATAACAAAATAAAATGCTTAAAGTTTATAGAGATTAAAAAGTTGTACCTATTTTCTTACAGATTAAGGAAAAATCCTTTACTCATTATTAACATATTTATTGTCAAATTACATGTTTCTTTAGCCTGGCGATGAAACTAAATAATTAAAATTATTAAAGCACTCACCTTGTATATTTTCCACGCATATTCGTAAATCTTCTCGATATACAGGCATCCCATTATTGCACTGGCAAGTGCAAGAGGTGCTTATCTCCGTTGTCGAGCCAAAAGGACTCGCGGTGTCGTCACTGAGCACCATGCAAGCCTCGCTACAGGAACCTTTAAAAATTCATTTTTTTTTCATATTTTTTTTTATAAAAAAGTATTTTTCGTAGCAGTTTTTAATTCCTTTTTAATTATTTCTTCATTTTACGTTTCTAGGCGTGCAGAATTTTAATTGCAATATTTAATGAATTTAATACATTTTTTATTACGTTATGAACATTATCTATGTTCTCTGATATTCACTGATAATAAAAAATAAAAGTAGCTTGATTCAAATGAACTGAAAAGTACACTATAGGTACTTGAAGTTAATATTCGCATTTTTAGCTCAAAATCAGCATTTTTACGTATTGATTGTTAAAGTTTAAATAACATCAAAATTATCCAGATATTCGTTCAAGCAAAAAACTTGTAAATTCTGATAAAGCGATAAAAAAAGGAACTGTAAAATTAAGCAAAAATAAAAAAAAACAGATTCCCCATAAAATAAATGAAAATAATGTTTCCCGACATTCTTTATACTGCATAATGAGTTTAATTTTTTCGCCGGTCATTAAACCGATGACGCGCAAAGGCCGAATAATAAAAAAAAAGGAAAATAAATAAAAAGTCATATAGAGGGAGGGCAATGGAAGCCGCCGTACGGCTGCACTAATAGGTCCCCGTCGAATTCGCGGCGAGGCCCTTGTGTATATAAAACTCGATTTTTATCGCGGGTCCCGGCACGCGCCTTACCTGGTATGGTGAACACATCTCCATCGCCGCGGCGCGTCAGGCTGACGTCGTCGGCGAGCGCCGCGCGATGCCAGCACAACGAGAGAATCAGCAGTGGCAGACGCATCCTCTCGGCATTTCTGCAACGGGAGAGAAAAATAAGGGTCGAAACGCACGCGCGTACTTAAGTCGCGACGCTTGTAAAAGGCTACCGCGTGCTTTTGCATAGGGGAGATATCCCGAAATGATTTATCTCGCTTTAAAGCGAGCTCGTTTATCCGCGGCGATAAAAGGCGCGCGTTTTAGAGCCCGCTTATCGCGCGCCGACGGATTTAGCGCGGCTCCGACCGTTTTTCTCCGCTTTTTCCGGATTTCCCCGCGGAGTTATCGCACGGGCAGATCGAGATTTTAATTGTAATCGCATGCCTGCGACGTTTAACGCGCGGCGACGTCAGTGGGGATTATACGGGTGTACGCGAGCGGCGAGCTGATTAACGCCGCGATGAGCTTCTCAATTTTATCACTTGCAGTTTATAGTAGCGTTTTACATCGACATTTGTATGTACACTGGATTTAAGTAATTTTAGTGTACTTTTTTTTTAAAGGGACTAATTAAGGATTCTTAATTGTTTCTCGTTAATTCGTTTCGTTGTGCTAGTATACAGTTTACGGGAATCGGGATAGCGAATTCAAATGGAAGTGTTGATTAGGGTGTTAACTGATGACGTTTTAATACCTCGAAATATTAAGTGTGTAATAAAGGTCGTGATTACACTCTCTTGAACTTCAAAATAATGACTTTTCTTCGTATGCTTACGATGTTTCTAGCATAAACCTTTGAAAAAGTCGAGTAATTCATTAATCACATTTATAGTGATTCGCATTAATTGAGAGCGCCTTTCACGAGCTGAGCATCTAATTTCAGGTGCAATTTCTTTGTCAATCAAAGCACGGAAATTGTACTTCTGTCAAATGAAAGAAAAATGTAAGCAATTTCAAGAATCTGCATGTGTCATTTAAAAATGTGCAAACTTATTTAAATTGTGACAATCTGCTCAAATTTGAAAAATTAATGTGAAATAGTATATTGAGAGAAATATTATTGTAAGTCATTGATAAAAGAAAAAGAGTACAAGGTAAATAAGATAAGAGTGGGTACCTTTAAACAGAGAAATAGAAAGAAGAATAAATTGTAAAAAATAGGATAAAATGAACACAGAGAAATATGCTGATATAGAATAATTGCAATTCAAAAAAATATTTTTTTTTAAATTGCTGTTTCGATCATTATTACCCATACTCCGACTAATGATACAAGTCGTTGGCAATGTACACTAGACTGAAGTTAATTCGCTTAGAACGTATTCCGCAAATGGCAACGTCGTCCAAAAAATTGTCTATAAAAAATGAAAAACAAAAGAAAATTGAAATATTGAAGCATGCTATTTTTTAGGCAATGTTCTAAGCGAATTAATTTCCGTCTAGTGTACATACTTTACTCAATTTTCAAAAAAATTAAGTATAAAGCTTACAGAGATAGTGAACTTTGTCATTAATACCAAAATTGGACCATTTCATCCTCTTAAATCCTTTTATTGCAGGCCCATCTAACTCAGACGTTTAAACGGTTTAAGGCCGCCGATAAAACCGAATTTAACAGTTACCGCTTACTTTTTCAATAAGCCTCCTTCCTCGGAACCCTACGGACCCCGCTACTCGGACGTTGCCAACAATCCGCCAAGCGGCGCAGTTATAATAGCAACAATTAAAATCCCCGCAGCTGTTTGCTCTCGCGGCCACCGCGAGCTCCCCGCACCGGCGGTAAATACAAAAAGGGAAACCCAAACGCATACAACCTATAAAAAGTGTCAGCGGTAGGCGGGTCGCCGGTAAAAAAAATGACTCAAGGCCGCGCGCGGCGGGTCAGCTCGTAAAAGGGAGCGGATCCGCGGCCGCTCGGGCGAGCATACCATTAGGGACGGAATGTCGCGGCCTGCACTTAGGCACCGCGTGCCGGCCGCTCATTACACGGCCGGACGACCGGCCCAAACGAGGGGCCCAGTCGAGCGGTTCCGCGGCCGCAGGGCCGATCTTCAATCTCGCGCGCTCGATTTTTTTTTCCGCGATCGGTTATCCAAGCGGTACGTACGCGCGCATCTCGTATGAGTTCGCATCGTGCCCGACGGTGGACACGGTAATGAGTTCGTGGGCGACGGGCGCCGCGGGATTATCATGTCGGGCGATTATTTCGTGCGGTATTTTGCGCGCCCACCGCAGGCCGCGGCCGGATTTCGCTATCGCATTTTATTGCGGCGGCGGTCGGGACGCGGCGAGGCGCTTCGGAATCCGCACTGCGCTGGAACCAGCTAATCGTTATCGAGCTTTCGGTCAAGCTTTACTGCGCCGAGGAATTAGCTGTTTTTCAGTTAATCTGCGGCTACATTTGCCTATATCGCCCGTAAAGAGGGTGTGTAATTTAAACGTTCTTCTAACTATATTGCGGGTATTTCAAAATTAATTAAGGTAGTTCTATTGTTTGTTAAATTAAACATAAGTTTTGATTTGTTCCAATTGTACGAATAAAGCTCAAAAGATCCAAGTATTTTCAGAACGTTTATTTTCGTTAGTCAATATGATATCGGATTCATCGTTTGAAATCGATCAAAATATTTTTGTCTGCTTCCAGTCCCCATCTTCAAATACATGTACTTTGACATTAATCGGGAATGTGTCGAATTTTCAAAACTGCTGCTTTTAAAAAAAGTCCGGCGTGTCATAATTGGAAAAATTTAAATGTAACCTTATCGCACTAATGAGCAATTAACAGCAGGACAAAAGTTTACGATTCATCTGGTCCAAAAGAACATGCATTCTGGAATATAAAATGTTTGAGTGTTCATATATTTATATTTAAATTAAGATATAATTGAAAATAACATTTTTAAATTATTTTCAATCGAAATTACATTACAATTACATTTTTAATATTTGTTCTTATTTATCTACAACTGGCTCATTATGCGATAATTTTACAAAAAAATATTCTTGAAATAAGTATACAACTTTATATCAGCTACGGTTTAATATAATAATCAGTCCCGCCAATTTTTATTTTATAAAAAATAAAAAATTCCAAATTATTTCTTATCCTTCAGTAATCTTAATTTCGTTAAAATAAACGAAATCTATAATAATCTACCCTCTAAAGTTGAATTAGTGAAAAACCACTAAAATGAGTGGAACTTACTCCACTAATCACGGAATAGTGGAGCTCTTTTCACTATTTTTTAGTGAAATTCCACTAATTTTAGTGATTTCTCACTAATTCAACTTTAGATAGTATGATAATCTGCGATAAGTTTTTTGATAATAATCAATTACTGACGAAAATATCAAATCTGTTTCCACTAAAAATACCTTCACTACCCTTTCGTCACTTTACGCTCTAATTATCACTAACGCGAAGACTAAATAACCCAGCCGACATGTAAATAAGATCCCCGTTGGTCAATCTCAATTCAGCGCACCCTCTCCTCCCCTCTTAAAAAAAACCTTGCCGTCCGACGATTTGTCCATCCCGCGGGGTACGGGCAACCGCAGGCGCACGCGAGCCCCCTCGGCTGGTGGTCATCTGGCGCGTGCTCCGAGGGGGACAGGGTGGTTGATGCAAATCGCGGAAATTTCACGCTAGACGAGCGCTCGTAACGCGCGCCTTAAAGACAGTCCTCTCGCGCTGCAATTGCCCAGCTGCGGCGCGGACAGCACCTGTTCCCCTCTCCGCGGCGCACGCATGTCGCGGCTTCGGCGCAACGGTATCGCCCGCGTCGTTGTAAGGCCGGCGCGGAACAGCGCAACGAGATTTTTCAAGAAATCGAGCCCACCGCACCCGGGACCGCGGATGTAGGAGGGGCGCGAGTTACTTCGCGGTGACCAAAATTTCGGAACGTTATCATATTGACACTTGGTGAGGTGCAGGAATGTAACTGTATACGCGGGATTAGGCGCGTGGGTTGTTAATTTCTGGTAATCGGTAGTTACGAGTGACGCGGGACAGTATAAATTAAAACAAGACCGTAAATTTGAAGACGACCGGAAGCTTTAGAAAACCAGTTGATGTGTCCAAAAGTCGTCAAGATAATAGGCCACGACCATTTCGAAGTTTTTCCATTTTTTAGAAAGGTTAGTTTATGTGATTCCGCTTATCAAAGGGAAATTTTATTTTCTTAATGAATTCTGTGAGTTTTTTTATCTCATAATTTTGCCTTTCATTTAAGATTAGGAGTTACGAATACCGTTTGCCCGATCTTCTTCTTTAAAATTTGGAAAAGATAATTTAAATGTCACTAATAGAGAGAGGTTCATTAGGTTTAATGCAAGTGCAGTGGACTAAAATTATGAAACAGGCGTTGGTTAAAAATTTTATTGTAACGTACCAACAATAATAATTAGGAGTGTTATAGAATATATTTAATAATTTCCATTCGTTTCATTATAATTAAAATTATTATACTAGAAGCTACTGAATTTTTCTATATTCTATTTAAATCTTAACAACTGAACAACTTCTTATGAGAAATAAATAGTTGCTTATTGTTTTAGAAAAAGATATTCATGTTAGAATTAGAAACTGTTTACTTACTACACTTTTTTATATTCTGACATTTCAAAAATGTAATCTTTATGTGAAATTTCCAGTTAAATGTTATTTTAAAGAAAAAATCCTTTCGAGATTCGCTTTGATTTTTTGTTTTTTCATATTTTATTATTTAAAATGTACTGCACTCGCAACTAAAAAAATCAAGGTTGTAAAATTCATAAATTTATTTTACTTTACTGCTGCAGATTTTTTCTAAAAATATAAGATACTTAATTTGTTTAAATGTTAATTTAAATCACTCCAGGCATCAAGCGGTAAATTATAATTTACAAGTGTATTAAAATTAACACAAACGGTATATACAATTGCCAGCGCTCTCAGCTGATCGATCGTCAAAAGCTCGAAGTAACGCTCCACTTGTCTACTTTATCACGTTAATTCATCGAAACACTGTGTTTAGAATACAAAGACTCGAATGATCGCGTGGATCGCGAATTACAAATTACAAATAACAAAACACTGTGTTTCCCACCCGCCAAATGATTAACCATTATCGCAGCGAGTAAAAATCGCACAATCCACTTTCGATCGGACCTAAAAAATCCAGGATTTTTATCCTGATCTAATGACGCAGGGCAGGGGGGGCGAATTACACGAGTCGGTCGGGCGATAAGCGCGAAAGAAGGCATCATAAGGGGTTAGGCGTACGAGAGCAGATTCACGGTGTTTGCGCTCGAACGCGCCTCCGGCTGTAACGAGCCTATGCGCGACGTGCGCGCACCACCCCGCGGTAGAGAAGCGCGACGTCGCTTTATAAGCTCGTCGCACTCGCAGATTTATGGCTTATTTACAGATTGTAAATGCAAATGTTGCGTGGCGCGCGAAAAGAAATTGTCCGCACACAAATCGTCGAGCCTCGCCGGCGCGAAAATGAGAAAAGTGAATAAGCCGGGGTATTGTAATAGGACGTGGAAATGAAAATTGCGCGCGCGTGTTTAACACTTCAATGGGTTAACGCGAAAATTATCGGAAACGCCGGGTTCTACGGATAATTAAAAAGGAGTGACGACGTGTTTACTCAAATTTACAATTTACTACTGCTCGCGAGGAAGGAAAGGCGCTTGTTTAAGGCTTTTCTGAGTAGTTGCATATTGAAAAGAATTTCGAAATTTTACAATTTTTTTCCATTCTTCCGTGATCGTTAATTCGGAAGAAAGCAGTACTTTTAACAAGGTACGGTACTGTAAAGGCATTATTAGTGTTTAATTATAGGTTTAAATTTAATTTATTATTTATTATTTATTTTAAAATTAGGCTCTGATTGGAAAATTACGAAATACCTGATATACATGATTAGAAAAAAGCTCTGTTAAAAACTGTAATAGTCAAGTCTCACAGATTTGCATTACTGGAAAAATTGCAATAGTTTCTTTAAAAAATTTCAATATTTAGATATTTTTTAGATTTTAAATGAAATTATTGTAATTTTTTCAATAATGTCAGTTTGTAAGAATATCAGATCGAGGATTGCAATTTACAATCGAGCTTTTTTTATACAATATCTTATATATTTAATAAAATATAAAAAATTATTAAATCAATAGTAAAAAATATTATGCGATAGTCTTTACTGTGAATTGTAAAGACAAATACAATCCAGCCTTTCTCACCTACAGTCTAAATGACACTACAACAAAGTATTCTCCTGGCATTTCCCCTCAGTAGTATATAATTTTATAATATATACGCTACCACACTTAATAAATTCAACCACAAATCTTGTGCAATTCATCTCGCATTACACTATTAACTCTAACACCTAAAATTGAAAGAAAACCCAAGAAGCTGCACAATAACACCGCGCAATTAGGTCCCAGCGCGTGACACGTATATAATAATACCCGCTCGAGAGCGTAATCGCGCCGACCGCGTCGCAATATTATACTACCTTGGATTTTCGCGTGCATAATACATTAATTTAGCCGGTACGTGCCCGGCCAGCTCGTACCCACGAAAACGAGATTAAAACTAATGAAAGCGCGGAGCGCGGCACAAAAGGCCCGCCGTGATTACAATGAAGGAGGCCGGCCGATCCGGCGCTAATGCAGCGCTTGATTGTGCCCTCGAAAAATCGCGCAGGTATGTGTATGCACCGTGTGTGCCGACGTCCCGTTGCCGCGCTCATCGCGACGCAGCTCCTCGTCCCGCAGCTGACTTGCCTGTCGAGGGGGGCTTCTACCTCCTT
The DNA here is from genome assembly GCA_035586675.1 of Eurytoma californica. Lineage (NCBI taxonomy): Eukaryota > Metazoa > Arthropoda > Insecta > Hymenoptera > Eurytomidae > Eurytoma > Eurytoma californica. The sequence continues at coordinate 17,026,768 of JAXIUT010000001.1, read as the reverse complement.
GCGACGGAGCGCCGTAAAAAAGAAAGGTAGGATGGAGGAGCGAGCAATTGTCCGATGCGTTTTATGCATAAATTTCTTCTCTTTCATCGCTTTTTTCTTTTTAATCAGATTTAATGCGTCGGGGTTAATTAGGCGGAGTAGTGGAATTTATTATGTATAAATATTTTTTCATGTAGGATAAGCTTTTGTTGTCGATTATTGCACCTGTTGAAAGTAGCTGTAAAATACGCTTCAATGGCGTCGACTTGAATGGGAAAATATTTTTAGAGGGCATTTGATGTATTACTTATTTTATCGAGGGATTCGTAAAATTTTAGAGGAAATAATGCCGGTGAATTGTACCGTTTGTATATAATATGACAGGTGGATATTTTTATACAAGGAGAAGCGGGTCATTATAGATGGTTGACTTTAATGTTTTATTATAACTTTATGCGTTTAAGACCAAAATTATGTTTGTCCATTTTGAATGTCCACTGAGTTGTAAATCAAAAGTACTTACACATTTCCAAGATAACAGAAACTCGCACCTTCTGTAAATTGGGAAATAAAGATAAATTTTGAAAGCTTTGATTTTATAATCCATTAAAACAGAAATTAAACGTTTCTCTATTTAGAAGTTTCAATGTAAAAGGTTTATACGACAAATTCGATAAAATAATTTATTTTTGTTTCATTCATGTATTTGTTACAGAAATTTTTAAACTTCACGAATTATCAAGAATTAAATTATTCCTAAAACCTAAAAATCAAATTGTCCCTAAAGGATACTTTCCAATACTGGAATATAAATTCGTTTAAACTTTTAATGTGAAGTAAAGCGTCAAAATACCACCAACCATGCTAAATTATCATAAAATCAACTAATTATAGAAGGTACTTCACGAAACTATGGCTAATTTACAAATCGTGTACAAAAATATTTCATTAAAATTTAATGATTTGAAAGCGCGGCAATAAATGTAATACGTAAACCGCCCTGCAACTATGACATTAAATTTCTTCACACAAACCTGGGTCGAAAGTTAAGAAAAAAAGTAAAATGCTCGTAAACGCGCTAGTAAAAGTTTTAACGGAAAGAAGTGTCGTTTTTCCGAGAGTCAGACGCGCGGAAAATTCGATCGCCGATCGTTGCACTTTACACGGGCATTTTATTACGTTTGTACTCGTCGAGCTTCGTTTTTATCACCCATAAGCGATATCGGCCACTACTCATATAATGCCCCCGGGCTCTGTCGATTTAAACGATCGCACAGCGTATCATTCGCTTTCACCGCGTCTCCACGACAAATTTCAATAAATTATTTCGAAATAAACCTTCAGCCATCACCAGAAGCGCACATTTCTTCTCCTTGCAACGAAGAGATTTTTTTTTTTAAATGCTTATATAGATACAGTTATCAAAATTTTACTGCCATTAATAGAATGAATGAGTGCCGCGAACTTTAAAAACCGCCGGGCAAAATAATTTCTTCAAATTGAATCGTCCTCCCTGACGAAACTATCAGATTTCGAATAACTAATTTGAACACCCTTTTAAGATGCGATTCCGGCTAATTCGAGATAAAACCTTTTTTTAACGACGCACCCGGGGTGCCTGCATCGTAAAGCCGAGGAAACCCGTCGGGAGGCTCGCGCGCAATTAACGAAAATTTTTACAGCGGGGCGTGAGCGAAAAAAGTGTCGTTCGTTGCCGATAAGTCGGGAAATGCCGATGCTGAAAACAAAAACAGAAAGGAAAAAAAAAAAAAATGGCGCAGTAAAATCGAGGAACCGCGGGAGGCGTTAATTAAAGGCCGGGGGCTCGGGCGAATTTAGATAAGGAGCCGCGGCGACCGGTTGCGCCGTAAACGCTCGTTTCGCCCGGGAAGTGCGCGCCGATAAAATGTTGTCCGAAATTTCGGCGCTTTTATTGTCGGGCTCGTAAGGATCGTTTAATTTCGCCGGGATGCATTTTTTTATATCGCTTAATGTCGCCTTCCTTTTTTGCCGGGGTCTAATGACTTTATTATACCTTCGAAGGTGGTATACGCGGAGAGCCCGTTGTTTATTGGGGAGGGCGTACACCGCCGAGACGGTGCAATGGTATATAAGCGGAGTGATTTACTTTTCGGCGGTGGCGTTAATTAATGAAAATAGCGTGATTTATATTGTTGACGGGGAGGTGCTCTTATTACACGGCGTAAACACTCCAGTAAAGTTTTTGTTTTTAAAACAACTCTTGAGGGGCCTATTCAGTTTTTTGGGTACTAAAATACTCATCTGACTAATTTTTAAATGTATATAGCGGTTAAAAAATAGACGTTTATTTTTTGTTAATAAGGATCTGAATTTATATCCAACGTTTTAAGAACTTTTTGTAAGCCTTATAAGGTGCTGAATACAAAGTATCAGTTACGCAATTATCAATTATGCCTTTTGAAAAAATGTGACTTGATAATAATTAAGAAAATAAAGAAAATATAAAAAGAATATTTAAATAAGAAATGAATGAAGATTAAATGTTTATTGTACGGAAAAGGATTTTTTTTTGTTAAATGTAATGTATTGTGAAACATAAGACATCTTCAAAACTAATTTGCATTCAAATGTTTACAATAAAATTTTGCAACATCATTTATTAACGTTTATTCTTGCAAATATCAAATTTCATATTAAAACTTGCTTTGTACACAACAAGAAGTTGCATACAAAAATTTCCTTACTAATTAAAATCAAATACCTGAGATTTTTCTCCCAATCAATTCAATTGCACCCGAAACCGAATCCCCGCCAATTACCTCAAAAATGTCATCTCATTAAAAAAAAATCAAGGAAAATGCTTGCACCGACCGTCAACCTGGGCTCCCCCACGCCGTACCGTCGACACAGCCATCAAAGCTGAATTGAAGAGACACGCCGGTAGTAAACAAACTCGTAAAGCCGTGTTCGGGAAAAAACCGGGCGTCAGGACCTCGGCCTCTCGTTCCTTTTTTTTCCGCGCCCCGGACAAGGTAGAGCGGCGTCGCGGCGACCGATGACCGATGCTTCCGCCGCGCGCCGCTTCCTTCTTTTATCCCCCCGCTCGCACACGTATCGCGAAAAACTATGCCCTCGACTCTTCGCGACGTGCCCTCTAAAATTTGTTTAGTGAAAAACCACTAAAATTAGTGGAATTTCCACTAATCACTGAATAGTGGAGCTCTTTTCACTATTTTTTACCCTCATAATCTTCAAAATGTGGAAGAGTGAAAAACCACTCGAAAGTGATAAGACAGCCAATCGAGTTTCGAGTGGCTGTGTTTTTTTCTGAAAAAGAGTGATTTTCTGAATTTTTCACTCTTCTACATTATCAGAGTAGTGAAGTTCCACTAATTTTAGTGATTTTTCACTGATTCAACTTTAGATATCGTCCTTCTTTCTATCTATACCCCATGCAGATGAATATTCCGTTGACTTTTTTCCATCGATTCGTAGCGATCGATTCGTCGAAACTCGCGGGAGGAAGCGTTTTTCCGCGTCCGCTTTCATATCCCTCACGCGCGCGCGTCTCGTACGTCATCGCGCGAGTGGTAATGACTCGCCGGTTCGCCGCGGTCCAGCTTTCCGGGAAGTTTGGCTGAATGAAATTTTAATGGCGAGGCGAGGCCTTTTTTTTCGCGACTATTTATAAAGCGATGATCTCCTCGGGTGCCGACGCGCTGAAATTTACTGCAAATGGGAGTCTCTGTGCAGAAACGCGGCTTGAATTGTGCGCGGATCGTCGTTGGCATCGCTACGGGGATTTTACGCCGAGAGGCACGGAGAGGGCTGCGCGCTCGTTGAGGATATAAGGCGTATTTTCAGATTTCTTCGGGGAAGCCGATGGGGCTTCGGGTATCGGCGATGATTATTTCGCATAGGGGATTTTATGGAGGACGTACATTTTCCTTGGAAACTCTAAGTGTTGCAGCTATATTTGCAGTTTTTGAATCCGCTCTTGGAAATTATGGACTTTTACTTCGCGTTGATAGTAGTACTGTGAATGGTACAGATGTTACTATAGAGGGGATTGCAAGGGATACGCATTTTACATATGGATCATTTTTAAGAACTTGCTGTATATACTTTTCGAAATCCATTACACTTTTTATATATACGTACGTTATCCGTGATATTTATCTTGTGCACTTGGGTGAGATGTTAAATTATGTACATATTTTTAGATCGGATTCAATTCACAGACAAGTGATTTATTTTTAATTTTTAAACCGCATTTATTTTAAAAGGTGTCCAAATATCGTTTAAATTAATTAAAATTGACTACCGTTTTTTTTAAGCCTGTTAATTATACAGAAGATTTATTATTTTTACACAGTATTTTAAGTTAATTACAGTATTTTGAATCGTTTAAAAACAAGGAATTAATCAAGAATTCAATTTGAATGTATACGTCTCATTTTTATTCCAAGTCACTTATCACAAGGTATAACAGTAATTTGTACAAGGAAACTTTCTTTAAAGTATTCTAATCCTTATAATTCAATTTGAAAATTGAGAAAAAATGTGTGATGATTTAATTTCTTGCAGCTTCCGATTAATGGTCAATCATCAATTATTATTCAGTATTTTCTTGAAAAAAAATTATCCTTTTACACCTCCAGTCGAGGCATACGCATAATATTTCAGCTTGACATTTCAATCTCAACTCGAAAGAATCCGAAAAAATAAACATCCTTAAAATACCAATCGATCACTGTACAAGCCCTTGCGCCAAAAAACGAAAACAATTAAACAAAAACAGTAAAAGCGATCCTTGCAGTGGGTGTCGCGAGAAGCGGACTCGTACAAAAACAAAGCAAACAAAAGCAGCGAAGGAGAGGCTCGATCGCTCGAGGAACCCGCGGCGACACCTGTACCTCCAGCGCGATTTTTTTCTCCCTTCTCGCGCAAATATTTGACTAACGCGCGACGCGCGCCGTCACTACTCGGCTTCGCCTCATTCTCTTTCCGTTTGGCGGATGATTTAGCCGCGGCGCGCGCGCGATTGTCATGCCGCGCGAAAACGGGAATTCGCTCCGCGGTATTTCCGGGTTACTTATCCCTATGCCTCCGTCCTGCACTCGAGGTAACTTTTTCTTACGGAGTTTCCGATGGGACGAGTGTTACGTTAACGAGATTTTGGGAAAGTATATGCAGTGCCGTGACAGTACCGCTCAGAAGTTCATACTACTTTTTTACTTTCGAATATAAATTTAAAGGGTAATGTCACGGGGATACTACGATGGAATTAAAATATTCAGGTGTTATTTGAAAGCTTAGGAGCTAATGCTTCGATTTATGTAATGTAGTTTATTTTATTTTTGGGATTTTTTGGAACGCTTTATTGTAATTTTTACTTTTCTCTCCCAATATTTACTAATTTAAAAAATATACAAATATATAATAACATAAAAATTCGATGCGTAGGTTAAAAAATTCAGAATAAAATTAATTAAATTAGTACGAAGTGTATAAGAAATTCGGTATTGGATCTAAGTGTTGGATGAGTACCGGTTTTTTTTTTAGTATTGAAGAATTCGATTAATGGTAAAAATTATTGCTTCAACGTACATCTTTGTCAATAACTTTTTATTGTATAGACTTTTTTTAAAAGAAAATGATTAAAAATAAAAATAGAAACTACTATTTCTTTGCAAAATTTAAAAATTGGGAACTATGAAAAATTTTGTTTAATATTGATGAACAGTATGTAATCCTTCAATGGCATCTTAACTTAGAAGAAATAAATACATTTTCTATGATTTATTGACTATCGCATAAATAATTTTGCATTTGTGATGTTAACGGTTCCCAATACACTTGCTGTCTATATTTACAAGAAAACATTGCATTTCCAGCACCACACTAAAATCATAATATTCTTAAAATTTTGAATTCTGAATATAAATCGAGTTAAATGACCCATAATAAAGGCTTAAAAGCGAATAATGGACACAAACACTATTTTATTATACTCTTTAAAACGGCAAGCAAAGGATCAAGTTCAGATATTATACCCTCATGATACGAAAGAGTGCAAAACCACTTGATCGGAGTTAGAATCAAATTTCTCAATCTTCTAGAATGGCTGAATTTTTTCTGAAATAATGCGTCTTTACTAATTTTTCAGTTACTTCGCGTTATCAGAGTATGCACGCTTCCTAACTGTTGAATCAGCAAAACGGAAATTCCTTAACTAAATAAAACGCTCTAGAAACCGGATATTTTATTCTAATAATCCCTTATCCTCCAAAATCGTATTTTGAGTTCGATCTAAAAATCGCGAAAACAAGAAATGAAATAAAAAAAAAAGAATAAAAAAATGAACCCAACAGGAAAACAACAGTACTTCCTCTCTGCACATCCGAGCGGACCCGTCGAGTACCCGGAACCCGATTACCCGCGCGCGCATCGGCGCGCTGTTAGCGAGCCTCTCGCGGACGCACCATCCACCTGTCAAAATCCGCGCGTCGCGTCGCTCGCGACTGATTGCCGGTGTCTTTTCGCCGGGGCAGGTTGTTGCCACCGATTCGCGTCAGTGATCGAACGAGACAACCGTTAAAGATTAGCCACGCGCGCGCGCGCGCGCTTCTTCGCTCATTTCCATATAAGCGCGCGAGCGGAGGGCCGTTTCGTGCGTGGCGCGCGCTATACGCCGCGTAATTTACCGGGCCGTTAAGTTCGTCGGGAGTAAGTACGCGACTTTTCCGCGAATGGCCGCTTGGCTGCCCCCGAAGGGCGGCGGCTTCAGTGTGGAGCAGCAATGTTTTTCTTTTTTTTTTCCTTCGTGCTCGAGGATGGTGAGTGATATGCAAAAGGGGTGGTGCATAAAAGTTACGTTGATTTTCCGGAGCACGTTTATTTTTTTATGATTTTTACAATTTAAACAATTAATTATTATTGGTTTAGAAACATCTTTCTTCTTATGTTAGCACTTGCACAAAAAATGCTTTTGCATATCTGCCATCACATCATTAAATTTCAGCATATTTTAAAAGGTCATCGTTACATTTGTTATTATCGTAGGTCATTAAACTGAGGCGTAGAAGTAAATTTAAAAGCTACATATTCTTTTTTTTTCAAATAATGTTTAAAAATAGTCAAGCAGTAACGCAACTTTTTCGCGAAACTACCTTTATTATTGCATTAGCTACTCTTCGAAAGATCTTAAGAGCCGCTACGTAAAAGATAAGACTTCGTTTTCATTTGCACAAATTACGAGGAGACGCCCATCGACTTTTAAATTTATTATGCGGCAAGTGCTTCAAGACCATAAGTATCAAACAAAAGTACGGTCCTCATAAAATTCTCTTTACATCGAGTGACCCTTTTTCCCGTTTGAAAGGTATACCGCTGCACTTATCGACGACTTCATAGAGAAGAGAATCCACGCTTACTAGTATAATGATCTCTCACTAAAATTCTGAAATCCATGTACTGTAGTTTTCGATAAAACGCGAGACTCGAAAGATTCCGGAACATCAATTTTCGGGATCTGAATGTTTTGTAAGCCTAAGTGGGGGCCCATGATGGCTCTATAGTAATCGAGAACCGGTCGCGGTTTTTAGGTGTCAAGTCAATCTAATTTAATGCTAATCTACTCACTATTCGTCTTCGACAAATGCAGCAATCTGTGTCAAGAATTGATTTTGAATTTGATGAGTATTAGTGAAGATGTTGTGGTACTTATCTGCGACATTTGTATAAAAAGAAATTTAGTTAATCTGATAGAAATATTAATTGGACTTTTTTTCTGTATTGTACAGTATTTATATAACGGTGTTTTACATCGTAAAACAATGTTTCTTTTTCTGTACAATATATTGTATACATAAAGAAACTTTAGATCGTAAAGGATTTATGCACTCGGAATGCAATGACGATAAAATTTCTTAGTGATAAATCCTGGATGAAAAACGTATTTTGGAATTAAAAGTAGAATAATAAAAAGTGTTATTATTTATCTCATACTTCATTCTGAAATTTTTTAATTTTCATAAGTTTTTTATAGGGGAAAGCGGGGCATAGTGGACCATGGGGCAATATGAACCTTCGGGACATAGTGGGTCACCCCATTAAATATGTTGCATTTGGTGTGAAAGACATTTATTAACAAGTTTCATTCAAATTAAAGCATTTTGAAAGATTGTCATTATTATATTGCAGTATTACTATGTATAATTTTTGTTCGAGAAAAAATAAATATTTAAATACACACGAAGCTGCTTACTTTGAGATAAACCTAAAAAACAATTTAATGAAAAATTTAATAAAATTATTAAAATTTGATAATTTTTAGTGATTGTTGTTAGTATAAATTAAATAATTTAATGCTGTTTATTAACTTTATTATCATTTATATTTTTAGTCTAAATTTGATTTTGTTCATAAGTGTTTTTAAAAATTTTAAACAAATAAACAAGAATACAACTTCAAAGGAATGTAAACAAAACCAGAAATCCAATCTAAAATTAAGAAAATAGAATTCAAACTAAGAATAAAAAAAATCGACCATTTCTTCAATAATCCCGTAACATCCTCAAAGTTTCGGAGCCAGCCTCCATAGCCAGTAAAAAACAAACGGAGACACGAATCCCCCGACGCGGAAACAGTGATACAAAAAGGAACACACTTCCCCGTTTGGGGCGTACACCGGCTCGTCATCAAATGCTAATTCGGCCCTCGTTTCTCGCGCTGTACGCTCGTAAAAGCGCGCGCCGGTAGATCCAGCGACGATATAGAGAAGCCCGACAATGAGCGCGCGAGCATGTACAGGCCATCGAGGAAGGAAGGGCCCCCGCAAGGTGCATGGTGAAGCGGCGCCGCGCGCTGCTCCGCCGAGGCGTGGACGCGCGCGCGCGCGCTCGCCGCTCATAATTACCCGCGTATTAATTAATATTTATACGCCGGCGTTGCCCACGTGGGCATGACGAGGGAGCCTCTCTTCCTCCGTGCGCTTCCTGCTGCCCGCGAAAGAAAGAGGCATCTCTTCGACGCGCATTTATTACCTCGCGATCTTCCCCCCCTCCCCCCTCTCATCCGCATTTTGCTTCTTGCCTTTTTTTTATTCTTAAGAGGGAAGGGTTATAGCGAGCTCGACCGGCTGGATTCGTATTTGAGGTGCATGCCTCTTTGAGGGGGTATGAAAGTTATACATTTTTTGTTTTATTTTTTATAAGAAAAAGTGCTAAAATTTTATTAATGTATATTATAAATTGTATCCTGTAATAGTTGATACAATAATGAACAACATTTTTGCAGGTTTGAATGAAAATCTCTCTTAGAATTGTTCAAACATTTATTTCTTGCACACAGGATATAGATCACAATTTTTTATATTTTTTCACGAGCCAGGGCTTAAAATGTTCGTATTTAAAGCCTCTATTGGCTGATGTTATTTAGGTAAGTCAAAATAACTATTTTCATATATATTTTAGTGATTAGATGAGAAATACGTGAGGAAATAAAGGTGTTATAGTAAATCTTGAAAGTACCGGCCTCATCAAAATCAATTCTAAATAGCATCAGCCCATAGAGGCTTTAAATAAGAACATTTTAAGCCCTGACTCGTGAAAAAATATTAAAAATTGTTATCTGTACTCTGTGTGCAAGAAACAAATGTTCGAACAACCACTGATCACATTCTAAGAGAGATTTTCATCCAAACCTGGAAAAATGTTGTTCAACTTTGTATAAACTATTACAGGATACACATTATAATATATTAATAAAATTTTAGCATTTTTTCATGTCAAAAATAAAACAAAAAATTTATAACCTTCATACCCCCTTAAGAGAGTTAGGATTTTTCTTTATTTCGGAAAAACTCGGTCGTGCACGGATTAACGTTTCAGTGTAGAGTCCCTCGCGTTCGAGTAACGGTACTTTCTGTATAGTAAAATTTCGGCAGTTTAGTAGGATTCGGCCGGTTGTTAAGGGACTCTAAATTTTGTTTAACGATCTGGAGAGATCCATTGGTTTGATACATAGGAATCTCTCGATGAATAGTATTATGACCTGTGTAAAAGAAGGCTGCTGGCCTTTGATAGCGTACTGCGCCCAGTTTTAGGTGATTTTACTTAGGTACCATTATTATCATGCGATTACTTGCAAATTTATGCCGAATGAAATCTAAATTTGATTCGAGATTGATGCTAGTCGCGATTGCTAATCGAGCACTCCCTTGCCTTTAAAATTCATTAGATAATTTTGCATGAAAATTGTTATTACGAACAATGCGATGCATCTGATGACGAGATAATTACCTTAGTATAATTGCATCATTGTCTTGAACACTTTCAGCTACCACGTGTTATTTCTATAGTTATCATTCAATTTCGTCTTTACGATATGCATTAAATTATTGTTGTAAATGCAAGGACAATTATCTTATGGTTTCTGTTGCAAAAAGGAAGTATTAATATTTTAGAAATGAAATCTTGAAGTGATATAATGAGAACACCTCAATCCTAACTTCAGAAGGGGGGTAAGTTCAGTTCTTCTTCACTGTTACCATCGAATGCATTATATTTGCAGCACCGTTGCAGAGGAGATCTGCTCTTTTCCTACTCTTTATTGTCGTGAATCGGGAATTGTGCAAAGGAATGCATTCCTTCGGCGATGAGATTTTGAAAATCATGGTTCGTTATAAATGCGCCAAACGGTACTAAAGAACAGCAGACTCGAGAGACACAAATGCCAGTTTACGTGGTCAAGTTACTGCGACATCGATAGACGACTCTATTTAAAGAATGAATTGGTGTTTTAAGATAGATTAATTCTTTAAACAGTTAATTCAAGGTAGCAATTTTCAAATCACAAAAATTTAGAATGATAATGTCTTTTCAGCTGCATACTTTATGGATTTTTTCGAAAGTAGGCTTATCTGTATTTAAAAACGTTTATTACAAGAAAGAAGATTTTGAAAGAATATTGGAATGTAGTGTCGCTACTCTATACAATTCCCCTTTTTTAATTTCAAATTCAATGAATTCAACTTTATATTCATAATATTGTATCGAATAAATTAGAGTGTTTATTGTGCGTATTTGTAGAAATATTTTTTTTAATATCTAAAATATAAAAATTTCATTTTAATAGTATTAACGTGTTAGTGTTATTAAAAATAAGCATCAGTGTTAACTGTTGACTAACAGGGCATGCATAAGATATAAGCGAGAATAGCTAATTAAAGGCTTCATTTCTTTAGTGTAAAACTCGAAAGTTACTGGAAAAGGTGTAGTTCAATAAATGCAAAACTTCTTCGAGAAAGCGTTATGCGAACCGTTCAATGACTTTTTCCGTTAGATAAATCCGCGCGAAGTGCATTTGTATATCATAAAAAGACGAACACAAATCTATTTAACAACATTGCAAACGCCGTAAATGAGCAATACTTTCACTTTACTCAAATTACCATCTAGTGAAAAAAAAACATCATTTAAATTATTCATCAAGTATTTGCATCAAATGGAACCTCGGATTTTTCATCTCTGCATTCCAAACTCTATATTTATGCAATGATTTTAACGCTGCAACGTAACAATTCGATGTAAAAAGAAATACAATAGCCAGCATTGATTTACTTTAATTGTTTACGGCGCGATGACGAAATTTTCACTTTGAATTTCGATCGATTTGAAAATATGTAGTGCGTGGAAAATCGGAATTGCAGATTGTTCCACATGCCACCACCGTGAGAAAAAACGAAAACGCCCATCGAAGCGTTGAGCAGCAGTTTCGTAGTCTTCGCCGATTTTCAAGCGATTTCCAATCGGCAGCGAAGAATTTACCGAGGAATCAAGGAATACCGTACAATAGTCAGACATGATGTATCGCTACTGCGCGGTATGAATTATTTTTATGAATTACGAAATTTCGATAACAAAAATGTAATTTCTTTTTCATTAAAAAATTAAAGTTTATAAACAAATATAAATCATTTGCTGAAGATATGAAAATTGAAAGAAGCGATGGATAATTAATTTCATATCGTAAAAAATCGTAGTTATATAAAGTAATAGTATAATAATTGAATGTTAATCAATTGTAGTAAAAATGAAAATTGTTCAACACTATGAATAATTAAATAATCGGTAATGTTCAATTATCAGCTTTAAATCTTAACTGCTGATCAATCAATCAAGTCAGCTATACTAGTACTGAGGAAATGTAGTCGTGCGCGAGACATAGATCAGCCTTGCAAGGTCGCTTGTCATTCAAATTAATTAACCCTTTAAAATTTGACAGAATCCAAAATTACAAAGGTAATGTACCTTTTTTAAGACTCATTAATTAGAAAAAATAATGTGAAATAAAATGATGTTTATAATTGATTTAATCACTAACTTTTGTTATTTAATTATTGAAGATTATCAAATTCATTATGATTAATTTTTCTAGTGTCATTCGCATTCATCGATAATTAATATGAATATTATATAAATTTAATTTGAAATTTCAATAATTTTTAATAAATTAATTAAGTTACACATTTATAAGTTAAAGTTTAATCTATATAACTTTTTAAAAACTAAATATTGCTTTAATTGGGTGTGCTTCAGCGTCGCCTACGTATCCCGGTTATTACAGTGTAACGTTTAGAAATTGGTTTCCCGTAACATACATACTGAAAGGAGATCGTTTTCTATTAAAGGAAGTTGCTACTGCGCATGATTAAACGCGAAAATAAATTGAATTTCCAATTAATATCTACGGTAATTTAAATTTGTGATAAAAAATTTTTTACAAACTTTATTTTTTTCTCCATCGTCTCAAATTAAATTTCAAAACCTAAGATGCATGTACCATTAAACAAAATTAAAATAGACGCTCGTACCTGTTTATTTCGCACGGTCGATCAGTGGCTTGCAACGTCCGTATCGTCAGTCCGCAATGCAATCAATCAAATCCAAAAGAAAAACTGCGCAGCAACCGTCCAAAACACCCCAACGCACTCTCCGATTTCATCTCCCACCCAAGCACAGTAAAATCGCGCGAAAAAAAAATCGCACCCCTGTGCAATTAAATCCCGGTCCGGCCTCACCGCGACCGGCGAGTCGCGCGCTGCATGACGTCCGCTCGGAAGCGAAAAAAGTAAAAGAGCGCGCGGGAGAGGAGCAGTCTATCAGACACGGCGCGAGAGTCGGGGCGCGCGCATCTTACGGGCGCGTCGGTCCGCGCGGCGCGATGGTCAGGTGGATTCTGGCCGGCGCGCCGCCAGAAAGAGAGACGAAAGAGAGGCGGACGCCCGAGAGGCTTCTCTCTCCTTCCTCTTCCTCCGGCAGTTGAGGCGCTCGGGCACTTCCCCGCGCGGCGGATATATCGCCGCGGTATAATAGGAGAGCTGCGTGCGCGCCGCTCGTTTTCCCCCGGCGGAACGGGCAGGAAAAGGGAAGAGGCATCCGTGCCCTTTACCTACGGCCTTTTTGCGCGGATCGACGTAAATGGAGTTGAGGGCCTATTTACTTTACTTACTTACGTCTTATTCCATTGGGATGTGTTGTTCTGCTTGAGCGCGACTTCGCGCGGCGAGCGTGCAGGTTGACAGGTTCGCGCGGTGAACTTTTTTACTCTTTTAGCTTTTTAACGCCCTGTTGGGAGGATGAGTCGGGGATTATCCATCGTGGATGCGCGCGGTAATGGGAGGGTTGACTGGAGAGGTGTAAAAAGATGACGAGCTTCCGCGGTTTTATTAAAAGACGATTATCACGATTTTTTTAAATTTATTATTGATATTATTTTTTTTTAATTTTTTGTTATGTTGCAAAAATAAATGTCTATACTTACCTAATTTTACTACAGTTGGGTTTCAAAATTTAACTGCACTTATTTCTTCCAGATTTTTTTGGACAATATAAACTGAAATAATAATTTAATGTAAATTTTAATAGAATATGCCGGATAAGGCTTGCAAATAAATAATTAAATAACAGTTACATTTATTTTTTTAACTATATAAAAACAAAGTGTTAGATTAAAAAATGTCAGGTCATATAATACTTGTTTAAAAATTTAAATATACACTTTGAGTACAGTATCAGATGCATTTTTATGCAAAGTTTATACTGCGTGACGATATATCCTACGCTCGTAATGTGATAAATCTAAAAAGTACACTTCCAGAAGCATTTATGTATTTACTTTTCCCTTGTTATATTATTGTTTTAAGGGGCTATGGGACATATAGCACCTTTTCTCAGTTATTTACCTGAAAAAAAGAGTTTCAGATTAAAAATTATATTAATATTGTATATTAATATTATATAACATTTTTTACTAATTTTTATCCAGCTGGAGTCATAACCATTACTTTACGCCCTAGAAGTACTTTTCTTTACAACTTTGCGCACAAAATTGCAAAAAAATGTTTTAATTTTATTCGTATTTTAGGTTGAAATAGGACCACTGATTTCAATTTGTCATAAACCATTTGTTTAAAAAAGTAAATATTGTCTTTTTTAAATAAAGATTGTTTAGATGAATAACAAAAAAGTCTGAGTACATGTTTGATCAGAAAATTATTAAAAGATTTGAAAAGAAGATTAATGAATCTGAATGCATGAAAATCGATGTAGATTAATTAATTTAAAAAGGCTTAAATTAAAAAACAGAAGAAAAACAATGGAATATTTATTTGAACATTAAATAGCTGCATTTATTATCATAATAATAATCGATTTTTAAGCTACAATTCATATTTACATAACACTTTTTATTTAATAAAAAACTTAAAGTATGTACATTTTCTATTTATATTTATTATTATATTATAAAATTAATCCATTTGTAAATAATGAGTGATTTGAACTAACTTATCAATTTCTTTTACACAATACCTTTGGTTTCCTAAATTTCAATTTTTTGCTTTTATTAAATCTGCCGAAGTTTATTAAAAATAATGAAAATTGCAATTAAATAATTAATAAATAATTTTATTTTTTGCAAATAACATTTTGTTCTAATTGCAAATAAGTATTGGTAAAAGTGTTTTTCAGTGTTCAAATAACATTTTTTGTATTATATCTTTTTTGTTAAATAAATAGATTTTGTCAAGATATTTTGTAATAAAAATTAATATTATAAATAAAGTCTGATTATTAAATTTTGTATTAATTCTTCACATTGCCGTCAGATGTCGATACTTTATGGAAATCGTTTTTTCGACTGCAGGGCGATCCTTGAGTAGTTAAAAGTGCATCACTGTAGGTGTCACTACTTGCTCGAGGAGGCCTCGGTGGCCACCATATTTCTCTTATGCGCCAGATGCATCTAATGCCGTTGCCATCACTCTCGACAAAATAAACTTGTACAGAGGCGTGAAAGATCCGCATTCTTGTGATTTTTTTTTGTAAAAAGTTTCAACAATTTTAAACAATGTGAAGGTTTAAGTGCTGCTGATACAAATATGGTGGATTATGTTCATTGTGGGCACTACGCTTTTGGAGCTGGTATAAAATCAATAACTGGAAAAATTATGCGTGAGTGTAATCCTTGTTTATTAATTATTTGTTGAATGCATTTTTAACTTATAAACATTAAAGTCGATTTATTTCAATTCTTAATTGTGAGAACAATTTTTTCTTTAATATTCATGATATGAAAAGTTTACTTAGATATCATGACATAAGTTTTAAAAATTAAAGTAGTTATAGGTTATCTTAGATATGCTCTTTGCAGTAAGTGACTTCTACGCCTCTATCGTTGAATATTTGTAATAATTTTAGTGGGCCTACATAAAATCCATGATCAAACGCCCTTTCTGCTCCAAAATTTTATTATTTTTATGGAAAAAAAATTAAACAATTGTATAACAAATAAAATATAATTATAATATTTTTAATGTGGCTTTTGAAACATTATTTTTAATTTAAAAGCTTTGTTTTTCAGCTCAATTATGATTTTTTGCACAATTTTTTAAAACCAATTTAAATGTTAATATTACGAATTTTTAAAAAAATTAAATTACGACACTAATTATTACAAAAAACTATAGCAAAAAGGAATATCAAAAAATTAAATATTCAAATTGCTAGAAATCTGCTTGTACATATAATAATCATTTAGAATTAATTAATTAATTCAGTGATTATTCTACCGAACTCAATATTTTATTTAAAACAGATGTGCCTTTCTAAATGTAAATATAAAAGTTTTACTTTTTGTATAAAAGATTGTTTTTATCATTTAACATTTCTTTTAATTTATGTAAAAAATTTTACAATAACATTTAAATAATCATTTAAAATTAATTAATTAATTCAGTGATTATTCTACCGAACTCAATATTTTATTTAAAACAGATGTGCCTTGCTATAAAAGATTGTTTTTATCGTTTAACATTTCTTTTAATTTATGTAAAAAATTTTACAATAACAAAGATTGCTTAGCATTAGCAATGCAGTCATTTGCTAAAGCAAAACTACGCAGTCGCCATGCGGACGATCAATTTCTTGCTTCTGAACATATATATTTTTTGAGGTTTCTGGAACGATAATTTTTTTAAATTCATTACATCCGTTTGAAAAAAATTACTTATTACTAGTTTACTTTTCAATGAAAAATGATTCTCAGGTTTGTTCTTGATAAAGAACTGAATGATCAATATGTAAATCTGTGGAAATTTAATATATACCCTAACTGCAAAAAGAGTTCGTAAAGAGCTCCTTCGTGTGACATCTGTGACAAAATTCACATAACAGATTTTTTTTTTAATTCCCTTTGCTGTTAGGGTATATTTTAAATTATAGTGAATTCTTATACTCTATTCCAAAATTAAAGAAAATATCGTATATATAAAAAATAATGATTTTGAAAATACTAAATTAACAAAATTATGTTTTCAGTTTAAACTTTGAACAGACAACACGGCAGAATGATGCACTTCAACCGACCTTGGATTCATCACCAGCAGATGGTGATGGAGCAACCATACTATCATTATGCAGTAAATGATTTACAGGCCTATTACTCATCAAGTGACCATCAAGAAGAAGACACCGAACATACAGGGGATGAAATGCCTTCAGAAACGTCAGGCGATCAGAGTCCACATGGCGACATGTTTCGCCTTGCTTTTGCCGCGTCTCAGTGGTCGAAATTAGTTTTAAACGCAGAGGGTCTTTTTAATAAACTAATGTCAACGAACGTATTGCCTTCGAACGAACAACATATACTAAAAAATCAAATCGAACAATGGCTTTGTATGAAGCAGGAATACGAAGAGTGCATTGTCGGCGATGACTCCGGTAGCTTGCAGGGGTTCACGGAAAATACGAGAAGATCGCTCGAAAGAATCGAGGAAGTGACCGAAACTGACGAAAAGACTGACGAATCTAACAACTGGATAAAAATGCAGACGCGAGCAAAAAGTTGTTCGGGTTCGGAAAGCGACGTTGACGATGACGAGGATCAGAGCGATTTGGAGTCAGAAGATCCAGACTTTTTGGATAAACTGGATGACTATATGAAAAAGTTTAAGAACGAAACCGACGAAATAGTAGATTCACAGAAAAATGACTTTTTAAAAAATATTTCTCCAGAGCCAAAGCCAGTTACTGTTAGTAATAGTAGTTTTGTGCCGATTGTTAAACCAATACCTGTTAGAAATCAGGCATCTAGACGAACGTCGATTTTACCCTATTCCGAAATGAGTAATGAATTAGCGGAATTTCAAAAGCAAAATATTAGCTCTAGTAACGTTCAAAAAAATGATGACTATGATGAACATATTTTACCTTCTATGAATGGAAATGAAAACCGCGACAATCAAGAAAAATGCAATAACAACAATAAAAGTTTCGAAGAGGAAACAATGGCTATTGTAAAGGTACAAAATGTCGATGTTGATCCTGAGATTCTCAGTACACTGAAAACTTTGAGGATTAATAATGAAGAAAAACTAACACAAATAAAGAAAATTCAGTTTGATCTAGAATTTGCATACAAACAATGTGAAGAATTGCAAAATGCAATTATAAGCAAAGAAGAATACATTGAAGAAATAATTGAAAACAGCGATACTAGAAACAATGTTAAACAGAAATTACAGAAAAAGAGGAGCAAGATCGAAGAAAAATATCGCTATGCTGAGAAAGAACTTCACAATAAACGGATGCTTCGAGATACAGAAGACGAATCGGCATACCATGGTGAAATAAAAAAGTACGAACGTGCGTTGCAGTATTACGAGAAGAAATTAAAAGAGGCAAAATTTGTAAAGCAAGTAGCTGGAGAATCGCCAAAAACAATAATTTTCTTGAAGGATTCGCTTAGCGCGTCCAAAAAGCAGATGAAAAAATTAAAACAATGGCTTAAGGACGAAGAAGAACAGAAGAAAAAATTGGAAGAAGAATGGCTTGCAAATAAAAAAAGAATTAAAGAGATTGAAGATAAATATGGTCTTAAAGCAAAAAAGTGGAAAGAGCTGTTATCAGAAAGTGAGGACGAAAAAAATTATTTGAGACTCAAAATAAAGTCTGATGACAAAAGTTTAGTTGAAGCGGACGATAAAGAAACATGGCGACGGGAAATTAAACGTTTACGAGATATACGGGACTTTTTGATAGAGGCGAAATGTAGTTACACAAGCGACCGAATTTCTATTACTGCAGAAAAACAGAGACACGTGCTGGTTCTAAGTGAATTTGTTGAAATAATCGATGCACTGATAGAACAGAAAAACGTAATGATTTGTGGAAAATCGAATTTTAATAAAAACAAATCTAGCGATAAAGTAGAAGAACATGCCCGGAGGGAAATTAGTCTTCAAAAATTGTCCCATGACGAGTTAGTGTATCTATTTTACAATTATTTTTATAAAGTCGTGGATCTTAAGCAAAGCTCGAAGAACCTCGAAATACAAAATGCCACTTTAGAGGAGACTCTTAAGCAACAAAAAATAAAACATGAGAAAGTAATGACAGATCTCCAGAAATGGCACGAGCATCGAATCAATGTATTACTAAAATACTGTACAGAAGATAATAGCAGCTCAAGCTACGACAATGGCTTTGATCGAAACAAAGATTCCGAAAGGTTGGCCAAAGAAAATCTAGCGCTGAGAAGAAGGTTGGCTCATTTCGAATCTCTCTTCAAGATAAAAGCCGTTGGATCAAATTCTGTTAAAACTTCGAAACAAGTGTTGAAGCCCGAACTGATGCCACTAGCATTGCCACCGAAAACAACTAAAGTAACTCGCCAAGGAAACAAGCTTATTTTTCTAACGAGTGAAAAAGAAAAGTAAGCTATAAATGCGATTTATTATCTCGTTTTTAATGTCTTCGTTTTTTTGGTACGAAACTGCCAGTGCCAAATTATATAACAATATTTGTGTTGAACACAATGAAAGTGAGATCATTTAAACCTTCACTAGTATTTAATGATCATGAGATCTTTTATTAAAGTGATATTACTTTATTTGTACAAAATTTTATCAATACAAAATTAAGACTTTGTTATTTGTATATATATTTCTTTTTAATTACAGTATTATAGACTTTTTTTACTTTAATTTTTGTATAATTGTATAGTTTGCGATTTATGAACAATATTTTTTGTAAAATATTACTTCCTATTCCATGCATAATTTGTACAAGGAGTAAGTTGATGTTTGGTTGACTATTTTAACACAAAATTTCCAAAAATTTAAGACTTAATCATATTGTAATTTTAAATGCACGAAAAATAATTAATATTATTGAATGCATGAAGAACATTTCAGCGTGCAATAATTATTGCTTAATAATAATTTGAGAAATTAGATAATTCAACCTAAATGCACAACCAGGGTTGCAAAAATGAGTAATTACTCATTTTATAATTGTAATTAAAAATTTAATGATCAATCAAATAGCGGGTTAATTGGTAACTAAAAAAGTAGTTGCCAATCAGATAGCGATTTAATTAATAACTAAAAAAAACAGTTAACAATTAGATGGTAATTTAATTGATAACTATAAAAGTAGTTCACTACTTGCACATAATTATAAAAATGATTTTAGCCAGAATATTCGACAATATCTATAAGCAGTCTTGTTTCCCTCTGTTTTGTAATTTATCATTAAAGTGAAATTTATGAAATAATAATTACTATAATAAACCTTATAATATTATTGTACAATTTTGCGTAAATTTTCGAAGTTACTCTTATTTGATCAATAATTGTTTTCTTACATTTTGTTCAAAATACAGACTATTTTGCTAATTTTTTATAGTATGAAATAACTATGAAAGAGTAACTGTTGATTTACAAATACTTATTTTGATGTGATAATCTCCGTTGTACACTTAATATTCGTACGAATTTTTTCTCATATGTTAAAAGTTTTACTTTTGTAAACTTTCGTCTCTGATTGTAAAATATTTATGCATTAAATTTTGATTCTTCAATTACAACGATGTTTCTCTTATTATACCAAACTACCATTATTATTTATTTACATTAAAAAAATTATTTTTCTTTTTTAAAAAATCTTGAGCTTCAAATTCATTAATTTTAATTAATTTTAATTAATTGTAGGTTTTATATTTTTCCACTAATTACTTTATTTTTATTTTTAATAACAATATGACATATCATTATATTATCATGAACATTTTGTTCATATCTATAGACATGCACACACAAGTAGAGGCGCACGCTGAGAGTAGACTCGCAGCGTACATATAAGCACATCACGGCTTCAGCGACTTTTGCCGGAAACCTTCTAAAATCGCACAATATACAGTGAGATTCTCGTTGGTGGAGTACCTTGAGATCTTCTGCTGTCTGCGAATTTGAAAACGGCGTGCGCGCTCCGCGAGTTACGCTCAAGGTCTATTTCGACAGAAAAGAAATGAGTGCCCTAATGGCTTGAAGTGTCGGTACTTTATCTGAATATTCCCGGATGAAGAAGAAACTGGAGGAGTTATGATTTTCGCAACCAGTCACATCTCTACTTGCGGAATTTTAGGTAACGTTAAAAACAGAAAAGACAATTTTTATTTGCATTCCTAAAATTCTAAAATTGTTTTTAATTTATCATAGTTTAAATATTTCCGCTTAAACGTTCTTGAATAATTTAATGTATTATTTAAAAAATTAAGTAACACTGCAGTGGTGTAAATTACCTTAAAAATCAAAACTTTAATTATTTTCGTTATCGCTTATAAAAATTGAGTGATGTTCACTCTTTGCGAAAAATTTATAACCCTTTTAAAAATTTGACTTTCTTTAAAAATTGTAAATAATTTATTAAATATTTTTAATAAATATAGTAAGATAAAGAAATCAATTCTCATTGTGCTAAATAAAAAAAAACCCGCATTGAAACAGAATGCCCTCAAGACCCACTAAAAATCCCCACTGAGGCGCAAAAATAAAAAAAAAGGTCTCATCGATCGTACGTGCTATTCATCACGATAGAACCGGAGCAACTTTCGATCGTCACAGGCCTCGCTGGTCTCTCCAAGAGCCGAGTGTGCAGTCCCCGGTGTGACGCTCGGTTTAATAGCCGCCGCTGTGCAACGGATGTAGGGTGCTGCTGGGCTCTTCATTTTCAATAAGGCGCACAACCTCCTCCCTCCTCCTCCTCCTCATCCCGCCGTCGACTCTCTCGGCCATCAGCCGAAAGGGGGATAAAAAAAAAAAAAAAAATCGCACTCGTCTGGTATGCAGGCACGCAGCCCAGTGTTTCCACAGCGCGAGCTTGATAACGAATTTTTTTTTTTTTTTTTCGCCAACGACCGGAGAGGTGTAAGCGCGAGCGCGGATCCCACCGCTCTGTCCGTGATATAATAGGTGCATCTGCACACGCTCGCGCCGCTACGTCGCTCGGCGCGGGTTCACTCGACTCGCGCGCCGGAGGCTACCAGTCACGGCCCACGAACGCCTCGAGGAAGGAAGAGCTTGCGAGCTCCGCTTTTTCAGGGTAAACTTTCTCAGCAGGCGATAGTACACGTTTCATCGGTGCTTTTGAGATCGAGTCGATGGCAGTTTCTTTTGTTGAGAAGTTCGTGATTTCTAGTAGCTGCCGTTGAAGGTAAAACAATTTTTTTTAAATAAACGTTTGAAGAACGGGCTACGTACATTCCGTTTAATTAAGTCGTACGATTTTTTTGGAATTTTCAATAAAGTGCACTCTCGTATAAGTGTGAATAAGAGAAATTTGCGGATTTTTAGTTTGAATGAGTACTTCCGGTCGATTCCGCGCAAAGATAGCAAATAATAATCGTTATTATTTTATTGACGTGGTGAAGCTTACGCCTCCCTTCTTTTATAATAGATCGCCACCAATCCGTGGAGGGAAAAAACTAGTGGCCCCGGCTATTCTTTTAAATCTTTGATGCTCATTAGTAGTACTGCTGTTAAGGGGGTATGAGGGTTATAAATTTTTTTAATTTTTGTGCGCCAAGAAATACGTAGATTTTATTCATACATTATATAATTGTAATAAGTAATAGTTGCTGTAAAATGTGCAAAAATGGTTGAGTTTTTAATGAAATGCTCTCTTAGGATGAAGTCAGTGGTGGTTCAAACGTTTAATTCTTAAACACGTACAGATAACAATTTAATTTTTTTTTCACGTGTCACAGCTGAAAATATTGTTACTCAAAGCCTCTTTGGACTTTTTTTACATAAGCAGCTTAAAATAAATATGAAAATAATTATTTTGAATTACATAAATAACATCAGACCAAAGAGATTTTGATTACCTTTATTTTAAGCTAGTTTATGAAAAAATATTAAAAATGATGGTCTGTACCCTGTGTGCAAGAAATAGGCGTTCCAACAACCACTGATTTCTACCTATTCTAAAGGAATTTTTCATTCAAACCTGGAAAAATTCTGCACAAATTTGCACCAATTATTATTGGTTAAAATTGTATGATTTATTATCAAAATCTGAGTATTATTTTGAAAAAAATAAAAATAAATTTATAACTCTCATACCCCTTTAATTATAAATAATTATTATTTAATCATATTTTATAAGAAAAACGATTAGTAGAAGATAGAACACAAATGTAGAATAAGAGTTATTTTAATTCATCGGGAATGATTTTAAATTAAAGCATTTGATTCTCGAAAATCTTACGCAATGCCGTTATTAATTTAAAATTATTGTCGCTGTGCCTAGCTGGCCCCAATGCTGTTCGAATACGCTCATTCTATAGTACAGTAATTCATCGACTATTTTGAATTACGATAAAAATATTAAACTTCAGGTAATATAGAAATTAAATTTTTATTAATAATTCATTGTAACTTTAATGTTATGGAATTAAAATTTTTGTTAATAGATTTTCTCTTTCATTCACTAAAATATAACGATTAAACAATTGATCGTTTTGAAACGTTTCCACCAGATTTCAATTTAAACTAAAAATTAAGAAAATTAACGCGACACGTCGCAGTGAGATTAATCGGTGTAATATAAATAATTAACCTAGCAACGTAAAAAGGAAATTCAAATGAAGATGCATTAAACGCAAGTCAATGGTTTCATGGTCGCCGCTTAAAAAGTTTAAAGTGGCGACTGCGCGTGAGACATCCCCATGCCCATGATGAAAATAAAAAAATTAAGACCACCGCGGGATATCGCTCTTTTCCCTTTTTTGCCTTCCGATGCGCAGAAAAATCCGGCTGCTCGCGAGGTGCCGATTGAGCAACATGCTGCCGGACGAGATGACGGAGGAGTCGGCGCTGCGCCGCGACGAGATCAATCAGCGAGGCGCGGCGACGGGAGGCGAGTGCCCGGGGAGCAACGGCATCGCGAAAAACGGCCTGACGAAGGAGAGCGGCAATGGCTTCGCGGCCACGGTGGAAAGGGAGGATGCAGCGACGAAGAGCGAGAGCGCGAAAAGCTCCGCGAGATTCTACGGCCAACAGGTGATTTGGCGGAACGTCATTGCGATCGGTATATTCCACGCCTTGGCGGTTTACAGCTACGTCACTTTTCCTTACTTCCAGCGATGGAAAACTTTAGTTTTTGGTGAGTCCATTTGCTTATTTATTTATTAATGTACTTTTTATAAAGTAAGATCAAATTTAAATCACCAACATAGAAGAACTACCTTTATTTTGATTATTAAGGTCGATCTTTTTTTTTACTGCTTTCATCGGAACGACTGTAATTGTATTTAAAAGCAGAAAAGATTTAATAAGATATTACTTATTTCTGACCTTTTACAAAAATAAATTATACATCGATGCGAATAGCAATGAATCGATGGATACCGATCACGACTGAGCAGTTTTCCGAAAAGTTTATTTAAAAACTGGAAAAATTTATCACTTTTTTATTGTAATAATGAAAAAGATTACCTGTGAAGGCTTTATCAAGCAAGGGATCGTCGATAATAAATGAAGGCAAAATATATAGGATATAAAATGAATGTGCATCCAAGTACGTTATTCAAGAGCATCATATTACTGTCTCTGTTTACAGCTTGGTTGACGGCTATCTTTGCGTCCTTTGGAGTGGGTGCTGGTGTCCACCGTTTATGGACTCATCGTTCGTATAAAGCGAAAACACCACTTAGAATACTGCTGTTATGTTGCTACTCTACTGCAGGAATGGTATAATATTTTTGTCTCGCTTCTACTTGCATTATGCGAAAATAAAAGAGGTCATTAAACACCCTTTAACATTACATTACAAATTTTTAAATATAAAGTGTACTGCTTTTCTCGATTATGCACCAACATAATTTTATACTTGTTTTAAAACGCTAAACATAAAATAACGCGAAAAGACAACTTTTCAGTTCAATAAGAGTCGAAGAAACTTTCGCGAACAGTCTTGATGATGGATACCCAAGTCATGTTTCCCTTGCTAATATAAAAGTTGCTCAGATGGAAGTTGGCGTCAAGCATAATGTGCTTCCACTGTATTTCTCAGACCTGAAATTCTTTCCTTGCAGAATTCAATATACAACTGGGTGAGGGATCATCGAGTCCATCATAAATTTTCAGAAACCGACGCAGATCCACACAACAGCAAACGAGGATTTTTCTTCTCCCACGTGGGCTGGTTAATGTTGCACAAGCATCCAGACGTTAGAAAGAAGGGCCGTCTGATTGACATGAGTGACATAGTAGATGATCCTGTAGTAGCGTTCGGTGAAAAGTTCGTATCAATTATATCGCCCCTGCATGGTGTTCGATAGACGTATTACATAATCGTGCTTTTTAACACGTTTTTTAGTTTGCTTTTGATGTTCTTATTTTTATTTTGTTATTTAATTATTATTACCTTAAAATTGGATTAAAATCAAATTTCAATGATTATTATTTATAAACTTGCATTAAGCTTTATTGTACATTTTAACAATTTTTCATATTTATTAATGACAAAATAATTAGTATGTACTGCGAACTGCGTAAAATCTATTAAGTCTGTTTAATAATTTCGCTAATTAAATTTTTAAACATATCTTTTACATTCATTGAAAATAATAGCATGGAATATTTTTGATTATACATAAGCTTATAGGTACTTCTTCTTACAGGTACTTTATACCACTAAAAATTTTATTTTGTTTCGTTCTGCCAACAATTATTCCTGTGTACCTTTGGAACGAAGATTGGTACTATGCAATTACATCTCAGATTTTTATGCGTTATTCTTTCGTTCTGAATGCTACATGGTGTGTCAATAGCGTAGCGCACATGTTTGGCTGGCGACCATACGATAGGTGAGTTATTTTCTATCTAAATTTGAATATGTGATAATCATCCATATTTTATACTTATTCAATGTGCGTCGTCGTTCACTTATTCGAATAGCTGAGTGACTATTCACGTTAAATAAGTGAGTATGAATGAAATTCAATTATTTAAATTAATAGCGTTCATTTAAAAAATTTTAATTAGAACTTTTTAAATTTAAAACGTGCAGATTAAGGACGAAAGTAAAATCCCAAATGTACAGTTCATGAACTTCATAAACTTATTTTTTACCTCATTACACTGTCTCTTTGATGTTTTTAAAATAAATTTTTATAATATGTATCCAAATAATTGGGAAAGCTTTTACAATTTAATTAAAAAATTTAATTAGTTATTTAAATTTCAATTTTATTAAGCTTCTATACATATCAATATTACGCGCAAATGAGTTTTAAAAAATAATTTCCATCTCTAAATATATGGATTGCTATAATATACATCTTCATTTTAACACATTACTCTCAAACCTTCAGTAAAATACAAATCCAAACGCTAACACCAGCCTTCAACTTCTTCTTCCTCTTCTTCTTGGTTTAATGACTAGGGGACACATACGTGCATCCTGCTGCGCCACCATTCGGGTTATGTACCAGCCTTCATCCTCTCTTAAAAAATGATGGCAGGATATTGTGAAGCCTCGAAAAAAGAGATTTGATTGAATAATAGTTATAAAAATCCGCTGGCGCCAAAATTCAAAATGTTTTAATATATGAATTTTATATTTTACTTTAACTTTAATTAATTTTGGTTTATTTAAATAGAGTAAAGAGTAGTGAATTAATAAATAAAACATAAAGTTTTTAAGAAATTGAGAAAAAATCTCAATACAAATGATTCTAACGTCTGCAAATCGTAATATCACTTTGAATAACTCTAAATAATCGTATAAGGAACAACTTTATTTGCTTATAATTTAACTCGACCTTAAATATTTCATGAATATAAAGAACGTATAAGACGTTATGTAAAAACACAAAGGGGGGGGGGGGGGATATTAAGAATTTAAATGTTTATATAAAAAAAAAAAAAAAAAAATTATAATAATAATAAGGAATTTTAATTTTAATATAAGACATCGTAATAAATATATTCGTCTGCCATCCACCGTTAGAGTTATTCAAACTGATAAAGTTTTTAAATTTTCTAATTGCACTTCAAATTCATGTATTAAATATCTTCGTTAATAAATCCTGATACATTAAAATCTGACACGTTTGGCAGAACGATCGCGCCAACGGAGAACATGCTGATCTCGTACTTGACGGGCGGCGAGGGCTGGCACAACTACCACCATGTCTTCCCCTGGGACTACAAGACCTCGGAGATCGGCCACATGTTCATCGACATGAGCACCTACTTCATCCGCACTTTCTCGGCGATCGGCTGGGCCTACGACTTGAGGCAGCCCTCGGCCGATCTCATAAGGTCAACGGTCGCGAGGAAAGGCGACGGCACCTACGCCGAGGTTCCCTTCCTGTCCGAAGAGGCGAAGGCGGCCATGTGACCGGGCTAAAGTTCCACCGGCCCCTCTTCTCCATTCCCCTCTCCTCCGAGCCCCTGCGATGCAGCCTCGGCCAATTTGTCAATTGATCGATCGTTCCATTAAGTCGTAAGCGTGCAATAAGAGTCAGAATAGTTCTCGAAGCATCGGCTGGGAAAAGGAGCAATTCGCGCGTCGTTGGTAAATTTATTGTCGATCGGAAGGCACCATTGTTGTACACAATTGAGTAGTTAGTATAACCATATTTTTTATACTAACGAGGTAAGTTGAAAAAGCGTATGAACTTTTATTTTCGTTTAAATTGGGAAATATTGTTGTTGAATTCTTGAGGTGGAGTAATTTAAGTATTTGTTTGTAATAAAAAAGGTTGTGTGTATTATTATAAACTTTGAAAGTTTAATATCATAAAGGAAAATATTTATTATATTTACGTACGGAATATTACTTCGGGGCATGCTCGTTATTTCGATTAAAGGAGAAATAAGTTGTTACATTATTGCAATTATAATAAAAAGTTTTGTATAAAGCATACGCATTGTTTTTCATTATTCCAAATGTCGAATGTTTAATTAAAATTTATAATTGTACTAAACTAAAAGTTGCATTTGCATAAGAGAAAAGCTCTTTTTAAATAATTGCTTCTGAAATTTGCCGATTAAACCATTGTGAAGATTCAAATTAAAATAAAAGGAAAGCGAAAATTATAGTAATAACAAAATAAAATATTATGAAAACACATAATTCAGACAATAAATATGTTTTTATTACACATATATTCGTACAAGGGTTACATAATATTAATACATGTTCATTTAACTGTCCAGCAATTAAACACGCTGCATTTGTTTTTTTTTCATCATAAAGGATTATGCGTTATTGAGTAGTTGCAGTTGTCGTACCTTTTTCTTAGTTTCTCTCTCTTTATTTTTTTTCTGAAAAACACTGTTACAGCAGACTCGATGCGGAAGTAATAAATAATAATAATTAAAAAATGAAAACAAATAACAGACAACAACGACAGCGTTCAAAGTGGAGAGTCTCTTTAATAAACGCCGCTCCCGACTCACTCGTACCGAGACTGTATTTACCCCTTTCTTCCCTTCCTCGCGAACTCCTTTTTTTTCGCTCGGCGAGAGGAAGCTACGGCCGCTCCTTTTCGCGTTCCGAGCGAAAGAGAAATAAAAAAATTGAAGCCAAACATTAGTTCGCCGCTGAACTTTTTCTCATCTCTACGTCCATTATGTGAGAAGCGCCGGGGCTCGTGAGTCGAAGCACAAAGCGAAGAAAGCGGGCCTCGAGATAAATCATTATAACTTCTGCGTTTACCCCCCTTTTTTTTTGTTTTTCTATTGCAGCCGCTCGCGCGCGCGTACTCGTTCCTTCAATTTCCCGCTCGCTTCGTTCCCTTTCCGTTTCCTTATTACAGCCGATCGCATTGCAGTTTTTCGAAATTCAATAACGACTCCTTTTTTTTTCTCGTAAAACAAAACAGCACACACAACGAAGAGGTAAAAGGAAGGAAACGTAAAATTTAGAGAAAAAACGAAAAAAAAAATGTTTAGGCTTAACCCTAGAGACTTAAAGGCTAAAATTATCAACCAAACCTTGGTGACCAGCACCAGACACTCGCTAGGTTCAATGTCTATGACACACACATCGATAATTACTTGTATTTTTATTTTTTTTTCTTCATAAACTAATGCGGTTACGTCGGAGTTTCTTTAAGGTACTCTACACTCGAATTTTATCTCTACGGACTTCTCTCGTTTGCGTTTCATGTTTTTTTTTTTTTTGTGTGAACGTTCGCGAATCACCTCTTTTTTTTTGTTGGGAACAGGCGCTCGCGATCATCGGCTACGAGGCGCCGCATTCCTGGTTTTTTTTTGTTTGTTTCTGTTTTGTTCGCAGGCTATACACGATGGGTTTTTGTTTGTGCTCGATTCGCATGATGATCGGTATACTTCGCGCGCATTTTTTTTTGTTTTTTATTCTAGCCGTCGATGGTGTCGCTAGCGGATTATGAGAAGCTTGTCGATATTCAGTCGCGAAACATGTGTTTTTTTTTTTTGTCGACGCAATTGATTAATACGCTGTTGGTACACCTTTTTTTATTTGTTTGAACAACGTTTTTCTCTGTTTTTTTGTTTGGTTCACGTTTCGAAAAGCTCGAAGGGCGTACAAGAATTTCCCGATCGGACATTATCTAAATAACGACGTATCTGCATGCGTGTGACTACCGGGCGCAAACGGAGACAGATGCGCGAGTGATTCTACCCCGTCGCACGAAAGAGTCGGAAGAAAACTTCGAATTATCTTTTTTTTATGTTAAGGTGGTTCCGGTACTTTTTGAAAATCCACAATAAAAATTATAAAAAATACGCTAATGAAAGTATGACTTATCTATTCGAATGTTGATCCCGTAAGGTCATTTTTCAAATTTTATAGGAAATGCATACTGAAATATTGTCATTTTTC
This sequence comes from Eurytoma californica, assembly GCA_035586675.1. Classification (NCBI taxonomy): domain Eukaryota; kingdom Metazoa; phylum Arthropoda; class Insecta; order Hymenoptera; family Eurytomidae; genus Eurytoma; species Eurytoma californica. The sequence continues at coordinate 16,997,081 of JAXIUT010000001.1, read as the reverse complement.
TTTACAAAACTAAAACGAATTTGTAGATTTTTAATTATAAGTTTCTGTCGCATAAAAAATATTTACTTATCAAAATAAAACAAGATTCTAATAACTAAATAAAATCAAGAGAATTGCACATGATCGATTATTACTTATGTAATTCAATTACTACTATCTAGGTTTGATTAAAAATATAGGTATCACTGCTGCACCTTTTTATTGAAGTTTATGAGAAGAAAAGAAAAGGAACCACCTTAACTAGATTTATTTTTATCCTTTTTTCAAAGTTCAGTACTTATTTAAAGTAATAGTGTCCATTAAAACTAAGGAGTTAAATTAAATTTCTCTTACAATATACCTTAAAATTCATTAAACATGTGAAATCCATTGACTTTTCACATTGATAATAAAATTATTTATATAAAAAATCCTTAAAATATAATTATTGTATCTGTGCAATTTATCACTTTTACCTACTTTATGACAGTTTAAAAATCACAAACTATTCTTGTGGCTTTTTAAACGATGTTAGAATACTTCATCGAGATTCTACGTGAAACGAAAGAGAAAAAAAATTATTTACACACAATTGGTTTTCTTTTCAAGCACAAGTTAAAAAAGTTGTTAAAACCTTCGGTTATAAAATTATGATATTAGAAAACAGCTCAAATATTATCGAATACAAAATTCTTTTTAATTGACACGCTGAATTTCAAAAATATTTAAGTAATTTGTTTTACACCACGTGCTTTACTGTTCTTGAACATGTCATTTACGCTGTTTACTATTAAAATGGCGTTTCTGTTTAAAACGAGGAGCAGCTCATACTGATATTCTGCTTGTAAAAAATACGACCTCTCGTATTTTTGTACTTCATTAATAATAGTTTAGTTTAAAAAATTGAACGACAGGATCTTCGCGCAAGCGAAAAAAAAAAGAATAAAGAGCATTTGTTTAAATTCGCCTTGTGTATCTGGACTTTCGGAGATCATCGCGTTTGAAAATACAGTGGCAGATTCGAGACAGCGCAAGACTCGCGGAGAATTTTCGTCCGACTCTCTCAAGGACGAATCCTGGATTTACTACGATTACGAACCGGTAATAAAGGTAGGTAATACCATAATGACGACTGCATTCCCCTCTTTTTATATTTTTTTTCTTTACGAGAAGTGGACTAATGGAGCTTCCTCAACCTTCAACATGCAATATGAGAGAAAGGACTTTTTGTTTTATCTGCGTTACTTTTTTCGCTTTTTTTTCGTCTTCATTTGTATTTTTAATTTTTTTTTCCGTTAATTTTTCTTTTCCTTAAAAAACGACTATATCCACGAAATTCGCACTTGTCTATGACACTGTACATCATTCGCAGGTGCTGCGTTATATATAAACATCGTAGCCACTTTTCTTACGAATTAATTTTAATACAAACCTGAAAGGCCAGCTTTTACGCAGTTATATATTAAAATTAATTTCTTTCCTTTTCGATGAGAAAGTAACGGGTTCGATAAAGAAGGGATTTACGCAAAAAAAAATATAGAAGGAAACGAAAGAAAAACGAAGAAACGACGTATTTTTTTTTTTTGTTAATCACGATAGTCGCGCACTTCTAACACAGTTGAACTCTAGTATTCCTTTTTTATTTTTGCCACGGTGTCGGGGTTCGACGCACACTTAAATTTTTCTCCCCCCCGACAAGCCGCGCGATCGTTCGCCTTGGGCGATCCACCGAACTACTTTATTCGCAAGCACCAATAGTGAGCAATCCGCAGACTCAGTATTTTTTTTTTTTCTCACTCCGCTTATTTATACTTTCGAGAGACTTGTTGCCGTCGATTTGTCCAGGCGACAGAGTTGCTTGCCTTCAGCCCTCTTTCCCTCGCTTTTTCTTTTAAATAACCGGCCTCCGGAGCGCGTTAAAAATTGCGGGCAACTCGTGTCCTTTATCTCCCTGCCGCTTCGAAAATTGCGCCGACTCTGCAGCCCGAACAAAGCTCGCGCTTCGGCTACGCGCCTAAAAGAAGGGACGAACGAACCGAAGAAACCTCGAGGAGTCACTCTCGGGCTAACGAAAAAAAAACGCGTCTCCGCTCGTTCGCCAACACCCCCTCGTCACTCTTCGCTCCTTTTTTTTTTATATACCCTATTCGTTCCTCGCACGTACATAGTATTTTTTTTTTCTCTTAAATCATCTCTAAAACTTTGAAAAATCCGTTCCACCTCAAGCGGAAAAAAACACATCGTGGACTTTGATATATAAAGAAGCCTCTGAAGACTCGATTTGTTTAGTAATATAATTTTCTCTCTCTTTTTTAATTAATTTTTTTTTTTCACTGGACGCTATCCCGCAATATAAACGTTCTTTGGTGATATGTCGTTAGAAAGTATCAGTAACCCGACTACAAGGAGTTTTTTGTTTACTTGGAAGAAAAAACAAGCGCAGTGCACGTAGCGTCGCGGTGCCGCCTACCTTCCTCTCTCATCTCGCTCTTGACAAACTCCCGCCGCGACGGGGCGGTTACTCCCCCGCATCTCGCGCAGGAGAGGAGGAAGTTCGAACTTCCTCGGGCGCCGGGAGAACCGCTCCATCCGGGGATTCCCTGATGTGTGCACATCGTACCGAGTCGGAGACGCCCCGCGGCCAGCTGACGCACGGCACTTCGTACCAGCCGAGTCGCCTCCCGCAACGAACGCAACTAAAGAAAGGATCGTTCTTTTTGGCTTCCTCGCTCTCGTTCATACGCGTTTGCTCTCGTTTTTTTTTTTTTTTGTCGTTTTTCTTTTTTTTCTTCGGTTGTCTCGCTAATCTCGTTTTAATTTTAAGCTCGTCCTGGCGCGCACTCGCGGGGAGCCGCGCTCTTCGGCCGATCCGGAGGTGGATCGCGGCCGCCTCGGTCCTCGCTCGAGGCGCCGCTCGCGGAGACTCCCGCGGGGGGAGGAAGGAGGGGGGGAGGGTGGAGGAGGTGTACACGGGAGGCGCGAGCTAACGAGCAGGGGTGACGGGGAGAGCGCGGGGCGCGCTTCTCGCGCATCATTGGCGCACGCGCCACCAGGTCTGCTGCACCTTCTCGTAGAGCTTTTTGCAGAAGCCGGCGAGCCTCCGTCACATCCCGGCGTCGCCGGGCGCCTCCTCTGGGTCGCTGTTGTTGCCCTGGTCCGTCGACAGGCTGCGCGCCTTGTCCGGGCTGCCCGTGTCGCCGTGCGGCTCCTCGCCCTCCTCCAGCGTCATCTGCGGATTTTGAGACAACGAATTGCTTAGTTTTTTTTTTCGCGTAAAGTAGCGCTGTTAATTTTTTTATAAGGAAGCGGTATTTGCGTCCGATATGGCTGCGGAAGAAATAAATGTACAATATTATATTTTTTGGAAAGAAATTGTATATAGTGGATTAAAAAGATCATTTCTGTTTACTTTTTGTAAGTTTGTTTAAATTAGTTTTAAATTATTTTCATTCATATTTTTTTACTTAACGACATTGACCTTTGTAATCCTATTATTGAAGAAAACATGTAATATAGTTTTAAGTTGTATTCTAAATCGCCTATTAGACACTTAAATAAACTCTATTCATTGCAATTTCAGTAACATTTGATTGTAATTATTAGAAAAAGTCAACTCAATCGGTTTTCAGTTATTAAAAACCTTTTTTTTAATTAGTTAAATGATAATTAATCAATTAATTGGAATTGGATCACCCGTAGCGATCTCTAGATGCCTATAAGCACCCAGGTCTTAAGGTGGATTATATATGCAATTGAAACAGTAAACCCGTAACCGGGAACGGTGTTTTAGAATCTCCCTGGCGGAAAATGTACCATGTAATACTACGTAATACGCTGTATCTAGGCTTCAGGGCATCTTAATTTAAATTAGAACACCATCGATGTAAATGATTCGCACTTTCACATATAGAAATTCGAACTGTCAGCTGTACGAAGCATTGAGACAGAAATTAATTTATCATTCTTTATGTTAAATGGATTATATAAACTAACAATACCGATTGTATATATTCATGAGAATATTCAAACATATGGGAATAATTTTTTTTTCTATTTTAGATCTTTAAAATAGAATACTTCTAAATTTTACAACTGATTACTAATTGCAATTACCAGAAACTTTTAATTAAAAAATCATATACAATTTTTAATAATTTCAATTGGAAAAATCAATTGCAAAGTCATAATTTAAAATCATTGTTTAAAATTGGTCTTGAATAGATTATAATTCTATTATACAGAGTGATGGTACCGATACTTAACAAAATAAAAAAAAAATCAATATTACAGTAAAGTGTTTTTTAAAGAAATAACAAAAAAATACCTGGAAATGCATTCTATCGCACTGCTGTTGGTCGCCGCACTGCGCGGAGTAGTCCGGCGGCGGCGACGGCGGTATCATCGACTGGTACCAGTCGCGATTCTCCTCCAGAGTGTCGAGTATCTCCTGGGCGTCGGGGTGCACGAGGTCGGCCCAGGTCTCCCAGAGCGGGTGCACGATGTAGTCGATGAAGCCGACCTGCGACTTCTCGATCGTCGCGTTGTGCCGGTCGCACATCGGGCTGATGTCCATGTTATTCTCGCGCTCCTTGTCGCCCTGCTGGAAGAACTCCTCCATCAGTAGGTCGACCCAGCGCCGGTACAGCGGCAGCGGCTTCGTCGGGTTCGACAGGTCGGCGCAGTGCACCAGATTCTCCAATACCTGCGGAGGGAGATACACGGCGAATTAGACTCGAGGTTACTCCCGGATTTTCGCTAGGGAATGGTACAGCACGAGGAGGCGTGTGAGTGATTATAGGATGAATCTTTCCTCGGGGCGAAAGACTTCGGGATTCTTTTAGATCCCTTTAGAAAGGATTTGTCTGATTTAGTGGCGGCAATTTATAAGAAAAGTATCGGGATTTAAGAAATCTTAAGGAAAACTTCGAGGGATGACTTATGGTGCGCAGTGCAATTCATTTCAAGAGAAAAGACATCTAGAGCGTTATTAAATTGTTTTGAGTTGTATTGTACTTTTAGCTAATTGTTCCAGGGGTAATTCTTTATCGTCGAGAAATGATATCTAAAAAAATTTAAAACTCTTAAATGACCAATCATTTTATTACGAACTGACGAGATAACCACTGATTCTAGATTTTAAAATTATTGTTAAACTTTTGTTAATCAAAGTAGTAATGAATTAAGGTGGTAATTGAAGAAATGAAATGAATTACCTGAATTCGGTCGGTGTAGTTGTCAAGAAGTAGTACGCCGGAACCAGCGACTTTCTTGGTCTCCACCATGGTTTTGAGGTCGGCAAGGAGGGACATGTGTTTGGACATATCCGTCGACAGTACCATGTCTATGACCATCTTCCTGAGGGTCTGGCGCTGCTTTTTCGTGCAGTTCACAAATATGTCGCAGCCTTCATTTTGGAGTAATTTGAACGCGACTGCCAAATGATGATTTTCTAACACGGATTCATCGTTGTACATCAAAGCTAATTCTGAACCTATTGTACAAACGGGTTTTCATCCATTAGTAATCAAACGATAAAATGGCGATTGATCTTTTGAAAGAAAATATAATTCAATCGTTGATCGCATTATTCTTACTTGAGTTGATGAGAAATTGGTTGGTGAGACCAGGATGATCGACGTCATGAATGGTAGCAGCGAACAAAGCGGCTGTTATTTCTAACGGTGTGAATACAGACTGAAATATTAAAACAAACATTAAATGCCTGCCCGCAACGAAGTACATTCAGTATTTATTAATAAAATCAATAGCATTTTTATGAGGCAATTAAATTATTTATACACCCGGAAAAATTCGTTATCGCGTATCGGGTATTATTATCTTTTACGCTCTGATCTTCGGTAATTGTACAATAGCTTGTTTACCCCCATTCGATCGCAAACAATTAACTTGCTATCGTTCGATTGCCGTTTCACGGTACTTTGCCTTTTATCTGCCTTGAAATTTAACGCAGCGGAGGAAACTGGATTAAACATATCGAAAGTCCGTCAAGCTTAACCGGCCGGTGTATTCTTAGCGTTGTCATGAATTTAGCTTAATCCTAAAATAGCGGAGGACCAAAATTTTGCTAAACCACTTTCCACTGGGCGTCCGCTTTAATCCCATTGAATATGTATGGGCACGCATTTGAATGCAAATTAAATCAGGGTCGTACAAAATTAACAAATTCCATTGTGTCCGCTAAATTTTTCGAAGACACTCCCACGACAAAATATGGTTTTTCTGCGGGGCTTCGCAGAGTGTACATAATGTTTAACAGCTAATCCGAGTTTGCTTTGAACTTTCGCAATCTAAAAAAAAAAGAGGTAGCCAATGTATCCCGTACCGTAGTTTTCTTTGAAAATTGCTTTTTAATGCGGAGAGTAAACTTTGTTGTTTAACTAATTCAGGAGTTCACTGCACGACGTTTGCGAATAGAACGTTATGTACACGCAATCAGTTTTTAAGGCGTATTTTTAGAATTACGTTGGTTGGTCTGGGGGTATGCAATATTGGTTTTTTATAAATAAAATAGAACACATTTAATTTTTTGAACGATACGTTTTTAATATTAGCTAAACATAACGCATATTAGTAAAATTATCAAACCTTTCGTATATTTATAGAGTACTTCAGTGAACCCGTCACGAAAATTACACTAGGTAGGCGACTTTGAACATTTTCAAAGTAATATGTAAACTAGTAAATTGAGAATAATATGTATATTTAAACAATATTTTGCTTTGCGTACACAAGATTGGAATTTGTTATAAATATTAAAAAGTTATATCGTAAACAAATCTAAAATAATATGCAAAACTGAAAGAGAAAATTTAATTGAAATAAAATTTAAAAAAAATGCTGTAAAATATTCTTCTCATTGCTATAAATTATTTACCTTTTAATTTACATAACGCTGCACCGCATAAAAGCCCTATATCCTGCATAAAATTTTATGCCGCAAAAAAATGCGCGCAAAAAGCTGGCGTATCGGTGATCGGAATGAAAGCGCGAAGAGGAAAAAAAGAAGATACCGCAACAGCGGTCACAGCGAGCAATTTTCGCGACATCAATAATCAAAGATTTGCGCCGAGTAATTCAACAGGAGGTGAATAATTCAGGTTGGCTCCGTAAACGTCGTCGCGTTGAATAATTCAACGTTATCAGTGTGCGCCGCGCGAATACCCCCGGGTTGCTCGTCAACTTATCTCGTTGCGTTTTATCACATCGTCATTTAAATATTAGCAGGGAAACCCTTTCACCGCCAGCTTACGTCCTATGCTTGTAAGGAGATACAATGCCTTTTACGGCGGCTCCCGGTTACGCAATTCTACTTTTGTTACTTGGATATTTAAAACGAGACCTTTACTTCTCTATTTTATTCTCCAATTTGCAATTTCAATTTTTTTGTGATTGGATGGTTAAAAATATAAGGTCTCGTTATAAAAAAGTGCGCAAAAATATTATGTTCATTGAATTGCAATTTCTTTTGTTTTTTTTACTTAATAAATATTTTTATAGATCTAACAATTAAGTTTGTACGTCTAGTCAGATTTTCATACTTTTACAGTATAAATTTTGTTTTAATGTAATTGGAAAAAAAATAAATAAATAAAAAATTATTAAACATTATATGGAGAATATATCAAAATATATTAATAATGCCTTTAAATCGCGAATTTACAAGGTCGAATTCTAAGAAAGTCATTCCGTGAATATTATTTCTCTCTCAAGCTTCCTTTCTCTGATCTGCAGCAAATCAATAATCTTGTAAGAGATGTTCAAAACATCTGCTGCTACTTGTTATGGTAGAATAAAAATGACTTTAGAGAAGCGAAGTGAATTGCATTAAAGTAAATTAAATCATTTTACAGTTCTGACAAAATTTTTTTCATTAAACCGTCATTTATTTACGATCAAATATTGAATATGCTGCTGAACAAATAATCAAATTACGCGACTACTCCATCATAACGGTCGTAAAACGGTAGCATTTTTTCATCATCGAAATGCCGCCATTGACCTACATAAACGTAAAATCCGTCAACTGCGCTTCCAATTTAAAATAATCTCCACTTTTGCGCGCTTAAACCGAAAGCCCGTGAAAAAATCTTGAAAGGCAGCTTAAGTCGATCCCGAAATAAATAACAAATTAGCCCGCCCGCCCGCTCGCTCGCGACGCAATTAATTTTCCCCGCCTCCGCGGGGAGGAAAAAAAGTTGCAAAGTCGAAAATAATTGCGTCTCCTCGCCATATTTCAGCTTCACCCGCGAGTAATGCACCCATCAGGAGCCTACAAATTACGGCGACAGCGAGCGGGAGGCGGAATAAAAAGGCGCCGGGGAATACATCACCTTCCGCTGACTAATTTATTGTCGAGCCGACGCGGATTGAAAAAGGGGGCCCATTTCCTACTCCTCCCGTCCCTTTTGCACCAGTTCATCCTTCGCTTTATTTTTCGCGCCCACCGCCATCTTTGGTCAGCTCCCTACCCCGTCCACCTTTCAGTTTATTATTCGACGCTTTTATAAGTGGACATTTTCGAGTGTCAATACGAAAGTTCGAACATTTTTAAAGGACCACGCACACAATACATAGGATTTTGGGTACCCGTCAAATTGGTTCAAACCAATTTGACGGGTACCGAAAATCCTATGTATTGTGTGCGTGGTCCTTTCTCGAGCGTGAAACTTTCCTTGCTGAAATATGTATGATTCAAAGTTTATTTTTAAACTAATTCGTTGAGTGCTTCATAAGTTGTATTTGACGGGATTTAAAAATGCATTCAATTTGTTTAACCTTTTATTTACTTCAGGGGTCGAATGACAGATCTCAAAGAAAGTTAGACTTTATTTTCATCAGTGACACTTATCTATAATTTAATGTATCCTGTATAACATGAGAACATTATAAGTTTAACTTTCTTGACGTCAGTTTTCTCGAGTTAGTCGTCTATAGAACACTGTGAAGTTAATTCTTACCACAATGCAGTATCGAATTAATCTTTGTCTTGAAATACTATTATTTTAGAGTGCAGCCTTGAAAGAATCATTTCAAAATATTAAAAAGTCAATTGGATACAATTTTTGTTTTGAATAAAATATACCGAAATTTGTCAGGATCGAAAAATAGAGCAGCATATTTATGGAAGCTGTTTAGAGTCTTTGTGATCCGTCAGAGCCTCCCGCCTAACTTATGTAATTTTCAGGACTAGCGCGCAGTAAGGACTAACGAAGATTGATTTATATGGTCAGAATTCATTAAACAAGATCCATCGCATTCACAAAATCCACTCTCAAAGGTTCATTATCAAAATTGCACTTTCAACCTTTAAGTAATTTCTGATAAGGCGCGCCTGAATAAATAGTTAATAATTAATGCCTCCCCGCTCGAAGATCCGTAATTCATTACGAGAAGTCAGTCAGCGCGTGCACACGCACCGCCGATGACGCTATATTGATTTTATCCTATCAGGCTCAGCATAACTCACGTAAAAGTCCATCGTCATTCCAGCGATAGGTACAAGGCATACGCCGACGAAAAGATAAGTCGCAACAAATCAACGAAGCACAACAAAATAAGGAAGCGTGTATATAGCGTACCTCGAGTGCGGGAGTATTGAGCAGGGTGTTGGTGGACTGGGTGACGTCGGCCGCGTGGAGGCTGTTGTGGAACGGATTGTCCTTCACGTAGTGATCCTCGAGGGTCATGATGAAGGTGACGAAGGTCTTGGGTGGTATCATGATGATCTTGAGCAGGTCCCTGCTCTGGAAGGCCGTGTAGGCGACGCAGGTCAGCGGCCGGTTGCTGCTCAGCTCGCCTATCCTGAAGATGTCGATGCCCCACTTGTCGATGTCGCTTAGCAGCTGCAACCAGAGAGCGAAGTGTCGAGACACGTGCGTGCCATACCCGGACGGTCGTTTGTCTTGGGCGCGCGGGGGAGGAGGGTCGATAAGGGTCGCGCGCGCAACGGGGAGGAATAGATACAAAGGTGCGCCCGCTTTATCCGTCCGCCGCTCGATTAGGAGAGGGAGGAAAAAATCTTTCGGGAGTGCTCACGAGGAGATAATGCCCGGTGATTTATTTACGCACGCCCGTAATGATCCGGCGGGGAAATATTATTTTCGAAGCTGCTGGAATTTGTTCTGTTCGACGGGTATCGATTGCGTATGTAAAATTTAAGATTCAATTATGCATTATCAATTTCCCGGTAATTGACAAATTTTTCACGGCAATTTTCAGGTAATACCGGTAATGGCGCATTAATAAATCATTTACTCGCGAACAATTTATTCATAATTAGATAATATCTTTGTCAAATTGCGGAAATTTCTATCTCTTTTTTTAAATATGCACTTTGTTCATTTAACACGATTGTTCTACTTAAATTAATCAATTACGTTCTTTTGAGTTATGAAATACAGCAGTTCTGCGAAATGCATTTTAATTGGAATTTGATTTTGATATAGATTTTGCGCTTAATTAAAGCAAAATTTAATTACACGCTGTGCAACAATCACTCCCACGCGTATAGTTAAATTTAATTTTGTAAACTCCGAAAAATATTTTTACCTCGATGCCCAACCTTCCGCATTTTCAAACCTAACGAAGTAAAGCTGCGCTTAAAATTTCCGAACGTTTAACTCGCTTTAATCAAATTCACCGCTGATTATTATACTTTACAAAGGGTTCGCCGAGTCATTTGCCGAGACTCTGTGATTTCCCAGGCCCGTAGTTACAGAGTATTGATTTTCCGAACAGATCTCGAAGTTCAATAAAGCTAATAGGCATATAGAGAAGCCGTAGCTGAACGCTGAAAGCCGATGGGTATTAGTTGATAACATTATGAAACTACTTTCCGCTTTACTATCAAAATGGAGCAGTTCGTGACTTAGAACAATCGACGGTTAATCGTTAAGATCCCTCGAAAAACTTTTCTCTACGGTAGCCGTGCAAAAGTTCCACCCGAGAAGTGATATTGCCGGTTCGTAGAAAAAAAAACCTTTTCCGCGCCGATTAATTTAAACTTTATCGTAGTTGCGGGTCACTTTCCAAGCCCGCTATAATTGAATAACCGCTAAAAAAAAACGTACACGGCAACCGAGGATCGCGCAAAAAATAAAAACGTGTGATTGAATAATGCCAGCCTCGCGATGAACTGAAAGTCTCCGTCCACTTTAAAACAGCTGCTTTAAATCCAGCCGGCAAACTGGGCCTTAATAAAGGCGGAGGTGTACAAAGCGAATCACGTAGCGGCATCCGGTGATTTTTCTTCGTCGCATTAAAGGGCCACGACCCACTTGGCCCGATTGGCATTCAGCACCTCGCGAGCACTGCGACAGATGGGAATCGATCTGACGTGTAATGGGGGAGGGGGGGAGATGGCATACCTTGCCGAGTTCTTCCTCGTGGGGAGTTTCCACCCCGTAGAGGGGTACGCGCTCGCCGGTGAAGCTGTTGGTGTGGGTGAGGGGCCGCTTGACGCCGCTGATGTGCGACATGGCGGCGGGGCCCCTCTGAACGCGGTCCTTCTTCTTCGCGGCTCGGGCGTCCATGCTGCCGGGCACTGCATCGTCGATGCGCAGCGACGGCAGGTCCAGTTCTTGTTGCTTGTCTGCAAGGAGATTGCGATTTTTATGTTACTTTTATGCTGTTATTTTTATTTTGTGATTTATGTTACGCTGCGTTATTTTCATGTTATTATTTTTATTTTGTGATTTTATGTTACGCTGCGTTATTTTCATGTTATTATTTTTATTTTGTGATTTTATGTTACGCTGCGTTATTGTCATATTATTTTTATTTTTTTTCCGGTTTTATGTAATGTTGTGTTATGTGATTTTTATGGGATTTTTATGGGATTTTGATGGGATTAATTATTCATTAATTTTTGTAAGTAAATTAATGTGTTTCGAAGAAAGTAAAAAAACATTGATCAAAGAATCAAAAAGTAGTGAGAAATTGACAAATTGAAAACATGTTTTTGTAATATAAATAAAAGATAATTTTTAACAGTTTTGAACGTGTTCAAAAATACGCCTTATTACTATATGAAATAAAATTGTTGTCAGAATTTTTAAGAATTGTATAGTTTACAAATTCGTATTTTTATATTTTACTTTATATAAGTTCAAAATGTGCCATAATTTAAAAAAGTAAATTATATACATTTTCATATTTCATAATTCTTCATAGCATCACCAGTTTTCATATCGTAAAAGTCCAAACATAATAAAATAAAATATTTTTATTACTCTACTTGTAGTCATATGACACTGTACAATTTATAACATCGACCTGTGTAATTATTCAAATATAATCAAATTTCTCATTGTACATACATTTTGAATATTGTATAACATCTAGAAAAATATAAAAAGAGACATTCCTATTTTTGCATCATCTTCTCACATTCCATTTAAGCATACGCATTGTTGAACAAGTTAAAATTAGCATAAAATAGTTTTCATTGAATAACTTGTGAAACTTTTCGCTGCTGTTATAGAGTACAGTGAAAAGTATGCAATTTTATAAATTCGAACTTCCGAACGGTAATACAGATTAGAAAACTTTTGATATTCCCTGTCGAAGTAACTTCCAACATTACTTAACGTGAAGAATTCCTAAGTACAAAATTGATGCCCCAAATGTCAATGATTTCTTTTACTACCCTTTCCTTCGATCTTTCGGTCCACTGTCTTAAGATTATTACCGCTTCTGTCATTTCAAATATAAACTAAAAATTTCACGAGGAAACAGAGAAATAAAAATTTCCATCCGTCAGTAAAATAAAGGTAAAAGTATGCGCAACTCGCTAAAAACTTCTCGAGATCGCGTAATTTAATAAATTAAAAAGAAACAGCGAGAGAACGAGATCGCAAGACAAAGAAGAAAAAAAAGAGCGCGAAAGTAGCTAGTTAACATTGTGAACGGGCCACTCGTAGCCCCTCGCCGTCCACTTGAGTTTTCCGAGTGACGGAGTTGCCGGGGGTGCTCGCGCGCCCTTTGACACGTCCGCGCCGTGACGCGCGAGCAAATGATGTCGCCGCGGCAGCGAGGTGCCGGTGGCGCAGTGCGTTACTGTCCGGGGGCCCGCGGGACCCACCTACACATCCCCGCGGCGCAATTCAATTCTCGCGGGAGAGACGCGGTCCAAAATACGCGCGGGTGTGTGTACATGTTGTGTGCACACGCGCATGTATGCGTGTTTGTATGCGGGTGTGCGCGCGCGTGTGTGTTTGTATGCGGGTGTGCCTTCCTCCGGAGGAAGTCTAGTATGCCGGGGAGCGGGCCAAGTTTCTCCGCTGGCGGTTATAGCGATGCCACGGCTTAATTCCATTAAACGATTCGGGCGCGCTGGTAATCTCGAATGAAATTTCCCGGGGGCGGCGCGATTAGCGCTCAAAAAGCGCTTAGCGCCGGCGCGAATAAGTATCAGCCGATTCTATTAAAGCGACGCGATTGTTACGCTTTGATGGAATGTTTGATTAATTTTGCTCAATTGACTTGGATTACGCGAGGTATCTCATTATCGGGTTTCGCACGGTCGCTGCGAGTGATGGGCTCTGCCTTTATGATAGCGTAAAAATCTATTACACACTTTTTCTGCTGCACTTTTTAATTAACTTTACCTTATTTCGTAAAAATCAATACAAGATACTCGTTATTTAATCAACTTTTAATTTGGAAGGTTTTGACGTTGCAATGA
>JAXIUT010000001.1:16967176-16983297 GCA_035586675.1 Eurytoma californica | reverse complement strand
AATGATGCTTCACGATTGGAACGTAACATTTTTAAGTAAATTTGAAAATAATTATATTTGCAGTGATTTTCTTAATAGTTCAATGTAACTTCTACAAAGTACTAACAACTTTCTAAATTAATTTTACATAAAATTTGCATTACACATTTCGTATAAACTTTATTGAAAATTAAGTTAGTACAAACAAAGTTGATACTTGTAATGCAAATTTTGTAAGTATTTGTCAACTCAACATTTGCAAATTTACAAAATTAATTAAGATCATCATACCTAATGTTAGTTAATATACTACAAATTAATTCCGGATTAAATTGAATCTACTTCAGTGATTTCTGAATCATAAAATGACTTTTCCCTAATAGCTATAAAATTTTTCTTTGTGATTAATTAAAGTTTTATTAATGATATAACTACCTGAAACTTTAGAGATTGATTAATCTTTCGGATCTAATGAACCTGCATGTACAATAAAACAAGTTAGCGAACTTTATTTACAGACCAAAAAGCAATTAAACCAGTTAAATTAAATCATATTAATTTCGGCACCTTTTACACAAATCAGCCAATTTACCAATTCAACTTTTAAACTTGAGCGATCTCAAATAATCCAAAAATAGATATACAAAATCAATGTCGAATTTCTCTAATTCTCGTATTCAATTACCAACAAAATGTTTAATTGGCATCCATTGCGTTAAAAGTTCGAGAGCGTGTAATCTAACAATTCCGCGGGGGTATTTTCGGAGCAGCTGCTCTCAGTTTACCGAACACGCGAAACTTTGTGCATAACGCAAGCACAACAAACGCAACGAACTTTGACAAAGCGCAAGAATAACGAGCCCCCGCGCCCTGAATGACGCAAAAATAGACGACGAGCCCCGGGCCGAAAAACCTACATAAGTCACCCGGTAAGGCAATTATTCCGGCTCGAGCTTCCGCAGCGATATTGTAATCGATTTTACGTGCCCGTTAAAATTTCGAGTTGCGCGCCTCGCTGCGCGAAAAAAAAGCAGCCCGCCGTTCTTGACGCGCGGGACTCGTTTGATTCCGTTATACGGACGGGCCGCGCGTGCAAAAGAGCCGGGCGAAATCGAATTGCGCGCGCCAGCGTTTTTTCCGGCGAAAAAACGACCCCGACAACTTTTTTAATCACGAGCGTGTGTATACACCGGGGAAAAAGCATACGCGCGGGAGTTCGATAAACGGCGCGCGGGACGCTTGATATTCGATTTCTCGAAGTTGAGTCGCTCCGGGATCAGCGCGACGGGATTTTTTTTCCAACGAGGACGAGGAATTGCATCGCCTGGACCTAACTTTTTCCTCTAGCTATTTGCGCCGTCGCGGGTTATTGAAATATGCAGTTGATATTTTGCGCACTTTGAGATTGGCATTGAGTTGCGTATTTGACCGTGACACGTTTAGAAGCGAAACCTCTCGTTGGAGGAGGTTTAAATGAGCTTTTTTCAATAATATCTTTGACGAAAGAAAATAGGAAGTAGAAGTATAAAAAGTTCTGTACGGCAGATTGATATTTGGAGCATCAATAAAGTTTGGAACGAAAAGTTTATTAATAAAATGGTAAAAATATACAAAATTTTTATATTGGATCTTTATTTATTGAGAGTTTATATTGTGATAGTTTTATAAAGTTATTTGTTAAAAAAATATAATATTTTTTAGTCATAGAGTGACTATCTATATATGTTTTATTGCTGTATTATGACATATGATAGAGAAGAGGCCAAACAAATAGATAACTTTTATAAATTTATAAATACCAATTGTTGCAGTGTCAAAAACAATGTTTTTTAATTTTTATTTTATTAGATTTTCTATACATAACCAAATAATAGTAAATAATTTTTATTTATTTCTCAAATAATTAAAATTACGAATTAAGATCCGGTATAATATTGTACAATAAAATTTCTAAAATATTTTATAACACGCGTAAGTTATGAAGTAACGAAAAGAGCATCTGCAAGCATATTACCCTTGAAAATATTGACGTATTGGAAAAGTTGACGATAAAACAAATTAAAAGCCGACTGAAATCTAATTTGCATATCAAATTTCCTCAAGACCCATCGTGGACACGTAACAAGTTTTTTTCGCAAATTCTCAGACGTTTTCGTAGGCAAAAAAAAAGTTGATATTACTCGTACGTTACAGAATATTCTGCGATATTACATTCGAAAAAAAGCAGCGCTGAAAGGATGAAAGCAATAAGGTATCTTCGACTTACCGAGGAAAGTGCTGCAGATGTATTCGGAAATTTGATTTCCAGACTTGGAGGACTCGGAGAAATGGGACAATTCCTTGTTCAGCATTCTCTTGAACTGTAAACAAAAATAATGATGGGTTTATTGCAATGCTCTTTTGATGATTGTTTTCACCTGGAATAGAATAAAATTGCTTTCTCTCACTGGGTCTTTCAGTTGACGGCAACAAGTGACTTTATTTCAACTTGTTATTTTTCAATTTTCCATTATTTACTGTTTTTTTGACATCATTTTTTCATTAAATATAAAGACGTGTATTTTTAGGAGTGCTCGATCATTTTTCAAATAATAAAAAATCATTTATTCATCTTTGATATTTGTAATTCAATATTAACAAGATGGAATATAAAAATGCAATAAAAATTTTTTTATACGTATACATGAATCTGCTACAAAGGTAATAGAAAAATCCGCATGGCTTAATTATGAGTTAAAAGCGCCAGACTGTAAAACTTACCGAGCAAAAAATAAAATTGATAATATCTCTGAAATTTATATTCACCGTCGCCATTCGTAAAAGAGCGGTAATAAAATACTGGTTCGCAACGAACTCGGTCGTTAAAGAAGACCAGGAAATTTCATTAAAGCGGCGGACTCCTCTGAATAGAAATTGAAGCAAGAGAAAGAGAGAGAAAGAGCCCAACAGAGAGAGGCAGAGACAGAGTATGCCTGCCACCTCCATCATCCCCTCGAGATCGTCGAGGTGAAAAAAAATTCCAGTAGACAGAAGACGAGCAAAAGTCCCCCGCTGGCAGGAAGAAAAATTCTCGGAATCAGATTTTTTCGCGGAAATGCTGATTGTGCGCGCGGCTCGTCGGCGAGGGCCGCGATTGTCCCGCACA
Source organism: Eurytoma californica (assembly GCA_035586675.1). Lineage (NCBI taxonomy): Eukaryota > Metazoa > Arthropoda > Insecta > Hymenoptera > Eurytomidae > Eurytoma > Eurytoma californica. The sequence goes on along the minus strand of JAXIUT010000001.1, from coordinate 16,980,173 downwards.
AAACTTCCCCCCGGGGGAACCGCGAGAAAGTGAGAAAAGAGAGAGAGAGAGGATGCCTCGGTCGGATATTATAAGGCGAACTACGCGAGAGCGCGTATGCCGCAGGTGCGCGGCTTTCTTCGCAAAGCACACCGCGAGTCCCCATCCTTTTTCCATGGACTTGCCGCTCTTTTTGTCATGCAAACGTGTGTATCCTGCGAAATACGATTTGCCCTTCGATTTCTTGATCATTTCTTTCAGTACGATAAAAAAATCCTTCGGCTTTTCTTTTAGGTGCTGAAGGTTCCGATTCAACGATTCTAATAAAAATACGTGGAAATTGCTTTAGTCATCTAATTTGACAAGCTTTTATTAGCAATGGTACTCTGTCTTCATTAGGATTAAATAAATTATAGAAAGCTTACAAAAAGTAATAAACAAAAATCGGTTGTAAGTTCAAAATTATATTTTAAAGTTTTGTTACAGAAATTAACATTTAAAAATTGTTGACACATACCTATTTAGCCAATATAATTACTGTGTAAAAATAAATTCACACTTTTAACTTTAAATTTTCATTACTAATCACCAATTAAAGAGAGATTATTGAAGCTAAGACTGATATATTATTTTCAATGTAGAATGTGCTACTACCTTACTGAAAATCGATTAATTTCGCCTAATTAATGTCTTGTTTAGGAAATACCTATTAAATGGGCGAGAAATACCTGAAAAATCGTACAATTGACTGTATAAACAAACTATTCCAGCAAAGTAAATACTCTTAGAAATTGCAAAGATCAGTTGTTAGCAAAAAGCTGTAAAATCATCATGTTACTTATGGTACGAAGGTCGTGCTACTGAAACCTACTTTAAATGTTTATTGTTGTTCGCGAGCTTTCCAGCCACCTCCAACTGAAACTGTACAGTAATATTTGCAGATGGACGAATTAGATATGGGAACTCATCGACCCATCGCCCCCCGTTTATTTTCCAAACAACAAAAAGAAAACAATCCCGTATAATATTTCGTAACGAATTCGCCATCCCCGCGCTGAAAATGAAAGGTAAACACACCGGCCTGCCCTTTCGTCATTTCGGCGCGCATTTTTCCCCGACGGGCCTCGCTCCCCTTTCTTTTTCCCCGTTCGATCGGCCGCGGGCATGCCGGCGCGGCTGGCCGCTTTCATTTCTCGCATGGCGAGAAATCGCTCGTTTCTGCCGGACTGCCTGCGCCCCCTTTGTGCGCTGTACGCGGGCGGCCGATCGCGCGGACGCAGTGATTGACGAGGCGGAACTAACGCGCGTATCTCTGTCCGGCGGATTCCCCGCGTTACATTCCGGTATTCGTACGGGTAAGGGCGCGGCGCCAGCGGGGGAATTCGCCGGCGCATTTCTTTACGGATTCTTCGCTGCGCTCTTTTAATTCCTGCCGCGTGCACCCCCCAAGGGCTCCTTCGCCACTGTATTTACGGAGTCGTGAACTCCAATGGAGAGCTTGCAGCGAAAGCTCCCGCGCCTCGGGCGACGAGAATTGTATGGAATTCCCCGCGCACCTCCGAATAATGCGCGCAATTAAGTTTGAACTTTTCATAAATTTTCGGAAATTAGCCGGAGTTGGTGAGATCGAAAATGTTTTACCAATTGTAGAGTAAGAGAAATTTGTCGTATAAATTACGATGAAGGTCGCCGTAAAAATTACGTTGATCAACATTTTCGTATGATGGTTTACAACATAGGCAATTTTTACAAAAAAATCGTTATAATTTTGATCCGAATTTTAACTGATATGAAAAGCTCTGTAAAAATTGTGAAAATTTTCCAATAAAAGATACCAACTGTAGAATGAGAGAAATTTCTCGTAAAAATTACGATGAAACGCCCCGTAAAAATTATAATTTTGATCTGAATCTTGGATGTTATGAAAATTGCGAACATTTTTTCAGATAAAAAAATTTACAGAGGTTTTCGTAATCAGCAAGATTTATATATACAAAAATTACAGTGATTTTCTAATATTGTAAACAATCCCGCGATCACATATTTTATCACAAGTATTTCGATGAGCTTCGTCGTAATTTTTACAGGAAAATTCTTTCAGTGTACGATCGCAGTCATCGCGCATTACTCGGAATGGAATTGAAAGCAACCTGCAGAAATGGATATTAAAATTCCTATAACGGTTTCAGCTGAAATTCTGCCTCATTATAAGTGAATAAATAATTTAGCTGCGCCGTAAATATTCCTCGAGTGCGCGAAGAGGAAGCTCCCACGCTTTTTAGAAAGAATGCAGCTCCTTTGCTGGCAAGTTAATTAAACGCGGATGGAAGTTAATTTAACGAAGAGAGAAAAAAGGAAAATTTTTACGAAGTAATTTGCGCGGCACGCCTGTCCCGGCACTGGCAGATAACCCCCTCGCATAGAAAGCCGGAGGCGTTCTTTTTAAAATCGACCCTCGCCGGTGCCGAGGTAATTCTTCCCGTCCGATAAGGCGGACGCCAAAAATAAAGCGACTCCTCTCGCGAAAATTGATGCTCGACTTCGGGGAGGATCCTTAAAAGCGGAGGATACTCGCGTCAGAGCGTCTAATCGCTCGGAGTGCGTGGGTGACGAGACCGATCCTCGTTTGACGCGGGAGCGATGCTCTTTAAAAACTGCTCCAGTGGTCCCCAGGGTGCGTGGATGGACTTGATGAGAAAAATGTTAATTGACATCGGGATTGCTACTTTTTATTTATCCGAGATGATGCTGTTTTGTCAACTTGCTTCCACTATTTCTCTCGTAATAGGGTTGATTTATCATTTTTCGAGCAATCAAGTTAAGTACATCATTAGTTAAGTTTAAAGCAGCATCGAGCGTATTATTCTGGTATAACAGTTTATAAGGGAATATTGAAAAATATCGAGATGATGCATTATTAATGCCGTTTTGTTGAAGTATCTGATAGAAATTATAATCAGCGATGCAACAATGATCCCCGACTCATATTACAGATATGCAATTACTCTTGAGTTGATATCTCATTAGCGTAAGATTAAAAGTAATTCATCAATCTATATTATCAATTTCCATTAGAGACCAAAGTTTATTCCTTTAAATAGAAACCCACACATCAAGAGATACCTTCCCCATTCAAAAACATACACGAACAACTACCACCGCAACGCAGTTCATCAAAATAAAAGACTCGGGTGAAATTTAAATAAAAACAATTAGAATAAAACGCAGCATCGCGTCGGGATTTAATTAATAATTTCGCATCATTTCAATTTCTGATTAGCGAAGCGCAATTGATTTTATGTCATTGACATGCAGCAGTGCGTTTGTGAGCAATCTAATTCCCGACTGTAGCGAATTCGAACGCGTGTTATTCTCATCTCGCTCTGCGTATTGTGCAAACCCCCGCGCACGGCATTGAATTAACGATCCCGCGCCCCGCCCCCGCGAGCTTTACAGACTTCTTTTACAGTCGAGTATCGCGGATCGAGCCTCCTAAAGAAAAAGTACAATAACGCGATATTGGCACACGCCAATTATCGAATAACGCTAATTGCCGGGTGAGCTTTGTTGCCCGGGGTACGTAAATATATAACGTAAGAGCTATTTTACCTTCAGCGATGCCATGTCGGACACGGACCGATGAGTTTGAATTGTTTCCAATTGATCTAGACACCAATCAAGTTCCTCCATTGTCTCGACAGCCAGCTTCATGTAGGGCTCCTCTGCAAGCATCGGAAGGGGAATTAAATCATAGCCTTTTTTTTCATTCGACGCGCAGGTGTTTTGTCGCGTTGCGTTTCCTTCTCGTCTTTTTTTTTGCGTCGAGGAAAAATAAAACGCGCGGCCGCTTCAATTAGCGATGAAGAAAATGCTCGCGCCGGGGCTTTCCGATGTTTTTGTTGAATTATGCGCGGATGCAGATGCCAGGCTGTGATTTTAATTTTTAATTGAGCTTGCGAGTGTGTACTTTTGCGTTGATTTTTGTTTTTTTTTTCTTCGTCTCTTTTTATTTGTATATTTATCGCGAAATATTTTGAAGATTGATGCGAGCTAAAGGCACTTGCTCTCACCAACATTCTTCCGAACTTCTCCGATGAAGGAATAATACCTTGCCAGGCTATTATTCATTCACGAGTGATAGTAATTTAGTCGATGATCTGACATCCGGTGATATTTCGGTTTGCATGAGATATTCACGTTTTATTGGCTAGCATTAGTATTTTATCAATCATTTGGAAATAAAAATTATAAATGTGTTTGAGCGAAAACTGCGTATTTCATTTTAATAATAATTCATATGAAGTTTTTTGCAGTATAGGTTGAGAGAAATTTATGTCAAGTTATATCATAAAATTACTGTATTATTATTCATTCATAAAAATGAGATTGGTTTAAATGTTAAATAAATTTATTATTAAAATGTTAATAATAATTAATAATAGTAGATACGAAATAAGTATAATGAAACTAATTTACTAGAATTAAAAATTAATCATTTTAAAGCTGATATTTAAAAAGAAATTTTTTAAATTTTAATTCTTTTATTCAGTAAAAAATGTAAAAATCATATAACCATCCGATCGATCGTTAAGTAAAAGGCACTTTTATTCGTCGTTCCACTCGAATTAATATACGCAGCCCGGCATTGAAAAATGCCTTCAATTAGAAAATCGAATAGGGCGTCTAGAAGCGACAATTCAGCCCGTCGATAAAAATATAATCGAATCGCCAGACGCGAAAGGAATCGCTAATAATGGAATAGCCGAGGCAACGCTCGCTCCTGCCATTTCATTAATTTTCAAAGGCAAAAAACTGTGCCAGTCGTGAAAAAAAGGGAAGAATAAAAAGGAAATAGAAATGCAGAAATATAGTTATTGCCTTACCTCCTGGGGCAAGGATCCGTGGTTGCGGCGTACTGCTACCTTGGGCACCGCTACTTCTCCTCGATCTTCGTTTGACACAAAAATGCAAATGACGTTATTAAAGATTAAATTTTAAAGTTTAAAAATATTCCACGAACAGATATATCGTAGTATATCTTATCTCTTTCGAGGGTTCATTTGTAATTTTAGTAACATTTAATCACAAATTGAATCATAAAAAATTCGCGGTTATTCATTGTATCTGTAGTAACATTTTAGTAAAATTACTTCAACAATTCAATCAGTTTTAACTCATTTATAGTCATGATATTTTTCATGATATTTTTATAAATCTATAATCTCAACAGCATTCATTTAACTGTTCTTAATTTTTTTGTTTCAGCAATATCATGAGAATATTCAGATTTCCCATCTTAGAATGCAAATGAATGAATTATTCCGCAAAGATATGTCTTCTGTCTGACTACTATAAAAGCAAATTGGACAATTCAGTTACTGCTACTAAATATTGCAATTGATCATTCAGTAGATTACTAGTTGTAATCAGAGTGATTTGTAATAATTACATTTCGAAAAGTCAATAATTGTAACTACAGGATGATAAGCTGATTAACAGGAGTATCGAAAAGTTATTATTATTTAAAAGTGGTTTGGGATTATATGTTACGAATAACCTCTCGAATCTGTACAAAGTTTTCAGAATGTACCTTTTGTAACCAAATCACATGTTAGAAAACTTCGTTGCATATACTAGAATCTAGGCTTGATTAGAGAGTAAAATAAAGACCGGACGTTGTAGCAAAGTTATATTATGAAATATCGGCTTTCGGCGAGGCAATTTACTCGGCGCAAATTTTGCACGGTTCTGCTCGAACACGGTGCCCTTTTACAATTTCGGGCCGGAGATCAATTATGCACATTTAATAAAGAATGATTAATATTCTAGTAAAACTGTACTGTTTTCAGTCGTGAAAATTACTCTCTTGCTTACTTTGAGATTCCAGCGGTTCCATTCGAACAAATCACGCAAAGACGTAACTTAATTCTTTGCGGAAATTTTCTTATTAAAGATTGAAATATTCATCAAGTAAAAGAAGTGAATTAAAGAAAAAAAATTCATGAAAACTTGCGTTTTAATTTAAAGTTTAAAAAGTAACTAATTGCAGGGAGTTTAGTGTAGAATATCAATTTTTAAATATTGATCGACCGTAAGTACGAGCTTCACTGGAACAAAGTTACGTTACACCCTTATATAAAACTTTTTAAATACTTAAAGGTACGAAAATACTCCGGTAAAGTCTTTAAAAAGAATCTATAGTATATTTGCACGATTCAGCTCGTCCATTTTACTAGATAAAACTTTAGAATTTAAATTCCTTTTTACTCCTACAAACGAAAAAGTGCAAATGTTTAACTTTCTAAATGACGTATATCTTTCATCATGTCAAAAATTTTACTCATTATAGTGGGCAAATACATTATAAGGGCAAATATGCCCAAATTTTTACGTAACGTGACAATGAAGTTATTATTAATATTTTAAAGACAAATAAACTTTTGCTGAAATTAATGATTATCAAATTTTAAGGGTTTAAACCCTTAAACTATTATTGAAAAGTGACCTTTATGTTTCTTAAATAAAAAATTTTCAATTATATTAACTTATCAAATTAAATGACCGTGAAAGACTACAATAATTAGTATCGTTTAAAAAAGAACAAAAAGTTTTATAATAATCATAGAAAACTTAGAAAAAAAAATTTCTTGAGTTAACTCAAGAGTTTACATTGAATAAAACTGAATCGTGAGAACGTAGCTGTTATTTTCCAAATCGTTAAACATAAATAAAAGAAAATAATGCGGTGCGATACTTACTTGTTCGTCGGTACATTAGTGAGAGAAAGGAAGTTGTTTCTAACCGAGCGTAGAGACGCAAGTATTTGTGCGAAGGGCGTAACGATGAGGTCCTCGCCGTGACTGCAATTAAAATAAGGGCTCTAATAAGCACAAAATCTTCGTTGATCAACGCCGAGCGCTTGCTCGAGGCAAACTAGAAGGGGAGGGGGGGATGTCTGCTCGAAATTAGCTTTCCACGTTAATAAGAGGCTGCTGGAGTGGGGCTATAATACGGGTTTCGTGGCTAAGTGGGATGCTCTCACTACATGCAGGTACAAATTTTAACTTGTGCCTAATCTTAATAGTCATCCCGGGTGCACTACGTGGCGATTCTCTAATGTATCTAACGTAAGGTTGTATATATACACACACTTATTGGATTTATTTATGCAGGTCAGGTGATGTTTTCTATGGATTTTTCTTTCTCTTAAATAGTGCTGATAGTGTGAGCTCGGCTAATGTATTAAACGGATTGTACGAGGCCATGTTTTCCTTTTATTGGTTAGAAATTACGAAATCCAGCTTCACTACGATGTTCTATTTTTTTTCTTCTAACCTTTGGCTTGTTTTCGCTGGAAGATGATTGCGCACTCAAATAGCGAAAGAAGGCAATTAATGATGTATTTGGCTCTTGATAAAATAACCACGGAGTAGCGCTTTCCGCCTCATTTGAATACAAGCTCAAAGTGTGTACTGTATATGCAAGTGATTATTAGAATTCCAATCTAAAGATGATTTTATACATGAAAGGGTAATTGTTAGTGGAGTTCACAACTTTATTAATATTGTGTGCTTCCGGTATGCTGACTATCAAACACTAAAATCTAGTCTACTCTAAATTGTCTGCATATATATACAATAATGGTTTGATGTTTGAATATTAATGAAAATCGTTAGCATAGTGAAGTAATAAATGTTTCGTTTGATCTTAGCGTACGATAATTTAAGAATAACACATATGAAGGTGGTCACATAGAACATGAATATTTAAAATATGTAACAATTACTATCATTTTTTTTTATTGTCATTATTTATTAAAATTATGTTTTATTAAATCTTTTAGGACAATTTACTTCTAAATTTTTTAGGAAAATCCTTAAGCGAAAAATAAATTCTTGAAAAACTAGAGAAAGTAGGTAAAAGTTTTCGTCGTTTTATAGCTCATCGATATGTTGTACACTCGCGAGTTCACTTTTCTCCGCAGGATCGGAAATTTCATTTTTCTCACCTTACTGAGTTCTTCGACGAAAATCCGTGATACGTCCTATCGCTTGAGAACTCCTTTGATCCCCTTTACGTTTCACTTCGACTCAATAATATTTCATGTGCTAGTTTTCAATTGTAAACGCACGGAGTTATTTACCCAGGATATATTATATTAGACTTTTTTTAAATTTATTAAAAATAATCGATATGTATTTTTTCGTTTTACTTTTATTTAATGTTTAGCAACAAATATATACGTCACGTGATATCTTTGCTAATAATCATTAAACTGAAAAAAAAATAAAAAAAATACGTGTGGGTTATTTTTCGATACAATCGAAATGAAAAAAAACTATTCATTCGAAAACCCAATTGCATCTAGTTATTTATTTTTTTTTGAAACATGTCTATTCCACTCTAAAATTTTCGCATTTCCTACTTTAGCAAAGTAGCGTTTATTTAAAAAGTGTGGTGTACGTTGCATTGCAGCGCGAGGCTCGCGCGCGCTTTCAACTTTTACAGAGCCATAAGCGAAATAGACAAGTCACTTTAACTGATTGCAATGGCGTAAAAGTTTTAATTTCTGAAAATTTGCGGAGGTAAAAGAACTTTCGCGAAAATTAATTACAAGCTGTTCGAGCCGCGAACTTTTCGTCGACCTCGCATCGTTGCTTTCCGATCCGCCTCAAAGTTACGCGGTGTGCGCTTTCTTTTATCATTACATTATTTCTTTTTTGCAATTAAAAGATCTCCATAGTCTCGGAGCTCATTTTCAAATTAAAGCGAATACCGCGCGCGCGCGACAGCGTCGGGCCAATCCGCGACCCATCGGCGAAGCTCTTACCTCGCGTGTAATTACGTGCGCGCAGCCCGTACAACGGATTTACAACAGAGGCGTACCGTTAATTAGCAGGAGGCGCATCGCCCCTTTAAAATAACGACGCCGGCTTAATTGCGCACTCGGATTATGCGAGCTGCGAGCGCCGTCTTCAAACGTCCTCGAGTCCGTTAAACGCGGCAATTTCTCCGAGTGGCCCTCGTTTGCTCGGCCGCCCAGGAGATCTGCATATCCGCGCGCGTCTCTTTTTCTCCGTCCTTCGCGAACCGTTTATTTTTTCGAGAGAAAGAGAGAGAGAGAGAGAGGGGGGGGGAGCCGTTGCTGTTCCCTGCTGCGCGGCATTAAAGATTCATCGCTCGCGTAATGCAAACTTTTTCGAGTAGTGCAAGATTTTTCGAGCGTCGAGTTGTCGTGGTAACCATTTTTCCCCCAGCATAATGCTAAAAATTGCCCAGCGAAGGTAAAACCGCAATTCGCTCTCTCCTTAATAAAAACGTCCGCGAGTTTTCCTATTTTATGATTACGCACTAAAACTTTATTCCCTATTCCTCGTAAATTGATGCGATGGATAGCGGGGGGTGGATTCTAAGTCGCGCGTGATACTAAATTCGGTCAATAAAATTGTTTATCTCCCACCGTAATACAATGACGTAGCGCCTTTTCTCTTTTGTATATAATAAAAAAAAAAAAAAAAAAAATGGGTAAAGAACGATTTTGTTATCCTCCGGCAACGACATGTCGGACTCGTTGCTTGTCTAGAAAGCAGTGGAAACTCCTTACTCGGAAGACACGCGGACTGCTGTATATGCAGTACACTTAGAAATATATTTGAAATCCAAATAGACCGAAGCATTTGCATTTATTTTACGTAGAAACGATTGTATTACCCCACTATGTGCTCGAGCTCACTTAGTACAAATAATTATCTCGTTACACGGTAAGCGCTGCAGCACAGTCCGGGAGCTTCTGGAAAGAGAGACAGAGATAGATGGATAGATAGAGAGCGAAAGAGAGTGAGGGAGATAGAGAGGGAGAGAGAGAAACGAAGACGCTCGCGGCTGAATCGATAGCGTCGCGCATCGCCGGCTGGATGCACGCGTAGGTAGACCGGGGGTGCACGTCACGAACTACGTGTACACAGATATATACATGCATTATGTGCCCCGGCGCTTTTCGAAACGTCGCGCGGGATCCGCGCCTGCGCCCTTTGTTTACAGTGGCTCCTTGCTCCTGGCTAAATTTGGATTTTCCGCGTGGTCGGCAATGTCTTGGCTCGCGCTCTCGCCGCGTTGGTTGCATATATATATACGTATTATATACCGTGCACAGAGCCTGCACATCGCGTCTACAGGAAACTCGCGGCTTGTTTGCGCTTTTCGTTATTTGACTGCACCACGGCAATGGGAACTTTGCATGGTAAATATTTAAGCGCGGTGTAACGCGAGACAAATTTCTTTTCTTCCAGGAGCATATCGTGTGTGCGTTTCTTATTTTCGATGGAGGCGTAGGATTAGGAATTACGAAAAAGCTTCGGCTCATCAGTTAATTTCTTTTAAACATAGCTTTGAAATTTTTATATTTAGTGATATTACGTTGACTGAAAGAATTTATTCATTACGATTATTCCGTTTAGGAAAGTTCCTGCGGTTTAAGTAGAAACGGACGAGTACGGTAAGACACGATATTATACTATTCAAAAGATTGTTCAACTCTTGTTTTTTTCTTTAATGTACCTTTAATGAAATTTATATCAGACCCATTCAACATAGAACGGTGTGTATAATTTAGTAATTAATTTAAAGTATGGAACTGAAATCATGGACTTAAAATAATTTAATTTGTGAAAGTAACGAAAAAATTCGTAATCACATTTAAGATTATTCACGAGACGAGACGTTGACGCCCGCAAATTTCTTTAACCTCTAAAGATAGATGCGAAATAAAATGACCTTTGAGTCTGCTCTGTAGAGAAGCATCGTAGAAAAAAAGAGAGGTTTTGAATGAAAGTTGGAAACTAAACTCTTTAAAGCGATGACCTCGTTCCCCATTTTTTGATGTTGTTCGTGCCGGGTGTGTTTGAATTGCTACGTCTTCCCTTTATTCCTCGTTTGTTCACGCTTACTTATTTAAGCCTCCTCGCCGTATCTTTTATACTTTCATTGTTTCACCCAATGGCCATTCATCGTGACTGTCTACTTTGGATAGGAAATGGAGAATTCAAATTTCGATTTTACCATGAGTTAGTAACTTTATATTAATGTATCAGTGTCTTAGAAACGTATGAAAAGATACCATGAATGAATGTTTTCAAATCGTGCTTTTAGATTATCAAGTGTACAGTGGCCAGTATAAATTTCATTAGCCTAATTAAAGTGGAAACACTATAATCGTAATATGTTGTCATCATAGTCATAATACTTGATCATTAACTTACTTTTTTTTTTATTTTTTTAAGTAACACGGATAAAAGTTTTTTTTTTTGAAAATTCCAATGCAGGTATGACGAATTCCCAGTTGAGCAAAGAACTCCATCAGGAGCGGATATCCCCGTATCCGATGAAACGAGGTGCCTCGGAGTAAAATACCTCCACGTGGCTCTTACTCGGCAAATCCGACGGGCGTCGCGTATTTTTAGCGTCATTTTCGTCCATGAGAGCATGAAACTTCGAGGATACGTATTTGCGTATTTGTGCCGAATCCCCAAAGCGTAACTGGGCTGAAATTTGCATGCGCCTCTCATTGAGCCTGGCGCGAATTTACGAGTTTGTCTCCTTTTCACTTCCGTCGTACCCTTGCCTCGCGAGGCCCACCTAATAACGTGCTCTTTGACGTGCTCCCCAGCCGTACGCCTACAAATTGGACTGTTCGGCTCGCTCATCCCCTTTAACACTATTACACACTCCCGCGAAGGACCCTGCGATTTTCGCGCGGTCGCTCGTCCGTCAAGTCTCACTCTTTTTTTCTCGCGTCCCTATTTTACTCTTCGTCGTTCGTCTTCTCGCACTCGGAAAAAAAATAAACTGCAGATTCAGCATTTTACACAGTAAATTTAGCAGTGAAATCACAAATCTATTTTACTTTCATAAGTACCTGCAGAAACAGAAAAGATTATAAATGTAATTTTAAAAAATCTAGAATTATCTTCTTTTTAAAAATGTATAGAAAAATGTATAGAATTTACAGTTTAGATATATAATTATGGTTTGAATAATCCGTTTCTTCATGTTTTTTTTTTCATTAATGTTTCTTCATGTTTTTACTGATACATTTTTTTTTGCACTGCTATTTTTTTTTCTAATTCATTACATTTTACTAGTGCAAAACTGTTAGTTTTATAGTTTATTTTTTCTGATCATCAAAAGCATTTATAAAAAAGGAGTAGTTGTACTAGACGAGACGTCCTGATCGATTAAAATTTTTCCGCGAAGCCTAATTTATTCTTTAAGCCCGACTACTCAAAGCAAAATAAAAGAAAATCCAACGCGAATCCCGCGCGAAGTCTCGAGGATAAAAGTGAAGTCTTCGAGATTATCGCTCGTGCGTGCGGGCAAAGTCGCCGTTTTCTCGCTGAAGCATCGTCGGTTAAATTCTAATCCTCCTCCCCGCCCCGCTCCATCTTTCGGCGCGGGCAAAGCTCGCGGCTCCGCTTAGTCGTCGGAGAGGTACACGCGTAGTCGGTGCGGCCGGCACGGAAAGCCCCTTTAATGGGCCGCGCGCGCGCCGACCTTTTAGCGCTGATTACGCGCCGGTCGTGTACACACTCGCGCTGCCCGGCGGGGCCGCCGCGATTGATTGGGCGCCTTTACGTTCCGAGAGCCGGATGCCGCACGCGCCCCGCTAGGGCAGCCCTTAATTAAGTCCTTTGTATTTGACGCCGCGGAAGTTTTTAGCCAAAATTGCCACCCGGCCGCTCTGCGGAATTATCGCCTTTGTACTGCGGCAAGGATTTTCAAGCGGGAAGGGCTTATCGCGTGGAAAAGTTGCCTGCGGGAGGTGAGCGGGTGGGATGTGTGTGTATTCGTTTTATGCGAACTTTTGCTGTTTATCGAACTTGGACGCGAGTTTCTACGTTTGACGGACGTATCGAGCTGTTCTCCGATGGGAATTTTAAAAAGTTCAATACGAAGTACTGCGTTTGGTATCTTGATCGACGTTATTGTTTTTTTACAGTTTACAGAAAGTAACAGTGCTATT
>JAXIUT010000001.1:16953529-16967076 GCA_035586675.1 Eurytoma californica | reverse complement strand
ATAAAAAAAATTGGCAACGAAGCATCCCGCGATTCCTCAAGTAATTTAACATCGGACACATTTCAAAGAGTAAACAACAACGGAAAATCGAAATCAAGCTTAAAAACCTTTCCCCGCGGCAATATAGAATGTCCAACGCAAAAGCATCTCCGATCGTTCGCACATTCCCATCTCTTTGAGCCTTGCAAAAAAGGCAATCACCCGCTCGCATTCAAATTGAAACCTACAGTCCCGGATCGATCACTTTTCTCACTATAGTTAAAAAAAAAAAATCAATAAATCCGCACATACCGTGTATATATATTTGCCTATGCGTCACGTACAAACGTACACTATACATCGGACCTTTCGACTTGAAGAGTCGTATCCCGCGAGCGAATGAGCAGCCTCGCTAATAGGCGTCGACCCGAGCGCGGGGCAAAAAAGTGCACAATGTCCGAGGAGGCTCGGCTTACCTTTCGCTCGCGATCGAGCTGTTGCGGGACATCGATTTCGGTGACATCTCGAAGTCGCTGTCGCTGCGGTAGAGGAAGCTCTCGCGCCTCTGGGGCATCGCCTGGAGCACGAGGCCCGTGCTCGGCGATGTGCCGCCTCCTCCGCCGGCGGCGCCGTCCAACGTCGAGGCGCCATTCTCGACGTCGAAACTGTAAATGCCCAAGGGCGACACGGAGGTCGGCGATTAGTTGGGTTTTCACTAACTTTGCGATATAATAAATTGTGTGCTTTTTGGGGAATTTTTGTGAAAGAAGCCATTGGCGAGTAACTCGTTTTAAACTCTTTTTTTTTTTCTTTTTTGAGAAAGTTTATTATTTTTTGTGGGGATTGCGGGAATATATAAGTATTCATTTGTGGATTTAAGTTTGAGCAGAATTCAATTGTCAGCTACTTTTTTTGGGTTGGGGATAATGTATTGTCTTTTGCGTGACTCTTTTTGAATGGAGTTCACTGAGTAATTCTATGATTTCATCATTCTAATCGATCACGCAGTTGAGTAAAATTAAATAGTTCATCATAAATCATGATTAATTTCGAATGTTCATTCTTTTAAGAATGACTTAGCTCATCATTTCAAATTTATACAGCCATAACTAGACACAATTTTTGTTCGTGTCATTAAAAATAATTAAATTGAATGTTTAATTATTTGCAATTTTTAGTTTAAAAATTGTTTTTTTTCTGTAATCCAGGATTAATTTATTGGAGTCAAGTGTGGGACACGAGTATCACGGCCTGCCATTACTCACAACTCGTTCGAGTCAAAAGCCAGTGTGTGAACCAGAAAATTTGAATAAAAAATCGTAGGCATTATACGTTGTCGCAAAAAAACCTACATATGTTTGCTTCAAAAAAAGGACTGTCAAGCACGTTCGCCTAAAAAAATATATTTTCATTTATTCCATAATTGTAAAAGTTTTAAGTATTATGTAAAATGTACGCGTATAATCTATAATTAATTAATTTCACTTGCATTGAATGGCTACTGATTATTTCAAATATTAAAATAATTTACTTCGTTTAAATTGTACAAAACAAATTACAGCACTACCTCCTACTAAACTATTTACGCAAACTGCGAGCGCATTAAAATTCTCAACTAAAATAAGTCGCGTCCTCATGAGAAATTTTCGCGCGCACTTGTAAAATATCTCATACACTTTATAAAGCTACTTAAGAGCCTAGTAAACGATTCAGCAATTACAATTTAATGTACGCAGTAAATTCAGAAAGGACTTTGAACTAGTTTCTTCTTTTCTTTTTTATTTAGCAAGTAAATTCAGCGCGGGTTTTAGGCGTCCCCGCTCCTCGCGCGAGCCTAGTTTCGAAACTTTTCAACTCTCATCCTTAACGCGCCGAAATATCTCCAGCCGGCGGCGCGTATCTTTTCAGCTCGCTCGCGCGCTCACCGGAAAATTTTTCCCTTGGTGCCGTATCCCCGGGAAAAATTTATCCGGGAGTCCGGGTGGGCGATTCCTTCAAAATGTTCGCGGCCTTTGTAATGCATTCGCATAAATTTTAGAATTCTTATACATATTTCATGAAATTTCGCGCGAAATAAAAAAATCGTGTAATATAGCTGCGGATCCGTGTTGCGCCGTTAAAGTTGAAAAATGATTGTAAATATTTACGACTTTGTGGAAATCTTTATTTTTCGAACGGTGGGATAGAAAAATTTCGTCGTTTATTCGTTTGACGAAAATTCCTTTTACAATTTCACAGCCGAGCGGCGTGGGCGGACGAACGTAAACTGAAAATTATCCGGGAAATAACAAACGAACTAGTTGCTAAAAATGAACAAATTAATGAAAAACAAATTAAATGCTTGCGTAGAAAAAAGGTTTTACTAAAAATTGCAATAGTCTATTTTAGGTAAAGTTCTCACTGACATTCCGCTAATTTAATGAAAAAATTGCAATGATGATTAAAACGCAACTGGAATGCACTCTCTGATTAAATGTCACTTAATGTAGTCGAATTAGGGCATTTAAAAATGCCCTACACTTTCATATTATTGAATTTTAGTTTCAGTTCTTGCATTTTATTTTTTTCTACAATCTTCATTTTACTGCAGCCAACATTCAGCCTGTTTAATGTTTAATAAACACATAAATAGGTGGTCTTTTCTCAAAATTTACTATTTTTTATTTTATATGCAGTCATTGGAATATTTAATACGTTAATCTGTGAAAATATTAAAACAGACTACCACAATTTTTCTAATAAAACTTTGTGCAAAAGTGTTCAACTAACGAAAGGAACAAAATAAAATAATCAACGACACGCCGACCGACGTAGCGCCGAAACCTAAAACAATTAAGCTAAAAAACAATCTCCCTGAAGAGGACCACCCAGCTATTCATCGCCAATATACTGCGGGAAACAATTAGGCCAATTCCGCCAGCCGTAAAGTAAACGACGTTATGCAACGGAATTACTCGGTCGACCGGTCCATTCTACCCGCCATCGGCCGCGACAGTAATTCCTCTCTGAATTTCGTAAAACATTCGAGCCACGGGCGCGCAGGCAGGCACGCTCGAAGGGTGGAAACAAACCGACGGGTGAGTAAATCGTTAATCGTTCAATCCGGAAAGCCCGTAAACTCGATAAACCGATTTCGGCCTTTGTGCCGCTCGGCGGCTATCGCGTAATCTCGCGGCCCAAGGAACAATTCGCCGCGACACTTTGTCAGCCGTGTCAAACTCGGGCTCTCTCTCTCTCTCTCCCTAACTTTAAGCTTCCTCCCCCTCGGCTTTTATCCGCGCCCAGCGATTTGTACGCATTCGACGTGAATATGGCCGGGGCGCGCGACAGCGATTTTCTTACCGGCCTGTCAAACGCAGCGCCGATCCCGGAGCCCCTTCGTCATACGGCTCTCCGCGGGGGTGATGAATCGCCCGGCGAACGACTGCTCGTCGGAGCTGCGAAACCGCAGTAGCGTTTATGGCCACGAGGTTTGATTTATCCCGGGGAAAGGGCTCGCGTATTATTTCCCTAAAGACGAATAAACCAGAGGGATCTTTCGGACGGTCGTTCACGCGAAAGAAAACGTAAGTATCATGTTGGGGCAGCGAATTTCTGATGTAGTTACTGTTTTAACGTCTTCCTGCATACGGAATTAGATTATTTGCTGGAATGATCACAAATTTAATGCGATCTAATCGACAGCTTTTTATGTCGGGTAAGCGACATATTTAGTAGTTTTAATTATCAATTATCGCTGTCACGGAGTGACCAAAAAATATACTTTTTTTGTCTCTAATCATATTGTTTTCAATTGGAGGGGCATTGGGAAAGTTAAATATTCGAGTGAATTTATTGCTTAAGTTGGTCGTTCTTTTTAGGAGAGATGAGTAATTTTCCAGAATTTCAGTGATACACAATATTACTGTCATCCTACCAAAGGTACCCGCAGGGTTTTAACTCGTAAGCAGATAAGGACGGGCACGATAAGACTTTTCATCTAATTTTGTCATAAAGTGAGCTGGAGATCTCTTACCTTAACTTTTAATTAAACGAAATTTGCCTTGATTAAAACTTGAACATAAAATGTTCAATAAATTTCGAGAATAAAAGAAAATCACTAATTAAGATTTAAAATAAAATTAAGATATAAAATCAAATAACTGTTATTAAGAGAAAATGTTAAGGCTATGTTCTTACTTAATCATGGAAAAGTATAATTTAAAAAAATAATATTAACCCTTTACTTAAAAGAAATTTGAAATTGTTTGAAAATTATTGTCTAACCATGTTCGACTTTTTCTACTTAAATGTAAGGAATTAACTTATTCTTCTCCTTCGGTCCAATATTTTTTTTAGATTAAACGTCTTGACATAAACCAAATTTCTTATAAGATTCTTTTTGTCACTTCATTGGTCGTAAGTAGAGGCATTATTCTTCAGCAGCCCACTTACCTTCATCCTACTACTTCATCCAGTACCGTTATTTTCAAATTACGATCCTCACGAACGTAGACCTAATTTTTTCTAAAATAAATTTTCTTCAAAATTTACCCCGCTAGCACTGCTAAAAATTATAGACCATTAAACTCAATGCAATTAAAAGAAATTTACTAGGAATCGAGGAATGAAATAAACAAAGGCCAACGAGATATTCGATTTTTAATCGTCGACGATTAAAAAATTCCACCCAGCAAACAGCAATGAAGAAAATCGGCCAGAAGAACAGACAATGGGAGGAATAGGGGTCGACAGCTCGGAAGCCGGTCGCAGCGTCAGCTCTCGATAGAGAAATTTCCGAAGCCGGCGTGTATCTCAGACGCGGCGAGGGCGACTCCATTATACGGCCGATAAATGTTTAACCCCTCGATCGGGCCGGGCACTTCGTCGAATCGTGCCGGGCAAATTGCTATGCTAGGTGGATTCGACCCCTCGTGCTCGGGGCCCTAAGAAAAAACGAAGAGAAAGAGACGAGGCAATCGAGTGCACCTCGTTGGCCCCGCCTAACGAGCGCCAGTGACGTAATTCCAGCGGACGCCACCTATATACACTCATCTCGTCCGGCGGGGCGCGCATTTAAACGCTGAATGGGAGAAGCCTCGAGTTCGCGCTTTTTTTCTGGCGAGAGGAGAAAAAAGACCGGGTGGAGAGGGGCCGCTTTATCCTCGTCGCTCTTGATCTTCTCGGGCGGACCGCTTCGTGGCTCAAATTCAGCGGAAGGAGCTCGTTTCGCCCGAGTTATTCGATAAATGAATTTTTCATCGGATCCCACTGTTCTTGCGCGCGGAATTACGCGCGACGTTTTACCCGTGGCCCGGGGAAATTATTATCAACTCGGGTACGGCGCCTGCGCTACCGGTTCGAAATCGATCGGAATAAATTCTTTTTTTATACATACACTTTTACTTTTACTTTTACTTTTTTATTTATTTATTTATTTTTTGGTTCGAGTGAATCTGCAGTGCCGAGAAATTAGCTCTTAATTAAGAGAAGTGGGCGGAATTATTTTTGAATCGAACGAAATGCACAGTATTCGATGCATTGAAAATTCGGCCCACCTGCGTGCGCGGATTTCCCGGTGTAAATTAAAAGTTGATTATTGCTGGATTAATTTGAAGGGAGGTTATTCGAATGATCAGTGTAACTAGATCTACAAGTAAATAGAGACTCGAATATGCAGTTAAAAGCGTTGTGCAATGCTGGATTTTCTCTTTCACTGTTAATTTGACAATTTACGAATAATTGGAAAAGTTTATTTTTAACTCGAATAAATGAAAATTGTAAGTATTACCGATGTGATTACATTTTTATAAAAATAATCGTGGCGTAAATATTGACTTGAAATGCTCGCTAAGGGGAACAAATTAATACCGTCTACCTGGAACTTCCGAATTGCCAATCTTCGTTTAAGTGAATTTTTCAACGGGCGAATTTATAAGCTTCGAGAGAATTGAATCCCTGCAAACTATATCATTCCACAAAGTAAAATTTATTATTCACTTCAGATCAATGGTCGATCATTTATTATCAGTCGGAATTAAATGGCCATCACCCCGGGAAGCTCGATAAGAAAATTGCTATTCTCTATCTTTTCATATCAATAAGTTATGGTGCATCAATAAAATTTATTGCCCTTACCTCCGACCCCAGCATCCAGATCCTATTACAGTAAATAAGAATTTAAAATAGCCGACTAATTACAAATTGGCCAATTCGTTACGATCGGAAAGTTTCATCGCGACCCACTTTCCGCATTGGAATATCGATACAGTGGGAAGTAAACAGCCATACATCAGCGGCGGTATCTCCGATGATACAATTACGGTAATTATTTTTTGAATTATGTACCTATCCACTTGCGACTGTTTACCGAATTCGACGCATCGCCAATTGGGAATCATTCTCCGTCGAGGCTCTTCCAATTAATTTTGCTTCGACCCGCTCTTAGTCTCGTCGCTTCGATCCCCCCCTTTTGAATATAGGTACGCGCATAAACTGGATGACACTCAATTGAATGGGTCGGCGAGTAAAAAAAGTTGGCTGACCAACCACCGAACGGAATTTTCGCTGGCTCCTTGATAAAAATGAAGAATCTCCGGAAACTGGGATGGCATAATTCAGAATCGCAGAAGGAGAACGAGGAGCTGCGTCCTTCGGGCACTACTGCCAAGTGGCCTGGAGAATTTTAGCTCTAAGGATTATTTTGCTATTCACTAAGCGACGGAGGACGTTGCACTGAGCTGTAACGATTCTTTCGCCCAATAAGAATAAAGGGAGGAGCTATTTCACTTTTGAGTGCTCGATTCGCTGTTGGTTATTTCTTCATCTTATGTAGGAATAAAATTTCCAATTGATAAATTGTATAATTTATTATGGTTTTTATCAGTTAGTTGGCGTTTTATATTACAAGAAAGTAAATTATAAAGTGCACCCTGTTTCAGCAGCTTTTCTTTAATAAGATTGACCAGATACTAATTATTTTTCGATAACTTTTGTAAATTCGAAGTGATAAAAATTGGGGTCGATCTGCTTTTAACCTTAATAATACATTTATGAGAATTTTTGAACTTTCAAAGTCACTGGCTGTGAGTAATGAAATCGATATCACGATATTAAATTTCTGAAGGGACTGTAGAGATTGACTTTTCTCGTAACACTTTGTTTTCTTGTTTACTTTTTAAAAGTCAATTCGTAAGTGACTGCGATAAAAAATTAATAAATAAATAATGCAGTAGTTATTATATAGTAAGGGAAAAATTAAATACGCACCTGGATTAAGTCACTTGCATGTATACTCTAACTAGTTTAATAAGAATTACTTTAGAATAAAAAAAAATGAAAATAAATCGAAGATAATAGATTTTTAAAGATATATAAACAGGTGCAATGTAAGTATGTATATATATATATATATATATAGAAAAGTGAACATTCCCAAGATTTTCAAACGTGCAGTGATAGTATCGTAGTTTTCAATTTCATAGATCAAAGCTGCAAAATAAATGGACTAAGCTTTTGAAGCAGGGAACGACAATTCGCCGAAGAGAGAACATAACGCTGATAGCAAACTTCGAAGTCACAGGCTAATCTTTCGTTATAATAAAAAAACCGAATAACGCTCGAGAAGGCGGGAATTAGCGCCCGAAGAATATCACCTCGTTAATTAGGGTAATTAAAAGGGCAAGCAATTCGCAGCGACTTATTCGGCGAAAACTCATCAGCCTTGCGCGAAAACGACGCCACCTCCATTCTCACTTTCTCTCTCCCTCTCTCTTCCTCTCTCTCTCTCTCTTTCTCCGTATATACATATATATAATCTCTCTCCGGCGAGTCGTTCGGCGAGAAGCCGTCGCTGTTCTCGGACGAGGCGCAAAAGCGAGGAGAGTTTTAGTACGACCTTCGCCGCGCTCGGAAATCAAGATAAGAAGCAGCGTGTGGCGTGTGCTTATCCCCCGTCTGCCCCCACCCTGGACGGATACATAACCCGCCGCTGCCCCTCCTCGCGGGCGAGAATCCATTCCGCCGGCCGAAGACGGGGATAAAAAATGAGGAGGAGCGCGCCGAGGCCAAGACCGCGAGGTACACCCGTATAGCTCGCGGGTGCAACAAACTTGGGAACAAAGAGGAAGGGAGTGGAACCATTTTGCTGAAGGCTAACCGATTGTATTTCGCCGGAAATTTAGTGCCACGATATTCTCGTGGTCTAGTTCGTTCGCCGATCGATATTAATAGTCCGCTTTTGGAAAGCTCTGTTTGTTTAGTTCGGTGGAGCGAGATTTTAAACGCCGTGCTTGCAAGTTCGTGTCTTTATAAAGGTATAGGAATTGAGTACAGAACCACAGTAACATTTTTTCAGATTCCGTTAGATCCATTGGGTGATGTGTCGAAAAATAGTCGATTCGGATGTTTTATTTTTTTTAATTCATTGTTTAATTTTATTAAAGAAATCACAAGTTACATTGTATTATGATCCTGACAATACCATAGGAGCTAGTATGAATATACTATTTGGAATCGTTTCGTCACGAAAAATTTCAATTTGTTGAAAAAGTAAATAAATATTTCCAATTATTTTTCGACATTCTATCTAATGGATTTATTTGTAAAAACAACCTGATTCCAGGGAAAAATTTGTTTAAGTTTTATTAGCAATCGCGGCTTGTTGAAAGTGGCAGAGAAAAGAAATTTATCAGGGAATAATGTCTTTATTTTTTAGCGAGTCAACAGGATCGGCTTAGTCCGTTATTAAGGTTAATTTGCGGTCTTAAAATTTATACCTTAGCTCTTCTAATTATGTTAGATGCTGCTGATAAAAATCAGGCCGCGTGTGTAATTTTGTAATTTGATAAATATTTAATCGGCGATTCTTATCTTCCCCGCGTTTATTTGAAGGTGTGCGATAGCGAAAATGGAAAATGCTTTTTAGATTTGTAATTTTCCAGTTTTTATATTTTTATAATAGATAATAAAAAATGATACCCGCTTAGCTCGGCTTTCTCGATTTTTATCTATTTCGCCGAAATTAATTGCAGGAAGGTAATTAATAAAATGATATAAAGAGCCTTTTTACTTTAAGCATTTAATCGATGAACTTGAAAGGACTTGTAAGGTTGTTTTTTACAGCCCCTTTAATGAAAATGTCAATACATCGGGTTCGTTCAATGATTTTAAAAATAATTAACGCGACGTAAGTGCCAAGGGGATTATCACATTTGAGATTTATCTAAGAAATTCTCGGTTAGAAATTCTCGGTTAGCCATCAAGCAATAAAGTTCCCTTTTTCTGATAAAAGATTATAAGAATATTGTATTTTGTTTTTTCAAGAAAAATATACTAGAGTTTGCTTTCCGCAAGTTGAAAATGTCGTAAAAGTATAGTAAAAAGGATTTTGTAAAATAAATATTACTTCAGCTTTATAATCCAAAATAAAAGAAGAAATAAAGTGAGTAACTCGCAGAATAAATTATTTAGAGTAGATGAATTAACAATTGTCTTCTCGAGTCAAATTGAAAATAATTTATTTATGAAGAATTTTCGGTGACCCTTTTCACCCTTTTCATGTCATAGTTGTGTTCATCCTTTTTGGGAATACGTCAAATAAAATAAAAATCTGGAAATATTTTCTATACTTACAAAAAAGAATAGGATAGTCTATTTATCAATGAACGTGTTTCCCAAATGAATAAGTTCAAGTGTAACTTAGAAAAGGGTGAATTAAGAATACTGTCATATAAATTATTTTGAATATAATTCCTTAAGATCATTGATATTTTATCTGATTTTATCTTAAAAAACAAAAAATTTTAACACTACCAAATAGTACTAATCTTAAGTTTACCAAAGAATTTTTTCGAATTTACTAGGACTAAACGTGATCCAAGAAGGAGAGTCCACACGTTTCCGTTTCCTGAACTTCTCCTAAGTTATTCAGGGTGATTCTTTGATCGAATCACAATGAACACGTGACACCCATTTTTGCTACTAGTCTCCACGGGCCAAAATCCCGAAACGCGTGTTCGTTATTTTCGATCACAGAATCATTCTGCAGAATTTAAGAGAAATCAGAGGCTGTGAACTGTCCTTGTAATTATTTTATTTTCAACGAGCTACTTCGCATTCAGCACCTCATATTTTTTTCGATAAAATGAAACGGTTATGTAAAATTGTTTGATTGGTTTGATACCCTCAAATTTTATGTTTCATTTGACTTTAATGAAAAATCTGACACGAATGAATCGAATAATGGGCTTCGAGTTAAATTTTCTACTCATATTTCGTCCGAGTAAATCGTCAAAAAATTCTGATATGAAAATTAATTTAAAAAATCAAATAATAAAGTACGTATCTCGAGAACATAAAAAAACCTAAAAATGAAAAATAACCAAAACAAAAAAGAAAATAAACACTCTCTAAATTTGAATAAGTGAAATTCGTCCAAATGCACTTGTTTAAAGTGCATAGTCATCCCCATTCACGTTAAAGTGCATATGGATGAATTTGACTTATTAAAATTTAGTATGCGTGTTCGAACGAAAAGGGAACCTCGGAGCCGGTAGATTCGTGTGAAAGGTGTCTCTAGAAAGTTCTACTCACTCAAAAACCGGAGATTCGCTTCGCGCCAGAACCAACCTCGGCAAGACGATGGCCTTCTTCCGGCGCGACTTGAGCGTCTGGCCGGTGGCGAACGCCTGCTGAAAGTCCGGCGCGCCGATGGGCGAGTGCGGGCTCAGTATCGTGATGCGCCGGTCGCTGCCGCCGGGGCTGGTCAGCGAGATGAAGTTGTTGGGCGGCGGCAGGCTCAGGTGCTGCAGCTTGCTGCGGTCCGTCTGGGCGAACAGCCCCCGCCTGATCTCCGCCTTGAGGCTCTCCTCCCTGTGCAGGTTGTCGCTGCTCCGCGACTCCACCGCCTGGATCTTCCTCACGTCCAGCTTCGAGGCGGTGAGGAAGCTCCGGTAGTGGTCCCGGTGCTGGTGGCCCCGGGGCCCCACGATCGCCACGTGGGACTCGGAGCTGGTGTAGAGCGACTCGAGGGACCTCGTGTCCTCGACGTAGTCGACGTCGGGGTCGAGGAAGTTCCTCGAGCCGCCGGTCCTGAGGGACTCCATGGACCTGGCGGTCACTTGGCTGGCGCTCCCGGCTATCAGGAGGCACTGCTTGGCCTGCAGGCTCTTCACCTCGGGCTCGTAGTCCTCCTGGCTGGAGCTCGACTGGGGGCTGCGCGTCGTCATGGCGAACAGCGCCGGCCGGCCGCACGCCGCGTACTTGGACACGCTGTAGGCGTGGCTGCTCGCCGAGAGCTGCACGTGTCCGCGCTCCGCCGGCGACGTCGACTCGTGGACGGTGCCGTCGAAGGTCCGCGAGCGGCCGAAGGTCGGGCCGACGGCCAGCGTGCGGGGCCCGCCCTCGTCGTCCTTGGGTATCTCCTCGACCTCGTTCTCCGACGAGGAGGTGATCTTCTCGGAGCCGTCGGCGGAGGTGCCCTCGCGCAGGGCGCGCTTGCCCAGCGAGATCATGGAGAGGGGCATCTTCTTGCCCTCGGGGCTGCACCTGTTGCCGTTCGTCTCCTCGGGCTCCTCGTCCTCCATGCCGGCGCACCCGGCCGACTAAGCGAGGGTCTGCGGCGGCGGCGGCGGCGGCTCAGTGGCGGCGGCTGCGGGCTGGGCTCAAGGCTCGTTTCACCGAACCAGCCGGCGGCTGCAGGCGGGCCGGGCCAAGCTCATGCCGGAGCCGCCCGGAACTTTCGCTCTCGCGCGGGCGAACATGCTGGCTGCCGCGGATGCACCCGCCGCTGCTTCGCGGCTGCAAAGTTAATTAACTCGTGACGTCGCTGGCTGGGCGGCTGGCACGCCGGAGACACGGGGGATCGAGGGCTGCTGCTGCTGCTGGGGACGGGTATCGGCGCGATATCGTCGGCGTCACGCCCGCGACCGAGCGTTAACGAGCAGGCCATTAGGAAGTCGGGGTATAGCGCGCGCTCGGGCGGGGAGGAGCGATTATGACGACGACACAAGAGACATGTTTCGCATTGATTTTTTTTTCCGACCGAGCGGTCTGTTTACCCAGGGAAATGTGCACTCGCTTCCTACGAAGACTCAAGAAAGGCCTATTTTAATTTTCACGTTTTAAGGCACCGGAGTAAACCTGATAAACACTAGTTTTTCAGATTCTGCACAAATTTATTTCACTCTGGTACTTTAAAAGCGGCAAATTAAAATAGACTTCTTGGAGATGTGTTTATAGTCTTTGTAGAAATTGACGATGTACAAGAGTTTGATGAATTTGGTTTGAGCGAGCCTTTCGGAAACAAGTTTCAAGATGCTTTAGAAGACTACTTTAAATTTGTCGTTTTGCTGAATTAGTTCAGCGGGAATTTATCGGTTATTCCGTCGTGTTAGACGAATTTACTTTAGTTTTCGCGCGTTTGTTTTCATCGCTCGGCAGGCAAGTAAATGGCGCCGATGGGCGAAAGTGTTAATATTAAGTTTCGAATGCAAAATATCATTCCAATCATCTAGAAAGCTGGGGATCGATCCGGGTTGCGTAATTTATTTATGAATTTACTATTACAAATCAGAAAATAAGAAAAACAATATGATTGGCTGGGCGTATTATTTGAAATGCGTCGAATCATGCGCGTCTAATAGATTCCGCTCTTCTTAAGATTTATGGGATTCATGAAATTCATTAAGTACGGGATAATTAATTATTTGATTTAAACAGTCATACTGACTTAATACATTTTTCTATAACGATACTATTAAGTCGTAAACGAATAAATCATTTTTTTGTTTCAAAAACGATTCTTATTAACGATGGTCAAATGATTATTCGAAAAAGCATTTGTCTTGCAATGACAATTGCTTTCTTCTTATTTTGAATAGCAAATGTTGGAAAGAAATTTAGAAATTTTGTTACGACTGAAAAATTTGCTAAGGAAATATCAATTTCGCGGGATAAACGGTTACGTCAACTTGATTACTCCTTTCATGCTCCACTCGCATTTTAACGTCATCAAGGCAGTCGATTACGTGAATTTCTAAGGTGTCGCGTGACGTACTAAAGCTTTGTTTTGCGCTTGAATGTCGGAAGAAAATTCTAAAGTTTGAGCAGTAAATTGAAAATTTTATAAATTCGATATTGGTATGTCTTACAAAACTTTTACAAATAATTTAATTTGAAATTTTTATGAAAATTCTAATTTTTGTGAAACTTATATAAAAAATGAATAAAATTAAAAACTGTTATTGAATTTAATTTTTCATATACGGACGTAAAAGGAAGTAACACAGATAGCTTAATAACTGCATTTTTCTGCTCTGTAAATGGTTTATACAGAGGCTACATAACAGAGATATTTTTGAATGCGACGTTTCATACCTATTACGCATATAAATCATTTGAACTTGTAATTGAATTTATTGTGACATTTTATGAATTCAAAAATAAATTTTATATTTGTCGAAAATAAATGTGTCGTTCATAAAACACGAAAACAAAGAGGATACCGTAATTTACTTGCATAAATGCATAAATTTAAATGAAATTTATGACGTTTTTATTTTTAAACATAATAAATAACGAATTAAATT
>JAXIUT010000001.1:16938702-16953429 GCA_035586675.1 Eurytoma californica | reverse complement strand
TTTACCTTCGAAGAATACAGCATTGCCCGACTATTTTTCACAAATAAACAGAAGATGAAAAAAAAAATAATCGCAAATTCCTTTGTTGAACCATGAGGCAAGAAAGGAAAACGCGGTATACCCACTCCAGTCTAAATATTCCAAAGCGAGTCCGCGTAAAATTTTGATTCTCAAAAGCGCGACAGCTCCGTGAAAGGGGACGCGGGCGCATATAAACGCCGCGAGGCGGGATGCAGGAGCGATAAGTTCGTCGCCGGATTCAGATAAGAATATACAAGTGGATAAAGGCGGAAGAGCGTCGAAGGAGGCAGCGCGGCGTGTGCACACTCCGCCCGGCGGGGATACGATATCCGATAAGACTCGTCGGTGCGTGCATCCAGCGCGCCCCTCCCTCTTTCCGGACTACACCCTCACGGTGAATGCAGACGGTTCGATCTGTTTGTTCTGCCGCCGACGGGCGCACAATCGCGCGGATCATCCTGCGCGCGCGCGCGCCGCTCTTGTTCTCCTCTTATATATCCCGTGCGTTTCGGCCGACCCTCGAGCGGTCAATTTTCACCCCCGACCGCGCGCGCTCCCGGCTTTTTGCGCGTCGAGCGGGGCGTGTCCCGCGTTGTAACTTTACGCTACTACGGCGTTAGCGTAGCTGCGGCGGCGAGATGGACGATACTATTTACGAGGCTGTAGTTGGGTTTCACGTGACTGTTACTTTCCGATGGGAGACGTAGAGATGCTACTTTAGCAGACCCTTTAGGAGCTCTTCGTGACGGTTTTGCAGTGCGTACCTCTTGAAGCGCACTGAGGGTTCTTATGCTATCCCAAGATTTAACGTCGATGTAACTTATTTTGAAGAAAATTTTCAAAGTAAAATTGAAAACCGCTTTTATCGCCATGAGCGTTTATTTAATGATGGCTCCCAAGGACCTCCACTTTGAAGTTTATAATGATATTCCTAGGTAAATATAGGCTTTAGATATCGTTGACATTTTAAATGGAAGGAATTTATTCAGTTACTTAAAATGAAAACAAGTTATGTAAGAAGAGTCATAAAATTTAGTACGCCATAAGATAAACAAACATTTTTTCTGATACAATTCGTTTCATTATTAAGTCAAACCGATATTATGTTCGGACAAAATAAATCTTACTCAAAAAAATGAACGAAATTAATTTTAATAACGAACAATTTTAATAACAAAAAAATAACGAAATCAATTAGTCTTAAATTTGAATTTTGCACTGATATTGAGACGAATGATGGTGTAAAAAATGCAGAACACGCCCCCCGCGCGAGTTCCTTATCGGGTCACTCGTACACCCCGTCACCCCCGTTTCCCGGGTTTATTAAAATATTGACGAGATTGGGCAGTTACGACATTACTCGTCCCGTACGAGCAGTCAAATAACAACTGGTGCATTATTTAGCAAAGGGACGGGCCAACTAAATCAAAGCGGTACAGACCGTTCGCGAAAATCCAGATCGTTTCGTTTTTTTTCATCATCCCTCGTTTGTAGATTGACATTGGGTAGGCTAGTGAGATTGTGCAAAAGAGTGAGAAGAAGAGAGATATATATAGACAGATAGATAGCGAGAGAGAGAGAGAGAGAGAGAGAGAGAGAGAGAAATAAAAAGAAAGCGAGAATTGCTAAAGCTCGGCAGGATGCAGCGTTTTTAATTAATGCAGGATGTCGGGGTAAATTGCCGACTTTCTCTCTCTTTCCTCTCTCTCGCTCCTCTGCGAAGTTTCGATTCATGACGTTTACTTGACGTCAGAGTTCCGGTGAATTTATTGCCGCGTCGCGAGGGACGAGCTCTTCCAGAGCGTACTGGAATTTGTCGGGCTTTAATGGGGTGGATTATTGACTGCTTGAAAATCGGCATATATACTATTTTACCTTCCCTCGCTCCTCTCTCTCCCTCGCTCTCGCCCTCGCCGTGGCGATGCGCATTATGCAATAAATGATTTTTTTTCGGCCGCCTTGTTAAAGAGCCTCTAACGATGACAAATCGCCCCGTTTAAAATGTACCCCCCGCCCCCTAATTCATTGAAGCCCATTCCCATTCAAATGAGACGAGCTCTCGTGGATTTGAAAGACATTTTCACTTTGATGGATCCTCATTATGTGGCCTATTAATCAAAAGCTATTCCTTATAAGTTTGCGCGCGCGAACTTCGTTCGAGGCGTCGACTCGCCGTTTTTATCCCCGAGGAATTAATCGAAAAGTGAATCTCGATGCGGAGCGCCTCGTTTGCGTTAAATACACCGCGATTTTTCGCCAGCACGTCGGCGATGACTCAAGTCCCGGCTAAAGCGTGGCAACCCCCCCGTGACGCTGCGTGCACGCGCGGCCCCCGAGAAATAAAACGCACCTGATCGATGCACCGCGCGAAGGAGCGACCGAATCGCTGTCTTCCGTCGCGCCTTGTTTTACCGAGTTATAAATATCCGTGGAATCCCCACTCCACCAGCCTCGTACCTCATTCCCGCGAACAGATTGGCCTGTCGATATCGGATAGCAGTCGTTTGTGCGCGACGAGCAACAAAAAAAAAAAGCGGCGCGGAGGGGAAAAAAAAAGAGGAGAGAAGGCGCTGGACGGGAAATGTCGATTGCCGGCAGCAAAGGCTTACGCGGAGCGTGAGATATCGTCTATCCTCTATTTTTTTTTCGGTGAATAATGCGAGTAGTTTGGGTACTTTCATTTCGCGGGGAAGCGCGCCGCGCGTACTCTTCACGTCTCCCCGATATCAGCGACGAAGAGGGCGGACCTTTTACGACGCCGGGGGAGGGATATTGCACGGAACTTTTGTTACTTCGTAAGGGATGCAGGTATAAAGTTACTTTTGCGCCGGAGGTGGAATCCTTTGAAATTTGTCGCCCCCTTTTTTTCGGACGAGAGAAAAAAGAGGGAAACAAGGTTTTACTTTTTCAAGTCTCTATTGTAGGTCTTGCCTGCCGTGAAGAGAAATTATAATTCGTTGGATAATTTAAGAGTTATAGTTGTGTAACTTCGTTATATTATATTTTTCAAGGTACGTAAAGAATATGGCAATTTAAAAGAAAAATCGAGATATTCGTTTGAACTTAATGCTCTGAGGAAAATTTTAATTTTTTCCCTTTTGTCCCTTCATAATGCATACATTTCGTACTTTTACGTTTTGTTTTAAATAAAGTTTGCAAATTATTTCGTAAAAAAGTAGAGTTTATTACTCTGACAGTCAAAGTCAACTAATAAAACTAAATCACGTAAAAGATACTACGCTCGTTTGTTGCGCATTCATATCTCTATAAAAAAAACACACGTGTGTTTGCACCACAGTGAAGGAAGTGAAATTGACGTCATAAGCATTGATTAAGCGTCAGAAGTCATCTCTTAACAAGTGAACTGATTTCTGACGTAAAATATAATTGCCTGCGAGTAAATCTCACTTCATTCGACTTCAGTGAGCGGATCCTGATTGTCCGAAAAGGATGTGACACCATGAACAATTGCATCGTCTTACAAATACAGCACCAGACCTAAATAATTCAGCCACAGAACAATCCTACATGTGACGACGATAAATCTATCGGTCAACCTTGACGCACGAAGTTAAATTCGGTACACAACTCACTAAAATCGAATCCACATCCTCCGCAGCGAACAAAGACTCTTCCTTGTGTACCTCATTAAAAAGTCATTCTACGAGTCGGCGAGCTCGCGTGTCCGTCCTGCTCGCGCCAGCAATTTCGGAGAAAATCCCGCCGAGATGATCCGGGCGCTCCGAGAGGCTGTACGACTTGATTCGCGCTCCCGGGAGGGCCGAGGGCCTCTCCAGCACCGGGGCTACATGTGCCCCCGGACATCGAAACGAGGAGCTCGGCTTTACACGTGCGCCGTGGGCTCGACTTCTTCGACCGGCCTATATCTTCCCGAGACGGGCGCCGAGCTTTTCGAAGCGAGCGCCGTAACGAGAATCGTCACTCCTAACGAAGAAAAGCACAGTTCACCTTTTTCTAATGCAGAAAAGCACGTTTCACCTTTTCTTATCGAAGAAATGCACATTTTAGAGTATGGCAACGATAACTAGAGCACTAGCCAAATTTTACACGAAAAAAGCTCTCTTTAGAATGTTGACACGAAGAAAAGCACTTTTGAGATTTTGCTGTGAAGAATAGAGTTTTACTATTTTTTGCGGCCCTGTAATAACATAAATTGTTAAAAAGTCGTTTATCAAATATTTTTAAATGGTTTATCATTTTTTAAAGACATTCTTTTCTTCGTGGGGATTTCGCGAAATATATATTTTTCTTCACGGAGAGCTTCAAATGTGCTTTTCTTCACGGAGAGCTTGAAGTGTATTTTTATTCACGGAGAGCTTGAAGTATTTTTTCTTCACGCAGAGCTTGAAATGTGCTTTTCTTTACGGAGAGCTTGAAGTGTATTTTTTCTTCGCGTAGAGCTTGAATGTGCTTTTCATCTCGAAAAGCTAGAAATGTGCTTTTCATCTCGAAAAGCTAGAAATGTGCTTTTCATTTCAGAGAGCTTGAAGTTTGCTTTTTTCTCGGAAAACTTGAAATGTGCTTTTCTTCGCGAAGAGCTTGAAATGTGCTAATTTTCCCCGATAAATTGAAACGTGTCTTTTTTAGTTACGAACGACGAGCAACTGTACTGTATCAGCGGAATTAAACTTCCTCCGAGTGTTTGCCGCTCCCTTTTTCGTTTAATTAGACTCCGAGGCGGGTGACTTTGTAAGAGGAGGAACTTGGGCGCGCGGTGAATATTAGTATCGCGTCGCAGGAAATTGCTTCGGCCCTTTGTGCGCGCGTCGGCTCGCTCTACTTGCCCTCGCCTTGGCGCGCGGGAACTTCTGTCCGATAATCTTTGACGGCAGGTGGGGAGGAGGAGTTAGCGGGGCACTCGGCGGTAATTCGATGAGCGGGAAAAGTAAAAGGTCGATTGTCTGCGGCACCTTTTTGCCGGCTCTCGAGTTTACGCGTCGCTCGCGCTCTTGACTCACAAGTGCGTTCGACGGTTGATTTCACGGTGAAAGGGTCCGTGAGCGATAATTGAAAAGCATCTTTGATATCGCGTATTGACGCGATCGTTTACGTCCATTGATTCGATTTATGAAGTTTCGTAGAGGAAATTTTAACGTCGTAAATTGTTACCGAAAATAAATAGGATTACGGTTTCTTATCTTATTTAGTTATCTCTTCCTGGCTATGATTCGAGTACTGAGCTATTTTGTTGCTGTGATTAACGCTGTTATCTTTATTGTTGAGCGCGAACCTCGGTTTAATAATTTAACTCAATTGTTTTTCAATCTTTCTTTTTTAAGTTTTGAAAGACCAGCAAAATTAATAAACAGTATTAAGAAAATATAATTAAATGCTCGCTAATAAGCTTTTGTTGTATGCAAAGAGGTTTACTTCGCGGGCGAAATGGTTTAATAATAAGTTCTATAATGAAAAATTCTCTTTATAAAGAGAAAATACGCACACAAACGAAAGGAATATATTTTTTATACTTTAATTTACAAAAGCAGTTTTACACTCATCAACAAAGACGTTTATTACAAAAATAGAACACTTCTACTACGTTACGTGGACAAATGAGAGGTTCCTTTAGTATGAATAAACATTTTAAAGCACGTTTATCACTTAGTCTCCTCAAAGAGTCCAAAAATAATCTTATAAAAAATTGGCTCCGAGGCATCTACGCCCAGTTAGCATAATTCATCGCCTCCTCTAGCGTTTTCCTCGAAAACAGACTTAAAGAGCTTGTAATTCTTCCTTACTTAGGTAACGATTGCACAAAGGAGACATTTTTCTTGTCTCTTGAAAAAAAAAAACACAGAGAGAAGGCGATATTCCTTTTGAAAAGTGAAATGCGCGTAATTAAAAGCCGCGGCGTAACTGCAGCTCTGCCTTTGCCGTCCGTCGGGTTTCCTTTTTTCCTGCAGACGCGCGCGTTATTGTTGCCTCTCTTTTATTCGGAACAGACCTGTCAGACGCTCGCTAACGCACTTGTTTATTTCTGTCGAAAAGCGGCCACCGACACCTCGAAAATATACGCGCGCGCTCCCGAACACGCAATCCGAGCGATAATTACGATGAGCACTACGCTTTTTCGAGTTTTGTTTTTGCGATCAAAATAAACATTCTTCGGTCATCAAGAGCTTTGATTACGATATTTTATAATTTGTATAAAAAGCCTTCTAATTTTTTTGCACGAGTTTTTATTTTTTTTCTTTTGTTATTTTTGTTGGTACTTTGATCGCTAGGATTTGCGAATAGACGGCAGAGGCAACTTGAGATTTTTAATTTTTCAGAAATAAAAGTGAAAATATTTGTGGACATCAAAGGCAAAATATTAGCCTTTCACATACAGCTGTCCGTATCCTTTTTTTCTCTCGGATCGTCTTAAAAATCGTTGAATAAAAAAGGGAAAAAGGATTTGGAAGAAAAAGCATGATCCGACAGCGTATCAGTAAAACCCTGAAATTTTCAACGAAGACACATACACCAGACGGAAAGGAAAACAAAATTCCACCAATTGGATTTTAATGGGCTTCGCCAAAAAGATTGCATTTCTATTAAATAACTTAAATTAAATTTCTCAATTTCGCGAATTGACGTTTTTTAATAAAATCCTCGAATAGAAAAAAAATTTAATCGTTTCAAATTTAGAAAGTTGAAAAGTCAAGTACGATATCAAAAAAGCAGATTTCAATACAAAATCTACATAATTGCAAGTATTAACCCTTCACGTCTGAAATATGTTCGAAAGCTCCGGGATTATCATTGTTGTTTTTATGAAACGAGCAGGCCAAAAAGGGGACTGAAAAATTAACGTTCGCTGAAATCCGATGTTATCCCCGCTTTCCTTCCCATTTCAGGAAGTAATTTCCTTCGTCACGCGTTTTTTATTCTCGCGTAATCTCGGTACCGAATGAAAAATTGCTCGTACCCGCGAAATGAAAATGTAGGTACACGGATACAAATAAGCTGTCAGAAAATGACTATCTACCTTTGAACTTTTTTAAAAACGAGCATAATACCCCTCATTATAATACTTGATTGACGATCCGGATGAATTATTATGTAACATTATCGGTAAGTTCTTGAGATGAGTAATACGTAGGCATGTAAATTACATCTTTACATAATATTTTTAACGATCTCTTTTTCTTAATATAATACATAAATCTTTAATAAGAAAATTAAGATAATAGATTTAAAAGAAACAATAAAAAATTAATCAATTTTCATGATACTCGATAAAAAAAAAAAAAAAATGTACGCACATTTTTGCAGAACGAGCACGACGTGCAACTGAACGTGTACCCGACATTCTCTCAATTAACAGCGCCTCTCCGCGCACATGCACACACTCTCAAAGAAATGCACAAACCGGCAATATTCAGCGAGACAAAAAGTCGTTCTCAATTAAGAGAAAAAAGTCCAAACAACCGCGGCATCGGAAGAGAATAAAAGGCACGCATGAAAGTTTCATTGTCACGAACTGGATTCCATATCGACTGGCGTACGTCCGCGACGACACGCGTCGCATTATCCGCGCGGCAAAAAAAAAGTGCTTACGGCGCGGCGCACGTACCGCTCGACTCGCCGCTCGCGTGCCCGCCCGGGTATTTTTTTCGCGGCGCGCGGAAAAATGCGGCCGTATTTACGCCTTGTTTGCGCAGTTGCGCCCGGCGCACGTGACGCGCGTGACGTTTCGCGCGTGGAAGCCGTTCCGATTGTGCGCGCGGCCGCCTCGCCGAGTTCATTTGGATGTGAGAGCACGGCGCGCGCGACTAATAATTTCGCGGCCCCCGACGTCACCCGCGCCCGACGGCGCAATTACCCGCTCGCCAGACGGCCGACTGACGACTCGCGCTGCCACCGACTGCTTCGCGCATTCTTATCGCCGCTCGCGGCTCTTCTTTTTCGTGATAGCAATTACAAGAGAGATAATTATTGTTTTTTATTCAAGTTTATTCTAATTGAGGTGGTAATGTGGAGATAGAAGTTTGTTGGAACGTCCTATCTGTGTGGGGAAGGATTTAAGTTCGTGTCTTTCAAAATTCAGTTTCGGATACTTGATAACGCGTTATCTATTGAAAATGAACTCAGTAATGTAGTA
This sequence comes from Eurytoma californica, assembly GCA_035586675.1. Classification (NCBI taxonomy): domain Eukaryota; kingdom Metazoa; phylum Arthropoda; class Insecta; order Hymenoptera; family Eurytomidae; genus Eurytoma; species Eurytoma californica. The sequence continues at coordinate 16,945,301 of JAXIUT010000001.1, read as the reverse complement.
ACGGTGCGTTTTACGTTTTTAAATGAAGATTAATTCAGTTGAACGTATCGCAATTTTCGTGTTTTATAGAAGATCGCGCTTGAAATAAATTTGAGACGTGATTTTCTTCAGAACATGAAAAATAGAGCTGATTCTTTGCGCAAAGAAGCCACGAAAATTGTAGGAAAGTTTTCAAATGAATAATGAAATTTAAATTATAAAGAAACTGCGCTGACTCGAGCGAAGCAAACATTTTAATTGTATCAATGTCAGGCTGAAAAAATTCAATAGTTTTTCGCGGCGATAAATCAATACTGCGGAAAAAATGAATAATTTAATAGGAATTCATTAAAACGGACTTATTATTTTCTATTCGAAAGCAGCAGGATACAGCAATTCGATATGTCGAAATATTTTTTTACGTAAACGAGTTATGCTAAACAGCGTCATAAACACGATAAACGGCCTTTATGAACTAACTATGAAAAAATTTAACAATAGTACATTAACGCGATGAAATTCTAAACAGCGTTTAATGAATGAATGAGGTCAGGTAACGACGAGCGAGAGAGATGTCTTTTCACGCGCCAGAGAGGATAGATAGTAAATTATCGTTCGATGCCTCGACTGTATCTAATCGATTGCGCCGCGTATCGTTAAATAATATTTTAAAAAAGATTGATATCATAGAGCAAACGCACCAAATGACTAGCGTACATGTAGTTTAGCCGAGATAAGAAAATTTGCTTTTCTTTTTAAGTTGAAGTTCAATTGCCTCCTATATCAATTTCATCAAAGATACCGAGTTAATCTTTCGATAAAATTATTACGTCAAAAATTTAAACTTTTGTAGCAAAACAAAAGTAATTAAGTATTGAAAATTTAAAAAAAGAAATACAAGCATTTTATCAAAATCACATTTACGAATTGAGAGCTTTATCTCCAAAAAGAAAACAAAAAATATTCCCTCTCAACGGGACCCCCCACGGGCTTCGGATTGAGAAACATCATCAGTACAAACATTACGCGAGCGAGAATAGCGACAAAGGAATCGTCTCCGAGCCCAAAGTGACGTTCGATCGTTCTTCACGCATGAATAATACAGACGATAATAAAGATTTGCAAGCCATTACGGCCGCGAAGCACACTCGCTCGACAAAAAGAGGAGCAGCCGTGCGAAGATACGGAGAGAACCGAGAAAAAAAAGGTCCGAAGAAGCCTTGCGCGAGCATTGTGTAAGGACAGCAAACAAAAAGGGGGGAAAAAAGGCCTGGGGGTAATATTTCACGGGTGATGGGCATCCCTTACACTCCCACGTCCGCCGAAAGGACCGGGTCAGCCGCGCGACTATTAATAGAAAAGGAGCGAGAATCAGCGGTCGACACGGGGCCTATGTCCGGCACGCGATTATTCAAGCCCGCGACGCGGGTGCCGAGCGTCAATCACGCCGCGCGATATTAATTGATCGAGGCGCGCAACTTCACCGAGTCTCTCCTCTGAGTAATCGATGCCTGCGAGTATCAAGTCTCCCGGATTCTTTTCGTCGCGGCCGAAGCTCGACTCCCTTGGATACGCCGCGAGCGAGCTTACGGGAATCACGGGGTTATTAATAATGCGCCGGCCGGAGCTTTCGCAAGATTCGACGGGCGACTTAGTTATTTTAACCTGAAATTTATAGCCACTTTGACAAGTCCGCGGCGGAGGCGAGAATTTAGTTTTGCGGTTGGACGCCCGCCGCAACGGCTCGTCGTTGTCGCGTCGACGCCCGTGGATGTCGGCCGCGGATCGCCGCTGAAATGTTTCTCGGATGTCGCGGAGCTTTTTTTTCCTCGGCGAAACGATTCTCTCAAAGCAGTTTACCAGCTGATGCAGCTTTTTTGCAAGGATTTTCAACTGAAACCGCGGCGATTTTTTTAGGGAAATTTTTTATATTGCTTCCTTTGATTTTTAAAACTTAGTGAATCGTTTATTCACATCGTACTGAGGTGAATTAGATTACTTAAGTTTTAAGTGTTCAAATTTTCGCGCCAAAATTCGTCAACCAATGAAATTGATAATAAAGGCTAGACAAATATAAAATTAGAATGTTGAAAATTTGAAATGTTCAAAAAAGAAAACTTCAGTTTGCTCATGATTTAATGTGATATTAAATTTTTAATTTATAAAGAAATAAATGTACATATTGTGCATCATTATGAAGAATCTTAAAAAAATGGACGGAAAATTTGAAAAATGGTTGGCAGAGGAAATGTATAATTTATGTACATTTTCATTTCAAACCATTTCAGATTTTTTGTCCACCTTTTAAAGATTTTAAAAGTAAACAAGAAAACTTTTACGTCAAATATAAGTTACATTTATTTCATTTACAAATATAAGTTACATTTATTTCTTTATTAATTCAGTATTTCTACCTTAAAAAACGTATTACTCTTGTATTCAACACAATTCATTCTACCTTGCGCAAGATTTTTACGAAACCGGGACATCACTCTAAACGCACGCTAATCCGTTTACAAAGACCGAAAAAAAAATGTCACGGAAAACTCAAACAAACGTGAAAAACCACGGTAAACAAAAAGTACGTTCCGTGTAGCTCATCGACCGCTCGACGCGTGTGCAGTGTATTGCGTCGAATCGCGATCGCGCACTCCCGATAAAGCAAATTTCCCGCTCGTTAATATTCAGAAGATAAACGGACGCGTACGCTCGCCGGCGACACATTTTAAATGATTGAACAGTTCTCGCCAAGATCGGCCGCGGGGATTTAGCGCGGATCGCGCGTCCCACATATACGCGTATATTCGCGCGCCCGAGCAAATAGAGCCTCATTTCCCGCGGCTCTTACGTACGCGGGAAACTGTTTTTCCGAAGCGATCGCGCAAATATTTTCCAACCGAAGTTCGCTCTTTCTCCCCCCCCCCCCTGCCTGCCGTGGGAAGCCGCTTAGGTGGAATGAGTAATGGCCGGGGAGACGAGCGGAGAGCGTAGAAGAAAACGCGAGTGTATATACTTATATACATTGTGGCCGAGTGCCGGGCGTAACCCGCGGAGACACCGGCGTTTCGTAAATTCATGCAACCTTTTCTTTTCCTCGCCCCCTTGACAAAGCCCATTTATTACCTCGCGGTGTGTTTCTATTTTCGCCGTCCCAAAAGAATCAGCGCTTCGCTGGTAGCTAGTTATTTTTCTACGCATCGTTAGTTTGTAACGGAGTTCGAAAGTTACGCCTCGATTTGTATCGCCTTTATTTTAAGCTAAACTGACTCACTACTATATTCGCAGAGTTAATGTTTTAAAGGTAGCCCGAAAAATCTTTTCTTGGAAAAAGATTCCCTCGCATTCCGTAAAATAAGCGCACCGGCCATTAAATTGATAATTGATCGGTCAATTCGATCTTAACGCGAGCGAAATCATCGATTATACAATGGAAACGCTTCGAGTGTAACCGCCGCGAATTTAAAGTTATTTATAAAGCGTCTTAACGTTTGAATAATTAATGTAAAACCAACTGAATCCGAGCCAAAATTGTATGCTTACTTCGAGAGGCATTAGCGATGCACCGTGAATCAGTTGCATATTTTAATAAAACGAACCGAACGCCGCCTGAATCATAGGAGAGCAAATGACGTCAGAATGTTAAAAGGTGGAATGCATAAAATTCACTTCTCAATAATGTGAAGATATCGATTGTCCGATGAAGAAAAAACTCAACAATGAAAGCATTGTATTTTCTTTCGATAGCGTAACGATTTAACGAGAAATGCGTATTATTTTCTAATTGTTTGCACTCCACTGCGTAAGACGATAAAAGAAAATAATAAGATCCATAACAATTTTTTTCGTTTTTGAGACTTATAAAACTATGCGATTTACGTAATAATTGCGAAGACCTTTTCATTCAACCTACTCTATTTCTAATAAGCGATACGTTAAACAAAGAACATTTTTTGCCGACGGTTACTCGACAGTAGTTAGAAAAAAAATGTCCACCTCTTTTATAAACGGTCTACGAGTGTGGAAATATAGGGAAAGCTTTTAGAGTTACTTTATTATGCGTTATTTAAGCGTAGGCAAGGGCACGACAGCGCAAAAACAACGCGCAAATGAACAAGGTAAAAAATATTTTAAAAATATGTCTGGTCAACGGAGAATACGAGCCGAGCAAAAAATAGCGCACTCCTAAACGCGAGCGTCTGCGTTCTTTTTTTTTCTTCGTCTGCATTTAGGTGGATAGCAGTTAATCGAGATATCCCACCGTAGTTTTGAAAAATCGATAAGGCAAGGTCGTTTTTTTCCGTGCGACGCTCTAGCCGTGACTGAATTTAGCTGCATTCGGTATGATTTAGATTCAATAAGGATTAAAACCTATGGATTTCAGGGAAAAGGAATTTTCGTGAAAAGAACCGTTATTTTTCTCCGCTAGACCACTTAATTGAAATTATTTTCTTTTATGCAATTTTCAAATTAAATAAAGTGCTTCTTTCACGGCGATGATACGAGTCTGCGTGAGTCTTTTCAATAACTTATTCGGAAATAAAACTGAATAAGCAATTATAAAATATAAAATAATTATAAAATTCGATTACTGTGCTCTTTATTGAAATATTTATTTCACACTCATTATTTCTTAATTAACTGTAGAGTCGTAGACCAAATATTTCCCAACAACATCCACTAAATCCCACTCTATTAACCTCATTAATTTGAAAGACCTTTAAAACACATAAACACTGATTTTGACGACCATTTCTCTAATCCACCTAATAGTCTTAATAAAAAGAATAGTATTTTTAATCGCCTAATCCCGCTTTAAAAAAAAAACGGAAAAAAAAGAGAATTAAATTACCGCCTCGTTAATTCAGGAGTTCGATTCTCCCGAGTCCACGGCGTTTGGCCGTTCTTACGTAAACAAAAAAAGCCGGTACACGCGGCGCGGCCGCCTAAATAAGGCCTCGGCGGAGAGAGAGAGGCTCGCGCGCGGCATTGCTTATCAGGCGTTAAAAGTGTATCGCTGGCAGGTAGATCGGCGCGCCGCCTCCGTCTCGGGAATTCCTTTGACGCCGGAGCGAGCGCCGTGGCGAAAAAGGTGGGGGACGGTTTTTTACCTTAATTTCTCTTTCCTCTCGCGCGCGCAAAAGGCGCCGCTGCGGTGGGCGGCGCCTGCGCCCTTGTAATTAACGCGAGCTTCCCCCGCGCTTCTTTTACGCGCGGTTACGAAACCGCACGCGGATCTCCGGATGCGACGCTTTCTCGCGACCGTTAGGTTATTTTTCCTGTTTTTTTTTTTTTTTTTTTTTTAACTTTGTCCGGAAATTCTGCGCACCTGCGGTATTCGTATGTAGATTCAGGATCATTCGGAAGAAAAATGTTTAAGAGAATTAAGAATTGCGATTTCAAGGTAAGATGTGGGTCGTATAGAAATATTTAAAAAGGTATTTGAAATTAGAGACAGAAAGCTACAAGTGTTCTCTCTAAATTATATGAATAAGTGAAATTCACGGATTTCATTTTCGAATAACTGAATATGCACTGATTCTACTTTACAAACTGTCCACTCATTCGATAAATCACTGTTAGTTCGAAATTAAAGGCAATAAGCTACTTCTCTATGACTTTCAATAATCCCTCTCACGATGTCTATTAAAGTACATACTTTTCATATAAAGAGTCGTGATTTCTAGGGAAATTAGAAATTTTGTTTCCAACACATACTTTTTTTTGAAATCCTGGAAATAACGAATTTTTTAAAGTAGACAGAAAAAGCATCAATTCTAACGAGTAGGAAATTTTTTCCTGTTTTTAACATTTCGATACGACCTACACTTACATCGTGATTTTCCTCTTGTACATGTTTGTCGAGTGATTTCAATTCTGTATGGCCGCTGCCGTACTTGAAATCACGAGGGGCGCTTCTTCGAGCGCTAATCAACGAGTACGTTTTGGCTCGAGCGACGAGCCGTTTCGCCGACCTTCCGGGTTACGTAAGCAGCTGCTACGAGCGGAGAGCGCCGGGTCTGTCTAGCGGCCGATTTCGTTTTCTCGGAAAGCGCCGATGGCTCCGCGAGACGCGCGAAAAATTATCGACTTTTATTTCGTCGCAAGATTAACGCGGAACCTCGAGCGGAACCGTAGCCAGCGGCGCGTTTGCTAAGTGCATTCGGCCGAGGCGGGGACTTACCGCATAATCGGCTCGAAGCTCGAGTTGCAAATTGCGCGTCCGTTTTTACGAGGCGGAGTAATTAGGTATTCAAAAGCACAGCGGAAGCTGCGCCGCGGACTTCGTTAAATTTTAAAACGCGACAGTTTTTATCGATGCTCTTTTATAATTGGAGAGTGTGTTTTTCTTTTTACGCGCGAGCCGCGTCGTTGCGTCGACACTCGACGACGATGTTATCGTTATCAAGAAATTATGTCAATTTACACTTTCGTACTCTGATGAACAGAATGGTATATCTTTAATGACGTCTAGACAGCGAAGAATAAATAAATCGCAATTTAGCGAATGCAAATCTGAAACTGTTAAATTAAGGGACTATGGGTCATATAACCGATTTTCTTAGTTATTTACCTGAGAAAAAAAGAGTTTCAGATTAAAAATTATATTTATGTTATATATT
>JAXIUT010000001.1:16924729-16938602 GCA_035586675.1 Eurytoma californica | reverse complement strand
CGCTTGAAATTCGCGATTTTCTACGCCACTTTCTGGCGTGAAAAGAAGCTCTTTTCATGCCAGAGTTGAAAAAAATTGTTTACAAGTGTCTTTATTTAAAAAATCGATCCTGAGAGTATAAAGATTAAAGCAGATGTATAAATCAATCTGATGTTATAGCTAGCAGTATGCAGAAAGATTAAATGCAAAATTACTCGCTTACTAAACGCAAAAGTTTTAAAAATACTAGATACTAGATTCGTAAACAGCTTGTCTGGCTATATCCGTCTGTTTCTACTTCCACAATCCCTAATCATACAACACTACTGAACACATTTAAAATAATTTGTTTTTTTTTTCAATTATGTGAGGTATGTTGAATTGAAGCTTGTTTTAATTTAAATATATGATATTGTTAATTTTACCCTGGAAAACAACAATGATCTCTTAACATATATTTTAAGAAACGATATAAATAAAAATGAATTTATTGTTTTTAAGATTCTGTTTTGTAATTAATATTCGATAACAAATTTATTTAGGTCGAGTTCATACTTAAATATTATCAATATATTTTGATTGATTACTATTTGATTGAATTTTTCACTCTAACATATTGGGTACGTGAGAAGATACATCTTATGTTTTTATCTTTTCAGACCACCGTTGTAAGTCTAAAACCTACGTGAATACTTGCACGATCAATTTTTTATAAGCAATATCTAAGAAAATTTTGTGCGTCAAATACTTAAAACTTCATAAAGCAGAAGTGCGGGGAAAAATCGCCTCGCATCCGACGCACAAATCGATTATGTCAAATTGAACGGTGAGTTCGTCAAATTGCTCGCCTCCCTCTCCCGTTGATCCCCGGAGTTTTGAATAATTAATCGAGCATTTCCCGAAGTCCCCAGACATTTATACTCTTTCTCTTCGATTTTTTTTATTTCCCGTCAAAAAGGCTGCTGGCTTTATTGGTCTCACGCATATGTTTCGCACTTTTCTCAGAAAGGTATAAATCTTCTTTTGATAAACGACTTTTTATCGACATTTGGATGCAAAAAAACTATGTGCGCGATTTGGTTAACTGTGCTCCTTCTTTGACCGAAGTGTAATTTTCTTCCTTTTTCCTCCTTTACTGGATATATACAAATGTATTCATATTATCTTTTTTGTTTGTAAAATTTATAATGCGAAATCGATCGAAATTCCGTACGAGCTTGTCAGAATGAAAATTGTGGAAATATTTACAGAAGAGATCACGGACTATTTAAAGAATTATTCGTGGTAGATTGAAATTTCTGCATTTATATTTAATCCAATAACTATTCATAACAATCACGGAAAAAAATAATATGTACAGGCAGCGAATTCTATTTAGTTATTGTTTTATACTTTAATTTCCACAAGTATAATTAAATTAATAATAAAAACGTGATTTAATCGGCAAATCTTTTGTTTCTTTTTAGCTTTTCAATCAAATTTATTTACGCTACTAATAAAGTTCGAGAATAAAGTCTATACTGAAAATTCTAGTAAAAATTACGATACTGTCTAGCTTACGATTATGCTAGACTGTAAATTTTACTAAAAAGTATATTAATTTTCTTCTTCTTTAAATCTTTTGTAAATTTTACTAGAGAGTATAATAATATTTCTTCAAAATGTCAGTCTGCGATGCTTTTCCTATATACATTATTGTAAATTTTACCAGAACGTTTTTGCCAGTATATTAATATGCCGATCAGGTATCGAGCACGAATCGCATTTCAAAACCGCTCATCGCGGCTCCTTTCACCCTCTCCCCCGCACTCGACGATCTTGCGAAAGTGCCGCTCGCATCATCTGCCTTTACGGCCGGCAGTCTGCTACACGCGGGTAGCGCCGGGCCGGCTTAATGGACCGCCGCTTTTCGTCGCTCTACTTATTCAGATTGAATATCCATTTTCGCAGTCCCTCCAAGGCCTTTTTTTCAAACGAGTCGGCCAATGGAAAATCGATACTTCTTCCGCGCATTGAGCCCGGACTGTCCGCGTAATATTCAAATGGACTTTCCGTGTATGGAGGCAGCGGTAAGTCGGCGATTCCGGGGGGAGGCGGGCGGTCGACCCGAGAGGGCAACCTTTTCTCGTCGGCCTCGCGCGCAATTACGCGCCTTGCCAAAAAGGTCGGTGTTTCTTGTTCGACCGAATGCAAATGCGAACCGCTGCACCGGCGGGAGAGAACGTGAGAGGTGGGATCATTCTTCTGTCTAAAGCTCGGCACTTCGATTGGCCTCTTATTACCCACCGTGACGTTTGCTTTGAAGGGGGGGCTTTTGAAAAATTTGCGTGGGAAAGAACTGAAATTGCTTTTACGAACTGCAAGGTAGAAGTTTAAAATTTATTTAATTTTTGAGTGGTTACAATTGTTCGTTCGAAATCGTTGAAAAATTAAATCTGTATTTTTGATTTCTGTACTCCTAGTCCTATCGTTTATATATTTTTCTCTACAGAATTATCGGGATTAAAGAAAAGAGATAAGTAGAAAATGAGATTAAAAAATTTGATATTCTTAAATTTTCAATTTTAAAAATATTTAACGGTTTATGAAATGGAAAATACCGTATGGGCCGTTAAAGTTCATGTCATGCGCAATATACGTGCGCGTAGTTGAGAGGTCAACTGCGATTTGATTTCGATTCGATGATATACGGAGTATCATAATTGGTTTTTTTTTTTTTTTTATTGAGTGATATAAATTGATTCGATGTTTTTGATAAAAGAAAAGATAGTAGCAATATTTATCGTGTTTTAAAGTTTGACGTTTATAAAAATGTAGCGGCGAATCTTTTATGCCACGCGAGAAACTTTCACAATAAATCGCACGCGCAGAATCTCCCCAGTGGGACACGTCTATTGCAGGTTGAAGCAGCCACTAAACATCCTTTTTTCACCAATTCCGAGGTTAATTTCGACTTCCAATTGTCAAAAGCCATGGCTTGACGTTCCAATAGATTGTCGATTTAATGCTGCGATTAAATGCGAATCCCGAAATATTTCGAATTTAAATTTCATGGAATATCCATCCATTCAACTTGTGAATGACTATGAAAGCTTACTAATATAAACGATGACCGTACAAGCTACTGTTAGAATGATTTTAAATTAAAAATATTTTTTATGCATTATGAATTGCGTACTTTGTTATAAGAATTAAATTTAAAATTCAAGATAGTTTAGATTTCCTGAAAACTTATGATTAAGATTGCATTCGTTACAAATAAATGTAAAGAGGGACATACACGGTGTATATAATAGCTTCTTCCGTAGAAATTGATATGAAAAGAGTGCAGTCATTTAAAGTTGGATATAAGGTCATGTATTTTTAAACAGACTTCCTTCCTTGAAACGAAAGTAAAACATGTTTGTAATGCAAAGTTTCTCAATACTACGTAATTGTAAGTAGTATCAGACGTGCATGGTAAGACAATGCATTTCATACTTTACAAATATTATTTCTTTAACGCAACTATGTTAATTTTAATTTTTGAATGAGATTTTATAAAGTATTTTATTATGTGAAATTCGTATGAATAAGTGAAACGTTTTAAGATATGGACGAATGTCCTTTATTTATATGAATTTTACTCATTCAGAATTAAAAACAAAAAAAGTATAGCCAATCCAAAAAAGAAAATAGGCAAGAAAAGTGTTCATCATCTCCCATAAATATTCATAATACCGTCTAGAATAATGCTACAACACATTTCGTTATTCGAGCAAAATGCATCCCTGTTCGCCAAAGTGAGACTAACTTAGTTCGCGAGTGGGTCAGCGCGTGCACCGCGCCCGCCCGTTAGAATCCCGGCCGAATGAAATCTTATGTGCGCCGACGTCCACCCAGCCCTCCATTACGATAATCTGCATAATTCGCGCCTTATACCCTGCCCTCCCCTCCCTAAGGTTTAAATCGGGAACTGCAGTAGCTGTCGATATACCCCCCCGTCGAGTGATCCGAATTAAGGCTTGAAAAGGGGCAAAAAGGAGCTGCGCGCGCGCTTGGAGGTGGAAACACGCGGTGAGTGGCGTCCGGCAAACAGCGAGGCAACAAAAGTGCCGGGGGAGAGCATCCGCTTTTGTATCCCCCCCGGGGAGCGGCCGTCCTTGCGCGTATCTTGAGGAGAACAATTGAATGAGCGAGGGCCGCAGACAGCGCCGCCGGGAAACAATGAGCAGCGGCGGAGGGCGAGGGGAGGTCGGAGGCGAGCGTATAAATCCAGAGGGAGGCGTAGGCCGCGAGGCGTAAGCGGATCCTGATCCCCGCGCCATAACTCGAGCGGCTGAAACAATATATCGGGCCGGCGGGGAAAATCGATGCCCGCCTAGGCGCACTTGTTGACGTCCTTGACATCCTAACCTACGGCAAGGTTCATTGCATGCCGCGCGGACGGACGGCCGGGCCTATAGACTGCGCGCCGGGCCTCGCGTGTGTCACGTAGCCACGTGGACGACGCGCTGAATTTCGCGATGTGCGCGCAAATGCGCTTGTGCCTACGCGAGCACACGTGAGCGAACGCAGCGTAAGGGGCGAGAGAGAGAAAGGGAAAAAAAGGGGGGGAGAGGGGGGTAATGTCGCGGAGATAACGGATCTTAGGCTCGTGAAAGCTCGACCGGCGGTGGCATTGTGGGCAGCCGCGTGCGTCAGCGAGGCGAGGGGAGGGGCGCGACGTATATAACGACTGGCGCACACCGCCGACCTACGATGCACCGACAATGGAGAGGAGAACTTGATTTTTGCCCGCTACATATTTTAGCGGAGCGTAGCCTAGTTTCCCAACCATGGCAAACTTTTCAAGTATGCACACTGCGCATTCGAGATTCGTGGAAATCTGTTTCTTCTTCAATCGATCGAGCGCGGTATATAGTTAATTTTGAACTTGTCGCCGGAGGAGTCGTGCGACTTGTAAGTAGTAATGTCCAGTATGTCTGATAAGCTTCTTTTTTATTTTGAAAAATAATGAAGATTTTTATTTCATATTTTATCATATAATAATTGAAAAGCGTATTATTGAATTAATTGAAAGGTAATAAATTAATCTAAGTTTTAAAGTTTTTAAAATTCTTTGAAGTTCTTTAAAATTTAATGAGATAGTTTAACTTTAAAAAAGCTTGATAGACGAACTTTCTGACTTTTTAAATTTTCCATACTTCATTTAAAAGTGGAAGATATTATAAGCGTACGGTATTCTTTTAAAAGAGATTGTAGGAAAATTTTCTATTTCAGCGGCATACAAAAAGGAGAAAAAATATTGAAATGTGAGTTTCGGAAAAAAGTTGTTTACTTTTCATTTCGAAATATTTCCAGAGAAAAACTCCGCTTCAGTATTATAATATATTGTTATTTGAAATAAGTATCGATCAACGTAATTAGTGTACATTTATGATACTACGTTGTAACATTATTAACTGAAATTTTTAAACTTTAAGCATTTACAAAATAACTTATTCTACAAAAAAAATTTTAGCAGGCGTGAATATAATATTCAATAATTGGGTTATTAAGTTACACGAAAGTGCTTGAAAATATGAGCCTACTAACGTAAAAGAAAGAAGATGCTTACGGTGTTTCACGCTTCATATTACCTACACCCTCTACATGAAAACCTTGGCAATACTCAAACTTTTACGTTCGTCCTTCTTATTTGCTAGTAAAAAAGAATATAAAAAACTTATTAATTTAATAAAACTAAAATTTAAAATTTAAAATACTATTAATTTAAAACTTATTTAATTTAAGTATAATAATATAAAATGTTTTATACGAATTTTTGTGTAATAATCCCCCCTACGCATTTGATATATTAAGTAACTATCCCAATATACGGAAAAGCCTTATACTTAATAATTTCGTTATTTATAAAACTTTTATATTTTATTAGAGCCATCGTTCAATTGTAAAAATACAAAATCTTTTAAAAAATATTTGCATTTGTTTATATAGAATACATATCTCGCAACGATTATAACATTATAAAAACGACTTAATCATAAACGACATCCATATTTAAGTAATTGATTCGCTTATTTCTAATACCTATATTTTATCGTAAACAAGTGTGGATACCTATCGTTACGGTATCAAATAATTTGTTCACTTTCTCCACCCGTAATGCATCGATAAAAAGGAAAAGTGAAGGAGGGCGACTGAGACTATCGGCAAACAAAGGCTCCGCGAGACAGTAGGATAAAAAAATCAATTTGCTGAAATGTTTATTTGCAGCAGCCCGATAAATCCCAAATTGTGTAAAAGTAAGCCGGGCCGAGAAGGGAGAGATAGTCCCGGGCAAAGCCAAAGAGTACACAAGGTATAAAGAGAGCAGCTCTGTTTGACGAACACTCATATACGCCATATCGGCAGGGAGGCCGTGTGATGGACCGGGAGGTCGGGGGGGGGGGCAAAAAAAGACAGGGAGAGGAATGAGGGAGTGAGCCGCCGTGCGTAAGACCTGAATTTCGGGAAAACAGCGATGAGGAAATACCAAAGCCGCAGGAGGGATTAGCGAAAATGACGTACTGGACCGGCCGCCGCGGCCGACTTTCATTTCGGGCGTCACATGAGCGATGAGTCCGAGAGTCCGCCTTTTTCTCGGGCACCTTTTCTCTTCCTCGCCACTGTCTGTCGTCCCTCCCTCGCGCTTCCTTTTTTTCTCTTCCTCTTTATCTGAAAAATTCCCATAAGCCCGGGCGTCGTCCCTCTTCCGCTTTTGATATCAAAGGAAATTAAAAATTGCTACGCTCTTTGCGGAAATTGCCTTTGTGTATTGAATTTCAAAGAATTTCATCGAGTGACGCGATGTTTTACGGGTGACAGATTGCCCCTCTAAATCAAGGGAAAATTGAAAATCATGATGGACACGTGGAAATTCACTGTGAATTTATAATTAACATTGTTATAATTTTTTGTGAACCTGTGATACATCGGCCGATCTTTTTTAGTTATATTTTTTGAAATTTTTCCTGTCAGAATTTTTTATAAAGTGAAAGAGTGCTGAGGTGATATTCTATCACGTTTTGCAATAAAAGCTTTTCCATTTTTTCCATTTTCTCGACTTCTACGCCGTCAAAACTTTAAATTCCAGCTTAAAATAAGAAATATACTTTAATTAAGTTAGCATTAGTTGCTTTATTTTATATTTATAAACATATTTCGGAAAATATTTTATGAAAAAGTAGTAACGAAAGTTGTAAAATAATACTACATTATTAATCATACAATTAAAGTTTCAAGAATTTTAACTATAACTTAGAAGAAAAATGAAAAAATAAAGCTTTTACTGTCGTTTAAAAAAGCTCCATCTCAATTGCGGTAACTCGACTCAATTACCACCGCTTCATAAAAATACCCGCGTATCGAGCGCACACCCACCCCCTGGCATTGAAGGCAAAAATATAGAGATTAGTGAATCGATAATTCACGCGGTGACAAATCGGGCCGCTTAGAATTCTCACGTCCTTATACCGAGCACAGACGGCGAAGCATGAATTTTGCAAGCTCGCGCAATCGCGAACGCGCCCCACCGATAAACCCGCACAGTATACATTCTCCCGGAACTCCGCGGTAAAATATTCACGAGGCGGCAAAAGTTTATCAAACGCCGCCATACGAAAACTTTCGCTCGAACGCTCGTGGGCCCCTCTAATTTTTCATACCCCCCTCCCCCACGCAGTGTCACCCAGCCGTCCATCGTCCGCGGTGTTGCGCCCGCCTCGGCGGCCGGTATCAACAATCTCGCAACCGCAGACACCCCTTGGAGCACATACCCACTTGTTGGACGCGTCGGGGGCGCGCGATCAGGCGTCGAGGCACCACCTGATGCTACGCCACTGGCTCATCGATCCTCCCCCCCCCCCCCCCCCCCCCGGAGGGCTCGGCCGGCGTCGCCATGGCAACGAACCTCACCTTCCGCTAGCTTAGAACGAGGCGCCCCCTCCGCCCCCTCCTCACCTTGCACACCCTTGCTCTTTCTCTCGGAAGCCACCTGCCTCGTCCCGTCTTTAAATTTCACGGCTCTCTTACGAGCGCGCTTTTTAAGCGCCGCGCGCGATCGCCGACGTTCGCGGCGCTAAAGGCATCTGTCGGCGGTCCTGTTCGAGTGAGCGAACGTACGCGAAGTGGATGTTGCGTAGATAGATTTAGATTTATATGCAGATGTAGGAAGCGTTAAGCGCGACGAAAATCAACCCCAAGGCAGTTTGATGGAATCTCGTTGCTCCCCCTTTCGTAGTCTATAAACCCAACGGTTTGTTTCACTTATAAGTAAGCGATAAATATCGACCGACTTTTTCTAGGAACTTTAATTTGTCAATAATTTTATTTAAATTTACCCTGTAAATCTAATTCAGTGAATTTCCCTGAATTTTTAGCGAGGATCAGGGCACACCAGTGAACGTGACCTCATTCACTGAAAATTAGTGAAAATTCACCGAATGAGATTTAGAGAGTAGACCAATTACTGTAGATTCAGAAAGTACTAAGAATGCCCGTTAAAATTTGATTCTTTTCGATTAATCTCGCAATAATTCGTAATTAAAAGATTGAAAAATCTGAAAAAATTCTTGAGTTACCTTTGTAGCGCAAAGAACAGCCTATTAAATTTTTAGATGAGTCGTAGATTTAATCCTTAAAAATGTATCCTTCGCGCTCATCGTTTCGTGCACCTGTACGCGCTGTACCAGGATGAATAGGACCACGGGTCTGTCGATGACGTCCTCGACGTGTAACGGCCGCGTAAACTACGGACACACAACCTGCCGGGTCGCGTGTACAAGCGGAAGGTGGGCTCGCCAAATTTTCTCCGATTTTGTAGCAATAAAGTCCACGTGCGTGCGCGCGACCGCGGCGTCATTACCGCGCGCGCGCGACGGAATGCCCAGCACCCGCGTAACGAGGCAGCACCTTTAACCGAGCGCCGCCGTATCGATCCTACGCGCGCCGCGCCGAAAATTAACGACGCCGTTGAGCGTGTACGAAAACGCGTCCCCCCGCGGCTTGCACCTCCGGCCCGGGATGAATTACGCCGCGAGATAAAGAGAGACGGAAACGGAGAGAAACAAAAAGAGAGGGCCGAGGCACGTCTTGTCTTTTTCGCGTGAAATACGCCCGTTTACCTTATCTCGCCGACGCGCCTTTTCCCGGCTCTCGCGGCGGGGCTACGCGCGCGCGAGGATTTCCATATCGTTTTTACGTTTAAGCGCGCGGGCGTGTACTTTGGAAAAACGTAATATCGCGGAGATATGTCATTTTCCGGGGAGGCGTCTTGCAGGAGGATGCGTCGACGCGAGCTGCAACGGATGGCTTAATTTTGACGCGACGACGCTCCCGAGTAATTTATAGCTCGGTTTTCAGGGAAATTTCAGCAATATGTCGCGAGACAGGCTCTGAGTGGAGTATGACGTTAATATTTTTTGTGCGACTTTCTTAATTTATAGTATACTTTTTCTTATGTCTACCCGGACACTGACTGTTACTACTTAATGAAGGGGATGTTCGGGTAATGAGTAAATGCGGTTTGACGTGGATGAATAATTTATAAATTAAATTATTACTGACGTTTATGAGGAAAGCTTCACCACTAAAAATACATTTTACCTGCGTTTAATTTGCGCTAAAGCGCAGTTGCCTTATTCTGGCAATTTCACCCTTTCGCTTACTCATTCTGTGTTTTGTGAAAGGGAAACTTGGAGCAATTATGCTTTTTCGGGAGTTTTTACGACACGATCAAAAATATCAAGTTATTAATGATGGAAGTTTTCATAAGAACTATTAACAGAATGTCTTTATCGTGAAAATCAAGAACAATGGGCTTTATGAGAGACATCTTGACTTTGTTTGAGCGTCTTACCTTACTTTTGATACCGACACGGTGATGCTGTTATTATTTTAAGGGGTTTTATGTATTATATTTTATGTAAAGTAATTTAAGAATTATATTTTTATATTTTTTAAATATAAAAGTTTTGTAATATCATTTAACAAGACAAAATAAATGGTATTACGTTCCAGTTTAAGTTGCTGTTGCCGTAATTTCTTCTGTGAATGAAAGTTTAAGTAATGAGTTATTTTCAGAGCAGACAGTTAACTGATTATAATTAAAAATACAAAATGTATAGTTTCCGTTTTATTCGCTTATACAGATACCGAAGTTTCCGTTCGACTTTATTCAACAATAATTCTTCTAATTAAATTATATTATTACTTACTATAATAAACAAAGTTTAAATAGCATATGACTTTATTTTAGAATCTATTGCAGGTAGTAGGAGATTTGTAATTCAAACTGTGATTTCAGTGAAAAATTGTATTCCACCTAAACGGAGTCCAAAGGAACGATTTAAACTCCAAAACTCAAAGTCGTTAAAGGTAATGACTTTTGCCCGACGAAATTTAATGTAATGGTAGAAACCCAAGTGCTTCAACGGGCTCAAATTAGTCGCATATAAATAATTCTATATTAAAGAGAAGCACTTTAACGACCAATAAGAAATTACATTTTTTATGAATTTTAAAATGAAAATTCAAGTAAAGTTATAAAAAAGAAAAGTAGATTTATAGATATAATTGTTAAAAATATCATTTTATTGACGATATTAACTTTATTTTTGCACTTTTTTTTAAATTCGATATTTCATATTTTATTGCGTTATTAAATTTTAACCCTGGAATTAATAGTTCTATATACTTCGTTTTATATTTCATAGCCGTGATGTTGGTTACTGCATAGTATACTCTAGACGCAAAGGTATTTTAATAAACTTGAATACATAAAACCTAAGCCATTAAACTAAAACTTGAATACATGCAACCCGAAACATCATAGTACCAAATAAACATTCAAAAGCTTTCACACGTCAAACTTATCTTATGTAACCTACAAGCGAAAAAGTTAATTACATTCTCTGGACTTCGAATTTTCCTGAAATTTCAATTAAATATTAATGTAAATTGCTTTGAGCATGATTAAAATTTCAGCACCCTAAGTGAGGTCGAAAATTGAGATCTGAAGATTTGAAGCTTCAATTTTTAATTCAAGCTGGTTAAGTAGAGAATACATAAAAAGTGAAAATTTTAAGCAAAACAGAAAAAGACTGCTTTCCATATTTTGTGTACAGTTATACTTAGGTATAAAATATCGATTAACAATTAAATTGATATAAGAAAAATAATTATAAGTAATTTATTTGAAACGTCATATCGATACTTCATTTTTTACACCGAAATTTTTTTGGCGATACAAATTAAAATAAGTCTTTCCGAGATTCCATCAATAGTATTATCTTTTAATTAGAATGATTGCATCATTAACAAAATTGAGAGCCACTATACCAGTACCCCCTTACAAAAAGAAGGCAACGACGTCGACGAACAGAAGTTCGTCTGCGAGAGCAGATAAACAAAAGGCGCAATCGTAACTCAGTTCGAAAAGCGCTGCGAGGAGAAAATTTAACGGCGAGGCCGGGCTCGCCATTAGACCGGCCCGGCATACAGCGTCTATATACGCGCGCCTTTTTAATTTATAACCTCGTAATTTCAGGTCGCCGCGTCGACTCGAGGGGAGAGCGGAGGGGTGCGCGCCGGAGGGTGAAGGAAGCGCCGCGCGCGCACAAGACGTAGAATGAAAGGGGGGTAACGGCCGCCGCCAGACGCCCTCCTGGATGTCGCGCGGCCGCGTCACTTTAAATCAAAACATATTCCGCCTCCCTTCGCCGCTATACGCTGCGTATCCTGTACCAGTGCTCGCGGCGAATGGAAGGGGAAAGCCGCGCTTCTGTTATTAACTCGACCGCGTAAATATTTAAACGAAGTTTACGCGAACGCTGCGTTTTTTTAGGTTTGTCGGGCCTAAATGCTGTTGGTATTCAGATATGTTTTTTGTTATTGTTTCTTATAAAGTGATTTTGTTAGCGGTTCTAATGCTTTTCTTGAAAAGCGATTCCTTGTTGGTTTTCATAGCGATTGTATTTAGAAACTAAGAATTGTTTATTGATTTTTTTATTTTTGTAAATTAAATGTTGAAACTAAAAACAAAGTATCTAAAGCTGAATTAGTATAAAACCACTATAATTAGTGAAATTTTTTAGTAATTTTGCACTAATTCAACTTTATAAGCAACGTTTCTTTTAATAGTAAACAAAGTGTGCAGATAAGTTTGTTTTCTTTTTGTAATATCTCTTAGAATGTGCTTTCATTATTGAGGATACTCATCGCTTTGTTGGTTCAGGTAATGATTGTTTATTGAAATAATACCAAGCGTAAGTACACTACTCGGTATATAGCCTTGAATAAACCAAATTGATTAAAAAAAGTGTATTTTTTACGGTTGAAAATTCACAGCTGTTTTCGTTTCTCACAGTTTATTTTCGTTTCTGCATATTCGCAATATTTCCGTCGGTTAAAATAATCCATTTTTTTTTATTAACTCTCGATGGTCATACCTCCTGAGAATTTCAAAATCCTCAGAGATCCAGCGCACTGGGTAAATAGAAAAGTAAAGGCGGAGAAGAAAGTGACAAAAAAAGACAACCTTCAAAATATCGTAGAATCCTCAGAATCCAAGGTGACCACCGGGGATATAAAAATTTATATTTTATTTTACTACAACATCAACTGAATAAAGCACGCTGCAACAAGATTTCACTTCCTCAACAATAAACATGACCATTTTCATTGTGGGTCACGGAACATTAATCGCAATTACATTAGGTATCGTTCGTTACAAAAATTTCGTTATCCCCGTAAAAATCCGATTAATATAATTTGAACTCAATTTTTAAAAGTGCAAAGTTTGCGTGCCCAACGATAACGGCGTGAGATTAAATATTGTTAACCGACCGCGCAAATATTTTCGCACGGTCGCTCGCGAGTGATATATAGCGACTCTCTCGCGCAGCAGCTCTCCTCTCGTATCAGGCGCGATTTTTTAAAAACATTTGTTGACTTCTCGCGCACTTCAGCTCTCTCCTCGTATCAAGCTCAGTTTTTAAAAAGTTTCGACGCAGCTCGAATATAGCCTGGACGCAGCATTATCCCCGTGATTGAAAGACTCCATCGTAATGTTTATAACGTCGCTCGACAGTTTTGATGGATGGAGCGTTCTCATCCAATATAAGGGGCATCCAATTCTTTTTGTCAAGTAAAATCTCACCTAAACTCGTGGATTCTGCGCGAGACTATTACGTTGGCTATACTTTCCCACGGGCAACAGTAAACGTTCGACGGGGTAATTTATAGAACGGTGTAACTTACTCATTTAGGAAGATTTAAAATAAAAGCCTTTCACTCACCCGTAACATAAAGTAAAATACCTAATTAGACGCTAAAAGTATACAGTATAAATCGCGAGTAAACGAACCGAGAGCTTCCCAATTAAATTTGAAAGTAAAAACTACTATTTAAATTTAGATCAAAAAGTGAATTAATTCTTGAAAAGAAAACAAAGAAGAAATATTTTTTCACAAGAAGCAATTACGAAGCACTCAGCAAACACTGGCCGGCCCGTTAAAAAATTCCCTCTGCCTGTAGTCATAAAAAAAGGAGCGCTCCGTGCGATATTCAGCAACACCGTCGAGCAAACACCCATCGCGAGTCATAAAGGCGACGCATTTTTCCGCTCAAACGCGTGTTTATTCCGCCCGCTGGCCCGCACGCGCGCATTTTTTCCGCCGCATCACGTGTACACAAGCTCGCACAAAAAAGAGAGAGCGAGAGAGAAAGACAAAGATAAAGAGCGAGAGATATCTATCTAGAGAGAGAGAGAGAGATAGATAGAGAGATAGATAGATAGATAGATAGATAGATAGAGAGAGAGAGAGAGAGAGAGAGAGAGAGAGAGAGAGAGAGAGAGAGAGAGAGAGAGAGA
>JAXIUT010000001.1:16895483-16911986 GCA_035586675.1 Eurytoma californica | reverse complement strand
AGTTTCTCCTTAAAGGAAATGTCTAAACTTTCAAAAAAGTGAAACCTTTTTTCTATATTCAATTTTCATGTTACACAGTTATTCGATGCAAATTATTGAAAGGAAAAATTTAAGTATATGTAATAAAAATTGCATATATAGAAAAAAAAGTTTCTCTGTATAGGAAAATGTCTAAACTTTCATAAAAGTGAAATCTTTTTTCTATATTCAATTTTCAAGCTACGCTATTTAAATGGTTTATTTCAATATTTTGCATCGTTTATTATGTTAAAATTAATTTTTAAACCCGGTTTGTTTAACCATAATAGTTTTACGACAGTCATAATATGTAAAATAGTCTTGTACAAATTTCAGAAATTTTCATCATATAATAAATAACATGTACAACAAATTCTCACAGACGCAGACATTGGCGTGAAGAGGTTATAAGATCTAAAAAAAACAAGCGTGTAAATCTTTTTGTTTCCTTCTCAAAAATAGCCGACACTTTTATATATCATTCTGCAAATTAGAAGCCTCGTAGCGGCCTTGAGATATCAACGGACCCCATCGAGCAAAAAGGCAGTCGGCACGCGACGCTCATTTCCCGCCTCGGCGCGAAGTCGAATGAAAAAGCCGCCGAGAAAAATTCGCATGCCCACCAAGCGCCGCATGACGCACGGGTGTAAAAGGAAAACTTGATCGCGCCGCCGGCGCTCCTCCGCGAAGATATCCCATCCGTTGCGCAACCTAATGATACTTTATGCGCGCGATCGTATCGTGAGCCGCGGCCTCACCAGCCTTTTATTAACAGATCCCACCTTGAATCCGACTGTAATTTATCGTCGCACTCGCCGCTCGACCTTCCGGGGGCCTCTCCCTTTCTTCCGCGAGCCGCTCGAAAAACGAACGAAAAAAAAAGGGGGGAGAAATCGCATTTCCACGGCGCCCGATTCAATTGCGTATTTTATCCGGATCCGGCGATCCCCCGCGCAGCCTGGTTATTAAGCGCGTTTTGTTCGCGGTATCGACGCGCGGCCGACGCTTCGAGGCCTCCCGCCGCGGTGTTCGCCCCGGAATCGCATTTCCCGATTGTCGCCCGATCAATCGACACTTGATTATAAGTGTTGCCGCGCGATGCGCCGTTGATTTTTCTTATTTACCGCGGTCGAGCGCAGGAAATTGAATTACTTCGTTTGACGCTCGAGAGGGGATTTATGTCGATTTCAGCGGCAGATCAGCCCCCGCCGAGTTTTCATTTCAGCTCGGGAGTAAACTTACTTTAAATATTTGAAGTGAAATTAATTGCAAGATGCGCACTAACGTCGAGTGAAAAGAGACGCGGATTATCCAATTTTCTTTGCAAAAGTTTCGTATTGATTTTTCCCTTCGCGGACGGCGAGGCGGTTGAATTGAAATTCAATTTAAACTAATTATTAACTATTTTTGTGCAGTGGAATAGATAAGACTTAAAAGGCCTTGGTATTTATTTAAAATATTTCAATAGTAGGTATATCAGTCTTTTTGCTTTGCAATTTAAAAACGTCGATATAATTATATCGAAGCCTTTTAAACAGTTTTTTACTGTTTTCCTTAAATGGATACTTATTATTAATTACTAGTTGAAGCTGCTATTAAAGTTTTGCTTGCAGCTAGTAAAGTTTTACTGGATATACGTATTGATAAGCGTATACTGCTAATCACAAATCAACCATGAGGAGAAATGCCAACTTCAGTTAATAATTCAATTTATGAGCACACGTGGCACGAGTTTGATCCCAGTGGTAACACGTTAAACTTGCAGCGTTAAACCCGCATTATACAATCGGCGTATAAGCGCTTGTATTATTAGTGTTATCGGTTATTTCTGTCGCTTTATTTTTAGATAATTCGCTCCTCAATATAAAACATTTATTAAATTTTTCGCCGAACATAAATATTTTGTTATTATTGTTCAATGAAGAATCATTTACCTTATTATATTTACACGTTTGATTCAATATCGTAATACAACCTGTTCGATTTCAGAAGACAATTTTGTAGTAAAAAAATTCTAAAAAATTCCTGTAATAAATTGAAAACTAGAAGATATCAAAACCAATCCAATAAAGAATACCTGTCTTCACTTTTATATGCTTTAAGATGGAATAATTAGTAAAAAAAAATACTCTACTTAAATATGTACTTGAGAAACTGGAGACTGTAACTTTAGAGTACTCCGACAAATTGTTTTAGTTACTCTTTTTGTTGTCGCTGCAGTAAATGTAACGAAATGCAGAGTAGTACAAATTTTCATCCCAATGAAATAAAATACATTAAGTGCAATGGTCACTAGAATAAAAGTGGGAAAACTTTACTAGAGTGCAAAACGGCTAATATTAGAAACGCAAATATACGTACAAAAGTTTCAATAATTTATTCAAACCAAAGTACATTTCGCAGAAGAAATGAAATTAAGATAATTTGGAATGAATAAAACAGACCTTTTGAGCGCGTTGGTAATTTAATTAAGTATGCTAATATAGTTAACATGCTAAATATATAATAATAATTATAACATTGTTTAATCAAATTTTAAATGAACATGCTGAGAAAAACAATTTCCATTGTTAATTTAATTAACACATTGGAAAATTTGACTGAGCCAACCATGTGAATAATTTATTCATGGCATTCCTTCAGCTCTGTAAATAATTGCGAAATTTACCCAGACATATCCTTCACTTTTTCGCATTAAACCTTTTACATTAATAATACAATTAAATAATATCGCACTTAGGTGCGAAGATCCAGAAAGCCTAAAAGCAGCAACTAAGCCACTAATGATAGTCATGCATCATTTAACCGTAAGTTATGATAAATTGCACGGCCTTAAACCGCACCCCAATAGTTTACCTAACAGTAATAACAATCCAAATCGTAATTCAAAACTTCATCGGCAAGACTACCAGGCCAACACACCGTTCCGACTGGCACACAAACAGAGTTCAGCATACACACACACTGCACCGACGCGTACAATCAAAGTGTATAGCCCAAGTAAAGAGACTTTCGGTCCATCACCCGTGCAATCGACACAAATACAATAAGTGTACAACTAACAGGTAAAGCGACGGTCGATCCATCGTCGACCGTAAGCGCTAAGTAAAGAGTGAGAGAGAGACAGAGAGACAGAGAGAATCGAGGAAAGGGAGGCGGCGGGAGTGGAGCGAATGAGAATGGAGTTCTATAATGAGATTTGAGAAGTGAGAAAGCCATTACTCACCGTTCGCGCGTATTGCGTCCCTCCTCATCGTCCTCCTCCTCGATGTCGTGGAGCCTCGGGCTGAGGCGGTGCTGGCCGCCCCCCTCGTGGCCCCCGTCCTCCCCCTTAGCCCGGCGCTCGGCCCCCTCCTCGTCCTCCTCCTCGTCGTCCTCCTCGTCGTCGTCCTCCTCCTCGACGTCGCCGAGGTACTCGTCGAGGTCGCCGAGGGCGGCGCGCTCCCCGGGCCCCTCACCGGCCGCCCCCTTACCGACCCCGAGCCTATCCACGAGGACCTGTTGCTTCGGCAGCTGGAGCTGCAGCTGGTGCTCCTTCGGGTGCAGCAGCGAGGTGTGCCCCGTGGCCGCTGGCTGCTGCTGCGGCAGCAGCGAGGAGGCGGACTTGTCGGTGGTGGTGGCCAAGGCAGCAGGGCCGCGCGGCCCGGCCCCGGCGCCACCGCCGCCGCCGCCGGCGCACGGCAGGCAGCAAGACAACGCGCCCCCCACCTCGCCGCCCTAACGCCACCAGACCCTGAACAACATACACCGCCGGCGTCCGCCGAGTCGGGCCACCGATTTGGCAGTTTCGCGCGCGCGCGGTCCCGACCTCCCGTCGAGACCCTGCCCCCTTTCTTCTCTTCCTGCCGCTTCTTCAGCTTCTCCTTGCCGGAACTTCAGCGAAGAGCAGCGGGCTCGCTTTCATCCTGGTCTCCTTCTTTTCTCGCGCTGTCTGTCAGTCTTGGGCCGAGGCTGCGGGAGGATCGAACGCGTGCCGAGTTTACGGGAGCCTTGGCTATATTTACAACTGGCGCGGGGACTGCGGATTGCGGGGGCGGCTTCCTCCGCCGCCTCTTTTCGATCAGCGCCGAGTTTCCCGGAGGAGATTGTCGCGTGGGCGCGCAGGTACACGCAGGTAAACTTTTCTCGTCCTCTCCCTCCCTCAAGGATCCTCCATGTTCCTCCCCCCGGGGGCGGATTCTGCAACCTGCAGCCGGGTGGGGAGCGCTCCTATCGACGCGCCGCGTCGACACATGTTTCAGGCGCTATTTCGGCCGAGCTCCTACTACCTCCGCGATATTAGCGACGGCGGCGGCATGTCCTCGCCCACCTGGTCGTCCTCTAAACGCTGGGCTTCTTCTTCTTCTCTTCTTCTTTTTCCTCTTGTCTTCCCTCGCGGTTCCTCTTGGCCGTTGCGGGGGCCGGGAGTGAGTACAGCAGACTAGCGGATGCGGATGCGTGCGAACTGTACGGGGGGCGGCTTTGCTTTTGATTTGATTACTCGATTGTTGATGATATGAGGCGACATAAATACAGTTTGTGATTGTCGAGCGCAGAGGTATGGTCGCAGGTGTGATATTTGGCACTGCACAGAGTTAAAACAGGTGTTACATGAGGATTATTGTTTTAATGATCAAAGTTTCTTTCGCCAGTGTGTATACGTGCGTGTGTGTGTGTGTGTGTGTGTGTGTGTGTTTATGCGCGCGAGGCGAGTGAGATAATGGGTTTATTATTGTTGACGTGCTTGTTTTCCTCTCCGTCTTTGATCAAAGTGGCATGAGAGGTTTTGTTCGAATGTTATGACGACGTGGCGCTATTCAAGTAACCATTCATGGCATTCATATACATACGTATATACGAGGAACCAATCCGATTGGTCGTCAAGCTTAAAGGACCAATCGGATCGACCAATCTTCATACATACGTCGGTATGGTTCACTATACTTGTATAGCCACACAGCAACGTTTGATCATTGCTTTAATTGCGCCAGGGAAATAAATGAAGATGTTGAGATAACGTGAAAAACAGCCTAGATTTATTTTGTAAGTGCGTTTATTGTTTAACGGAATCCATTGCCTCGTTTTCGTGCAATTTCATTTACAAACAAAAGTTAGTTTAATCAATCGCTAACGAGAGCGGTGCATTTATTTTATTTTCGCCGTGCAGTTAATTTTATTTGTTGAGAATTTTAAAGAAAGAGGTAATCTTTCCGATTAAATTTGAAATTAAAATCGCATCGCCCATTCGAGTGCATCCCCGAGCTTTTGATCACTGATTACTTCTACATATTGATTTAAATTAAACTCAATCCTTTGAAGAGCCTTTGGAAGTAATAATGTTTACTTAAAAAAAAATAAATGTCATTTCTTGCACAGTATGAAAATGATGTTTTAAATGAATATTAATTTACCAAAATTATAAAACTATTAAAACTGTTTATCATTTACATACCCACCATAATTTAGTGTATAAAAACTTAATTAAAAAGTAGTATTCTCGAATAAAGGTAACGGCGATTAGTTAATTTCTTAAAGTAGGTGCAGTCAGGTACGGTAATACATTTTTTACCTAAAATTACACTTTCTACAATAATTTGACATAGAACAAACAATAACATGAAACTCACCGGTTCACCTATACACCCGATTTTCAGGACGAACCCCCGACATTGTTCTTGGACGAAAATCTGAGCAAGATCGATAATATTCTCGGATAACGCGCGGTTCCCCGAGCGAATAAAAACCGAATCAAAATACTGTTAAGTGTTGTCTGACGTAAAAAAAAGTGATCGACGTATCAAGCCGATGTTTGTCCGTTACGCCCGCGACGTAGATATATCGCGCGCTTACGAGAAAAAAAAACACTAGGATCCGGCGATAGTGAGGCGCGCGCGCGCGCGAGGGTGCGAACGACCGGGAGGGACTTCGTAATCAACGAAAATCAATGGACACTCGAGAGATAAAGGGGAAAAAAAAGTGAGGCCGAGGGGTGGACGGCGGCCGAGTCACGGCGCGCAACAGAGCCGGGGACTAAATATAAACGAATGAGGCGCGTGTGTATATAGGGAGGGGAGGAGAAGGGCAAAAAGCGAACGGAGGAGAAAACAAAGTGGAAGAGTTCACGTGCCGCTATAAATTTCGCTGATCCGATTTGGCAGACGTTTCCGCGAGCTTTATCGGTCACTGGTGTGCACCTGGCCGAGGCGACGACGCTACGAACGTGTAGGCACGCTGACCAGTCAATGTAACAGGTTATACGCTTTACCGGCGGTTTCTTGTCTTTATTAAGGCGAGTTGCTCCGAGAGCCAATGCACGGGAATGTTAAATGGCCGGCCGGTCGAGTAAATACAATTTCGAAGAAGATTCGGAGAATCGAAGGGCACAATGTTAACAAGAGATCTACTTCTACAATAGGCATTTGGAGCGATTGATAATTGTGACCTTGTCGATTTGAATAAGCCGCAGAGATCAAATACAAAATTTTCTACATAATAGTCTTTATCTAGCCTTTTGTTTTATTTAGAAATATAAAATTTTTTTATATGCTTAGATACAATCTTTAGAAGGTAATTCGTTGCTAAATTAGTTGATCATTATTTAATTAGTTAGTTAAGTTAAGTTATTAATTTAGTTTTTGCGTTAACAAATTTAGCGAATGAAATGAAAAGTTGCAATATAAAAAAAATTCTAAACAAATTAATGACATTTTTTTATGAAAAAATAACTTTTGCAAGAAGGACAGTGAAATTCTTTCGTAATGATCCAAGGTCTTATCAATGTTAAAATAATAAAAGTGCTACAAACACCGTCATTATCTGTTATTACCGTTATTTGAAATTAAGTGTAATTACTCATAAAATAAAAAAGAATGTAATAGAGTACATGCAGCCATTAGAGTCAGCACATTGTATATTAATTTTGCGCCACATAAGAGAGATTAATATTTTTATCTGAATTCTTGCATGAAACGCATTTTGAAGTACACAAAAAGCAAATAATTTTAATATTGTTATACTTTAGTTCAACTAACAATCGTCGTATTCGACAAAAATTCTCTTTTTATGATTGAAAAAAGAAAGTTAACATATTAGCACGACGCGAATTATTCAGTTTTAGACAAAAAGTGCATTGCAAATAATGAATGATCTAATCAACCCTTTAATTACAAAAATTGACCTACTTTAAAATTAATGGAGCAAGTTATAAAGTGCATTACATACAATTTTCTCTTATTTATAATGCACGTGATTGCATTAATTATTTTAATCGTTTTCAATTTATTTTATTACTTACAGCGCTATAAAGTCGTCATGTAATTACTTTGGAGTAGAATTGCTGCGCAAAATCCAACAACATTAGCCGAACAATTTTTATAAGATCTCAATTGCAGAATAAACGTAGGAGATAAAATGCCATGGCAGTGATGATGATCAAGGCAGACGGCCACACTAAATCAACAAATTGCCGCAGTAATAGCTGTGAAGATAATATACGTAGTTCAGCCGATGCTCTCTTAGAGGCACTTGGGGATATCTGCTTCATAAAAACATGCAATTATGATTTGGGAAAATCCAAATTAAAACGAGAAGATTTCGTCCCCACTACTGTCTACTTGTTTACGAATATATAAGTGATAAGAGAGAAGATTGTTTGATTTAGTAGTTCCAAGTCCGTTGTAGGATCCGTATTCAGGATTACGTTTATAAATTTTTATATTAAAAAATAAAAATTTAATTAAAAAATTAATTAGTGTCTCGTAATTAATCTTTGGTTGGCGGTTAGAACTTTGATGAAATTGCAATTTATGTTGAACTCTATTAATAAACAGTGAGTATATTTTTATCTATAATAATCTTATTTATTTATAAAAAGAATTTAAATTTCCCCAATTTTATTTTAGAATACCCTTGAATATTTTTATATTTGTAGAAAATTTATTATTTTGTTTACGTTTTTCTTGAAATTAAAAACAGATTATTTATTAATACCCTAAAGCTTACTTGATTATAAAAAGACTATACTATTAAAAAGAGCCACATTTAAATTAAACATTTTTTTAACAATTAGTTAAAACATCACTATGCCATCGTGGGATAGTGTGCTCATAGCTTTTGCTGTATGCTTAGCAGTCTGTGCAGCAGAGCCTAATCGCATTATCGTGAAGCATCAGTTCGGAGTACCAACCTTCTTGAGGGTGGGCTCTTACAGCAAAACCACAGTATTGTACTCCATCTGCGAATTACGGGGAAGGCCAAAAGAAGTATGCGATGTCGTACTGGAAACTAACAATTTTAACAACTCGAATAAAACTTTGTCGTGTCCAGTTAACATGAATCCTTATTATAAGACACTTCAATTGGTTCAAGTAGGTGAAGATAATGCCGTGCTTGTGCAGATACTTAT
Organism: Eurytoma californica; assembly: GCA_035586675.1. Taxonomy (NCBI): domain Eukaryota; kingdom Metazoa; phylum Arthropoda; class Insecta; order Hymenoptera; family Eurytomidae; genus Eurytoma; species Eurytoma californica. Next base: position 16,903,585 of record JAXIUT010000001.1, on the reverse strand, counting down.
GGATGTAAATACAACGAAACCGATTAAAGACTCGGTGCTTTTAACCAGCATCGATTTTAACGGTTGTCGGATCACGAATAAGCAGGTAACTATTCCCCTCACATCATGCAATTGGGATGTTCGGAATGCCGTCGTATTATCTCGCGAGCACAGCTACGACATTATAATTCGCCCTAACTCTTCGTGCAATGATATTTATTATCAAAGCACGTACGACCTTAAAGGCAACACGATCAAGGAATTTTCGACTAAGGATCAAAATACTAACGAAAGATTTTTCAAAAATATTAAATTTGACTATTTTGTTAACGGTCAAGTATGGTCAAATAATACAGCTGATTTAATTGTAGTTATTGAAGGTATGATTTATTCCAGACTTTTTAAAATATCAATGGCATATTATTTACCTACACATTGAAATCGTTTGTTTGCAGATAAAAAAATATTAAAGGCATGGGATGTACACAATATAGATAGTAAACGGAAAATAATCTATTCCACCTCTTACAATACCATCGGTACCTGTTTACAAGAATCGAATGCTATAACCAACTGCACACAATTTGATCTTGATGGGCAACTTAAATTAGAGATTATATTGGAACATTTTAACGAGGCTGTACTTGCAATGCACAATTTACCAAAAGGATTTCTTATATTGACGAAAAAATGTATGAATGGGGCGTTATGCAATTGCCAAGACTTAAATTATTATGTGAAGCACTTTGATGGCAATGGTCAAATGGTGAATGTGATACACATACAAGTCAATGAATTTCAATGGAATCAAGTGAAAAATCCTATTATGGTTGACTTTTTCGAAAACAAACTCGGATATTATTGCATATCCCTTCTTATCTTTGATTACGGAATTCAGTTTTTCCCAAGGATGCGACCTGCCAGACTTGAACTAACTGCCCAATGTTTTCCGGACTTGTAATTTATTTACGTGGGTATAGTAACAAATGTAGCTAGCTTTATTTAATAAATTGAGTACATTTTTAAACAATTGAAAATTGATTTGCTTTAAATAAACTAAAATAAGAATATCCTAAATGATAATAATATACTAAAGTCTGATCTTACAAACTTGTTCCTCTAAAGTAAATCTATTGCATAAAATTTGTAGAATCTGAAATTCTTATTGAAAACACTACTAGACATCGTAGATGATTCGATGAAAACCGTTTTCTTTGTGCAAGACTTCCATTTCGCGGACTAACAATATTATCATCATTTCCCCGCATAAATCGTCGCCAGAGAACGAAGCCATCAGCTTCTCTTCGACGTCTTATTTGACTAGCTTTTCAGCTGGGAACTACACCGAGCAAGAATCCAATGTGGTCTTCGGACCTTCTGCGAAAGGGGATCTACATTTGCGGCAAAAAAACCTCGCGACTGAATAAATAACACGTCGGTCTTTCAAAGAAAACTATGAGAGAGATAAATTTAAAAGGAAATACCCGAGGAACAAAATTTGTTTCTTCAAAACTTTCTCTGAGCTATTTTTCTTCCTAGTTTGCATTGCATTTGAATGATTAATGCAAACATTGACTAGTTGTCTCACATTTAATTTTATTTCATACTCTTTTTTTCCGGAGCCTAATGAAACGAGGCGGCGTACATAGCGTTTTATTTGGATTTTTCAAGATTCTTAGCACATCTTAGTTATCTCTTTGTTGAGATATTCTTTAATTAACCAGAGCAGAGGCAAGGCCAGGAAACCCAGTTAGAGCTAAGGAATACTAAAAAAAAATCTGAAGCAGAATAACGGTTTGCTTTTAACTTTCATAATATTTACATAACCAAATTAATGCCCGACTTAATAAAACTTTGCAAGGTGCTTTTTTTTAGAACGTTTCTCGCTCCAATTTTACAAAGGAAACTGTACATCGCTTGAAAAATCCAAAGAAAAAACGAGGAAATTTCAAACTTTACCACTTTTACGTTCAAATTGTTTATTAAAAACACGACAACAACGTCTTTCCGAGCTCGCACGAGGCAACGTCAAAGAATAGTATATTATAGCACGGGTGCGGAAGATAATCATTTAACTCGTTCGACTGTTTTCGCCCGAGCGAAGCGAGAAACAAGAACTGAATAACCACTTACGCATCAGTACTATACGATATTTTATAGCACGAGGGCCGAAAATTGGCATTAAAGTTGCCATTTTTGAGGTTCAAGTGCTATAAAACACATTTAGCGCGTACTCAAGTTAAACAAGAGAATAAATAGACCTATATACCCGCGAAGAATTTACGAGTCCGCCCGCGAGATGAAATACATCGCTGGATTAAGGACGAGCTTTTTAATTAAGTTTACGGGCGAAATTTTCTGGCCGCGGCGATTAAAATTCGCCGGGGGGAGTGCCATTCTATTTTCATACTTGTGATCCTGCGCCGCGGCAATTTAGACGCTGAGAAAGGGGCCCTCCCGCATTAATTCAACGAGCCGCCGCAGCTTCTCTAGCACGGATTGCATCATTGTCTATTTATACCGGGGCAAATCGAGGCTGGTTCCGCCGTGTCTTCTCTTTTTTTTTCACTTGCGGACGGACCAGCGCCTTCTCTTTTCTCTCGCTATAGGGCGTCGATGCCCACTGGGCTTGCGGGTTTATTTAAAAATTCCGCGGCCCGACGAGAGCAGACGGAGGCGAAGTTCGAGGCGCGCGCTCGAAGCTTTTATAATTAAAGCTCGCGTTCAACTGGCTTTAAATTAGAAAACAAGAGTGGAACGGATTTTCCATGTGCCTCGACCGGACGCCTGGAACACTCATTGCTTGTCGGAACTCCTATTTTTTTTAGCTTCGTATTTAATGCTTTTTAATTAAATTAATCATTTTGACCATTTTTATAAATGAATTCTTATATTTTTCTTTTTTTTATTATTTGTGAGCAATTTTTTCAAAATCAATGACTTTATTAAACGAGTAGTAATCTTTTGGAATAACCATCCGAATAAGGCGAGTGTAGAGTGTCAAACTGGTTCAGTGCGGAGAAAGGGAACGAAATCGTCACGTTCGACGTGCTAATGTAATTGTCTCTTTGAAAATGGTTTTTAATGACGCCGAACCCCTTTTATCCACTAAGCACGAAATTGGAGAATATAGCAGTAATTTTCTTAAAAATCTAATTTAAAACGTATTATTTACATTTTACTATACACTTCCAAGCAAGTAATTACTGCAAGATATCTCCCTTTCAAATTCATTTAAATGTTTCGTTAACGTAACTAGAATACTGTATTAGTTCTTGGAATAGATTCTGTTACATGTAGAGAATTCGTAGCAACATACCTCTTTACCGACACCATAAGTAATTGAAAATGCTAAAGCGACGAAATGCTTCAGACGCGGCTACTCGCTAGTCAAAGCGAAACGGTAATACAAAATTAAGCCATGGCTCTGTAATCTTTTTGCACGTAGTCGTGCAATTCTCGGAAACGTAAATACATAAATACAATTCGCTCGCGCAAAAACAACGGGGTACTTGACATTTTCCTAGAAAAAGAAAAGCTAGTGCTACTTTACGGATAAACTGCATCGCAAATAATGCAGCGAATAATAAAAGTTCGTGCAAATTCCACCTTCGAACAAAATGTTTCACGTCTTCGGAATAAAAGACCTGCCGCCGGAAGCTCCTCTAAAAAAGAAAAGTCCATCATCAGAGTGGAATTTTTATCGATTCCGAGTATTCCCCCCCCCTTTTTACGGTGGAAGGAGTATAGAGCAGCGGCAATGCCGCGGGATTGCTCGCGCAAAGAAGCCGCCGAAGTCCGCGTACTCGCCAAATGGAGCGCGGCTGAGCAAAGAAAAGGGAAGCAACAGGAAGGCCAGCGCCCCGGGATCGCTAAGAGCCGCGCAAATTCGCGAAATTAATGCTCGCGAGCGCGGCGCCGGGGCTTTTTCGCGGGGCCGCGTTAATCCGCAAATTTGCACGATCCGAGGCGCGCACGCGCTGATCTCCCGCGGGAATTTCCGATGTAAATGAAGGGGGGAAAAGCGCGCGCGGGCAGAGTGAAATAGAAAGAGATAGAGTAATAGAGAGAGAGAGAGAGAGAGAGAGAGAGAGAGAGAGAGAGAAGGAAGTATATAGCGACCGAATGGTCGCGCTTCAAAGTGAATGCTTGCGGCGTACGTGTGTGATGTTCGCCGAATGAAGCTGCAATACCGTCTTCCACGCTCGCATATTGTTTGCTCGACGTTCCGCAGTATTTCGGAAATTTCTTAGTTCTGACGTTTTGTTTGCTCATCCAAATCGTCGTTTAGCCTTGATAACTAGTACTACTAAGTTTACAGCTTTGCTATCGATTTTACGAAAAATAAATAGATGCAACGTGCAAATTTAAAATTGACAAGTTAGATTATAGGACGTTAATATTTATCGAATATTTTAAAATTCCCTAATTTTGTTCTTCTACAATGAAAACATGTTCTGGTAAGATTATGTACGGAGCTTACCGTAGAAATTCCGTGAGAAAACGTAATACATGCTTGGAGTGGAAATTTTGATAAGAAAAGCTTCGTAAAATTTACGGAGCTTTTCTTGAAACAATTTTGGAGCATTTCCTGTAAAATTTGTGTTGCTTTTCTTGTAAGAATTATGGAGCATTTCCTGTAAAAGTTACGGAGCTTTTCTTACGAAATATTCAGCTGTGGACAACCACCCAACATACTGATAAAAATTGCAGCAGTGTGATTAAATATTACTAACTTTGCAAACCGGCCCACGATTACCTTTTTTTCACGTTTTTATGGTGAGCTTCATTATATATTTAACTAACAGTGCATCGATAATTTCGTAAATTATTTTTCAAGTTTGAAAACTTAAAAACTTAAATTTATATATTTTAAATAAAATAGGACATTTCATTTTAAAAAATTAAAAAAAGATAATTGATTTTCCAAGCCTCCAGATATATTAACATTTCTAATCTTAGCGGTTAAAAAGTGTTTCACATACTTGAGTAGTAACAGACAGTGTACACAGAGCGACGTCGAAAGAAATATGCTACACTCTGTGTATATATTGACTGTACGATGTTTTGTTTCGAAGTTTACCTCGAATGCGGTTACTCTGTTCGCTCGTCTTCGCTGGAACTATCGATTTCATTCCAATATAAAACGTAAAAACCGACCGCCGCGTCAACCGCGCTGTCACCGACATCCTGATCTCTTTAAAAATCCGTCGGAAAAATAAATTATAAATTCAAAATTACGACAGCCGGAAGTTTATTATTTTTTTGCAATTTTTTCGAGGAATTAACAGCCGCGCTTTAAACCGGAGACGCCGAGCTTTGGAAACGTAAAAGCTGACCTCGGCGGGACGTCCGTTCGTTTTCTCGAGTTGAAATTTCACTTCGCGAGGAGAGTCCAGTGATTGATAATCAAGCGACCACGGGGAGAAAAGGGGGACGTTTAATTCCCGCGGCTATCTTGCAGTCGCGGACTTTCGAGGGGGAATAATTTAATATTTGGCGGACGAGATTGGAGGCCGTCTGTGAAATCAACGCCTAGGTGACGAACTTACTCGCTGATACTCCCTAATTGCCTCGTGATTCAATTTTTTTTCATTTCCGCGAAGCTGGCCTGTACAATTCCATTTCTGCTCGCTGACGTAAAACCTCGTAACTGGTATTTCAAAAACCAGCCGGCTGATCGAAAAAGGTGCTTTTAAAGATAGAAGGGACTGAAATAACATACGCACTTCAGATTCTTTTTTAAAGACTTTATAATTGAAGGAGAAAATTTTAAAAAATATATTTATTTAAATTTTTTTAAATTTATTTTGAGAAGTATTACTTTTTTATAATATTCATCCTGATTTTCGTTTTAATGTAAATGATTAATCACGAAGGCAATTTAAAAGTATTTTTTATTTTTAATTAGAGATTTTTTAATAATTAATTGTCAGATTGTTAAAAAAAATCAGCTTTCTAATGATTATAATAAAGTAATTCAATATAAATATTTCAGAAAATTTCTGATCTTCAAACATGAAATGTATATTAAAATTTCACCAATATTATTATTTGCTTATAAAATGAAAATATTTCAATTTTAGAGAAACCCCTTTTGAGATCAAAAACCGTTTTAGGTAAAAAAAACTTTCTATTTGTATATAAATGTCAAAATTTTTGCAAAGGCTGCAAAGCCTCGCACAAAAATTAAAATATACAAAATCATAATCGCGACAAACATGCATTAACATTTCAGGATCCACGTGAAAGCTAATTTCCTTGTAAACCCGAAACAAGACAAATTAACAGTATCACCTGTAAATATTATCGGCAAAATAGATTCCCGAACAATGGGCTTAATTGACGGGATTAATTAGCATAGTCGGCCAGGTACAACGTCAAAGTAAACAAACAGCGAAGTAACGATAAACACGAGCGGCCCCAAGGCCCCGTCGCTCTTCCCGAATTACAAAATATCGCTTCCACGGAATGAGCGCGTATACCGCTGCACTTGGCGCATCGGCGATCAATATTTACGCGGCGCGACGACCGTGCACGGCCGTTAAAATTAATGCGACATTAGCCGCGAAATTCGAGCCGGAAAAAGGAGCGCGCGGCGCGCTCCAATTCAAGGAGTGTCCGGGATCCGCGGTGCGCCGCCCAGCGCACAAGTCGCCGGCGCGTAATTGCTCCCGCGTACAAGGCGCGCGCGAAATGTAAATGCTTAATCGCTTAGCCGCGCCGATTTATTTGCATATGCATGCGCTCGCGGACTCGCTGTATCTCGCTGACGCTCACGATGTTTTCTCTCTCTATTTTCTTTTTCCTCCGATTTTAATATGCGCTACGATTTTAAGAGGTAATATCGAGTTACGTGCGACAGGTGCGTATATTTTTGTGCGGTTAGTAGTTTTGGTTTGCTCAGTGGGGAGGCTTTTTTTTGGGTGGATAGTTTGAAAATAAATTTGTAATCTTTTGAAGAGAGTGAGAGAAAGAAAATTTTCTTGAGCGAATGATCCTTTCCTTAGCTCAGGAATAATTACGCGATTAGAAAACACTTGTTAATAGCTACATAATTTACTTAAGAAATACGAAATTTGTTAGCTATTAAGAATTTTAAGTAAACTTGTATTTTTTATTCCTTGAGAAACTAATCTTATTTTTTTTCATTGATTTATTTCGATATTGTCCAAAGAAGTTTTTCGCATCAATTGAACAATTTAGCGGAATAAAAATCAGCTGTTTGTGTGCAAATTGTTTGCATTAATTTAAGCGCTTGCGTAATTTAAGTCCTACCGAGTACTCCCACATAAGAAACAGAAATATTTTAATCGAACCAATTAGTCGAGCGCTCGTAGGTATAAAAAGGCGCGATGCTCGGCGTAATTTTTCATGCTAAACGCGATTTTTCTCGGCTACTTACGTAACGCACTTAACGCATTTTACATACTATCGTGTGACGTCCAACGCATACCGGATTTATAATGCGCGATAAGAACAAAAGGCCGATGCGTGGGAGTTAAAACTTTTGTCGCGAATCCTTATTGACGTTTTTTTTTTCTCTCCAACTTTGAAAAGTATTTCAAAGCTCGCGGAACGCGCCGACCTACTTTTCTAAAATTATATCTGAAACGCGCATTATTCGCCGAGGGTAAATAAGAGAAATTATCGCGCGACTGGAATCAAGACGAGTAAAATAACACACGCGGCGCCGTCAATTGCTGCGCATTTATTTAAAGCGCCTTTCGTTAAATAGCGTATAATCGAGTCGGCGCTCGCATTGGAGTCGTGCAAAAAAACGAACGCGCGTTAAGTGGCAAAGGGAGAAGCGCTCCCGCAGTTCTGCCGTATACTTCTTTTTTTTTTGCACGCGCGATCCAAATCTCATTAACATTGTTAGCACTCGTGACGGAAGCCCGCATTCGTGTTGCGATACGATCGATCAACCCGTCGTTACATCCTTTGTCATCATTCGTAAATGACATTGATATAAAAAAGCGTCGATTTCTTTATTCGAATCCTCTTTAGTTACGCGTCGATAGATTTTATGATGTAAGCCAATGCGAGCGAAGTGCTTGATTTGTTATGTCGTACAGAAGATTTAAAGAAATTAACAAACTTAAAAAATCAGAAAAATTGGT
>JAXIUT010000001.1:16852642-16881791 GCA_035586675.1 Eurytoma californica | reverse complement strand
AAAAATGTTTAAAAAAATAAATATTCACTTTATTTTCAATAAAAAGGACCCCATTTTTCAAAGACCAACATTGAAAATTGCAAAAAATATATACCAAACTTGTTTGTAATAAATTTTTGTATTTTGAAGGATTTTTTCATTATATATACATCATTTTGCATTGAAATTTTTAATTTTTGATTAAAAATAGTTTAAATAATACTTTTACGTGCACAAAAAAGTCACGTAATCAAGAATACTAAATTCAAAAAGATGTAAAACCTATAATGGAATCAATAAATTACTACTGTTTTTACATACAAGTCCAAATAAAAATAAAAGAAAATAATATGAAAACTAAATAAACTAAAAGGCATCATATTATAAGTTTGTAATTATAATTAATAAATTATGTACTATTTACAGGCTTATGTACAATATATGAAATTTGCCCGAAGAGCAGAAGGTATAAAATCGGCTAGAAGTGTGTTCAAACGAGCGCGAGAGGATCTAAGATCTGGGCATCATGTATACGTTGCAGCTGCTCTCATGGAATATTATTGTACGAAAGATAAAAATATTGCATTTCGTATATTTGAACTTGGATTGAAGAAGTTTGGAAACAATCCAGATTATGTTTTATGTTACATAGATTATTTGTCACATTTAAACGGTGAGCAACATTACTTGTAAAAAATTTAATTTTTACTAAATAAAAAATTATTAAAATTAAAAAATTAATTTAACTTGCATCTTTTAGAGGATAATAATACAAGGGTGCTATTTGAGCGGGTGCTTTCATCAGGCAGCTTGGAACCTGAAAAATCAGTGTACGTATTTAAAGATGTCCCGATTGATAAACTTCTCATTTCTTCAGTTCAAATTGTGGGTTCTATAATTTAAAATTTTTTCCTTTACAGAGACATATGGAATAGGTTCCTAGAGTTTGAATCAAATATTGGTGATTTAGCTAGTATTGTTAAAGTAGAAAAACGACGCAGTGCAGTATTGGAGAAGGTAATTTATTGATTTATATTTAATTTATTTGATCAAGCTGACAAAGCTGATAAATAAATTTTAATGAAACGTATTAATAAATAATATACATTTGCAGATAAAAGAATTTGAAGGAAAAGAAACAGCGCAACTGGTAGATAGATATAAGTTCTTAGATTTATATCCCTGCACGTCAATGGAGTTGAAATCTATCGGTTACATGGACGTATCAAGTATTGGTAGAAATAATTCTGGCTCACTTATGCCTCGTGCACAGGACACAGAGGAAGTTATTGCGGCTCTTCCAAGGCCGGACTTATCACAGATGATTCCCTTCAAACCAAAGGTTAATCCGCTACCCGGAGAGCACCCTGTACCAGGTAATTCTTCTAGCTGATGATGTAACTAGCGATTTTAAAAGAAAATAATGATATACTATTTTTTTTCTTTGTTAAAAAGTAACAATTTCGTTTTTAAGATATAATTTGTAAAATAAGTTAACTGAAATTTTCATTATTTTTAAGGCGGATCATTTCCACTGCCACCCGCAGCTGCTCAATTATGCACATTGCTGCCTCCACCAGGGTGTTTCCGAGGTCCATTTGTTTCCATTGACCTACTCATGGACGTGTTTAGTCGAATTCAATTACCTGACCATGGTTTGTACTTTACTCGTAAACAACTAATAATGAGAATTCAAACATTTGACCGCACTCCCACCTGAAACTGAGTTTCATTACTGAATAGAAACAAAATTTTCATGTTTAAATAAAATTCTAAAAGTTAATTATAAATGCGAAAATTAATACGCAATTTGAATTCTAATTCTACAAGAAAAAAAAGTTTATGAATAAACTAAAACTAATATTTTTAAGAAAAATAACGGAATAACAATTTAATAAAATTTTCTTTTTTAGCCCCTCTTCCTGTGGCCGACAATGGATGCGACACAAAATTGTTCGATTTAGCAAAATCAGTTCACTGGATTGTTGACGGAGTCGCAGACGGCGACGGTGTACCTAACAAACGAAAAAGGACTCGAATAGGCGGCGGCGGCGATGATAGCGAAGAAGAAGACTTGCCGCCTCCTCCTGCCAATGATATTTATAGACAAAGACAACAAAAGCGCGTGAAGTAAAATTGTGAACGAGCGAATTGAATGAAATGATCTGTCGGAAAGATTATTGAAGCATCATGATATTGAAAGTCACTTTAAAATACAAGAAAGGTATTCGTTAAGAAATAAGTTACAAGACTATCTGATATGTAATTCGGATGTTCATTTTAACACAGTTTGATAATGCAATTAGTAGAGGTCTTCTGAATGGATATTTCCGAATTATGTATCGAGCAGTGTGTGATAAAGCACGCAAAATTTTCTAAGAAATTTTTATATATCCTTTTTGTAAAATTTCGTTATGATGTTCTTCGTAAAAAGCTTACATGTACACTTAAATTGAATTTGTATTGTGACGCGATTTTATCGAAAACTGCATTAAATAAATTCCAGCTTTTTGTGTTCCATAAATTGAGAACTATTGAGGAAAATTCTACATAAAAAGTTATTTCTCATGTACACTTGACTAAATTTAATTCTTGCAGAACGTAAGCTCATTAACCAATAGCATTGCTAGAAATTACTCGAAAAACCAATCAAAATGCCAATATTCAAAACATTCGGTAAGAATTAAATTCGGTCGAGTGTACATTTCAAAAAAACGTAGAATATTTTGAATGAAGATATGTTTCCTTAGTTGATGAGTGCCAATTATTAAGTCATAGTTATTCTATTTCGTATATTCCTTGAATGTTATGCTTTTCAAAAAGAGCACTAGATCGAAATTATGCTAAGTATTAAATAATGTTTTATTAAATTTCTTTTGATAACCATTATTTGAATTTAATTTCGATAAATTGCTTGGAAATATATATTAGCATATTCTCTAAAAAAAATAAATAAATAAACTGAACTGATAATATATTGTTATAAGTTGCTCTATTTTAAAGTGACTTACTGTTGGCGCTAACATTGTAGAAACTCACTGGTATACAGGAAATCTTTTTAAATCATTTCATTCGTCATATACGTGGAAGCAAGTCAATCGATTTTCTGAATACTTTACTTTAACTGTATTGTGGTTGTATTGACTTTGCTTACTGAATATTTTGAGTACCATGTACTCTGTTGTCCTATAAATCGATCTATAGTAAGATTTCAACATTTTTGTATATATCAATGCGCAGTTTGTAGCTATCATTTTTATAATTGATTAAAGTACGAATGATTTGAAATTTTATAAACGTAGGGATCATTATGTGCAGCGAATGCTTCCGTTCATGACATGATGAATATGTATGAATACACCGATAAAAATCAAGCTTTACCATTCCTTTCGATGTGAAAAGGAACATTGTTTTTTTAAGCCAAAATAAACATAAGGAATATTGTAAAATAATGGAGTAAACGAATTAAAATTAATGAGAAATAAAAAATGTAATTTCTTTCTTTTAATAAATACAATCATTAATCATGATTGTGTTCTTACAGCACTTCATGATTGTAAATAAATTTTCTACTCACTTGTTATTTTAAAGCTTAATATCTTACAGTTTTTAGACAAAAAGTGCAAGATATTAAATCATACTCTTTCTAGGACTTAAATTCTAACATATGCTTACATATTTAAGATGATTCAATTTGAACCATATCATATTCATATTAAGTTTGCTTCGAGTGATACATTTTAGAAATGATATTCATGTCTTAATTAATAGCAAATAGTGCATTGTCAACACATTGAATAATAATACTAGCATACTTATAAATGTTTAAAATTACACTTAATTTAAGACATTTATTATTAGCAATGAAAATGGCAGGTACATATAAATAAATAAATTATTTTTTGTAAATATTTTTCTTCTATTTTTAATGTGCAAATAAATAAAAATATCGGCTTTTAAGAAGTATTCATTACAAAAAAAATTATTCTAATTGTCTATTTTTTCATTATTATATATATCATTAATAAGAAATTGAAAATAAATTAATTTTGCTATGAAGAAAAATATGTATTAGAAAAAATCTTTAATCATAAATATTTATTCGAGTGACTTTATCCATCATGATTTTAATGTATCAAAATTATGTTAGCAAACTTTATGTATGTTAACTTTTGTAATACTTAAGTAAAAGTAGTTAGTATTAAAATAGTTTTTATTCAAATATAATTAACTTTGACATACTGTGTGTATTAATGTCAATATTCGTTTGGTAGGTGAAAGCCTTAATATGACCTCAAAAAACAAACATCATTAAGAATATTATTTATCTCGATTCATTACACCATTAATCATACGCCTGGCAAACCGAATTAAAAACAATATAAATGACTACTTAAACATGACTTATTTAATTATGTTCTAAAAATAAGATTGTAGTTTTATAATATTTTTTTCTATTAAGTTTTATTACTTTCAGCTAATAAAATGATTACATCAAGAAATAATATATTCTTTTAAATTTCTTTTACCAAGCTTACTTAAGCATTCTTCCAAAGTTATTTACAATTGATTTTCTGTTTATTTACCTGTTTAATATGTAAAAATAAAAAAATGCAAGTTTAAGAAATTTTTCTTTTAATATATGCTTTCCGCACTAACTGATTTATTTATGAATGTCTTATTTAGATTCAATATTTTTTATACATTTTCATCTTTTATACTCTTTAAATTGTTTATATGCAATTGCATAAACTTCGTGCAGTTTTATCAAAAATGTTTTCATTATTCAGGTTTGAATTATTTTGGAAAGAGGAGTAAATAATATACCAAAATGGAATTGTAATTCAAAAGCCATAGATACAATAACCAATGTGATTTTAAGAGATAGCAGATAATAATTTTATTATTAAAAAGTAGACAAAATAAATCCAGAAATATAATATAATGAGACTGTCGATTCTTATATCAAAATAGATGGTATTTCTTGACGGTGACAGAAATAATTATCACAAAATTATGTAAATACGTTATTTACACTATTATATACAATTTATTGCGATTAAATTAATCACTGAATCATTAAGACCTATTAAATAAGTTTGGTCATTATAATTCTATTTCTAACGAATAATAAAATTTTAATAGCTGTACACTTTATTTTTAATTAATCTGCAAATAAACTATCCACGTAAGTCAAGGTTGAAAAGAAAGGAATGGCTAATTGGCGTACAACTGCCTATGCTAATAGGCAATCGCGCAACCTTGACTGAAGCACGAGCGAAAACAGGTCGAACCTTTACTTTTTTCGTTGATGATCTAGTCGAAAACTGAAATAGAAGTTTCATTCATTATTTTTTTAATTTCCTATTTGTAAAATTACTTGTAAATATAATTACTGATCGAACCATTAGTATAAAAATGAACGGCACAATAGCGCAGAAGTTTATACGATACAAAATAAAAGGTCGATTATTTTACTTCAAGTTCAACGTTCTTAAGTCGTTTTAACTCATTTCTACACAAAATTTGTTTGGGAAAGTACGCCACAAATAAACATATCTCACCACTGATTCACTATCACGATACTGCAGCTTACACAGCCGATAAGAATTCATGAATCCCCGCACCTCGTCGTCTCGGAGCTTGAAGCGCTATCAACCTCACTTCGAAAAATCCCGCCGCAAAAAAAGCAGTAACCCGGCCCTATCGCCTCCCTAATCTCCCCGACGCGCGAGAGCAAACGTTTGTAAGTACCCGTCTCGAAAAAAAAAAAAGAAAAGCCGCGTCTATCGGTCGCAGGGGTCAGAATCGAAAGTCGCGGCGGCAAGTGCTGCCGGCTCGGCGCCGCGGCGCTCGCCGGCGCGAATTCGCACCTACACACGCCGGCTGCCACTCACACAGGGGCCGGCGGCACGCGGTGCGCGCATCGCTCCGGGTGGGGGGCCCGCTCGGGCGTCTTCGCCGGCGGTACGTGCCGCGGCCGAGCGGGCACGAAGCGCGCCGAAGGGAAAGCGCGCGCCGGCAGACGGTCTTCGCGCGCCGAGCTATCCGGTCGCTGCTTTCGGGCTATAACCACTGTACTCCTGTCCGCCGCTGGCCGCAGCTCCCCTGCCCCGTGCACTATACTATATCTCTCGCCGATCGCCGCGCGCTTCCTTATCTCCGCGTGTACGTCGCGCACGAGGTGTGTTCGAATTTTTTCGTGTATTTAATACACGCCGCGAGCCGATTGTAGTATCAGTGCTTCGTTGGTTTCGTTCGGTTGGTTTTGCACGCGAGCAAAAAAAAAAAAGGAAAAACCGGTGATTGTTGCTGGGATCCGCAAGGAGAAAGAGATACAGCGGGCAACATTTCGTTGTGGGAGGTTGTTTCTGCGTTAGTGTGAGTGCGAAACTGTTGCCGCGTCTTATAGTCGCCGCCAGGATACCAGTGACCAAGGAGAGGAGACGGCAAATTTTCTACCGGACGATGATGCTGAAACGACCCGCCGAGATGATCTACGGACTGCTGCTGATGATGGTCGTCGCTTCGATTCAAGGTTGGGCCCGACGATGTTTTTCTTCTTTTTTTTTTTTTTTTTAAACGAGAGCGCGCACGACGGGCTTTTATAATTCGCGCGGTCCGTCCGTTATTTCACCGCGCGGAGATCGCGCTTTTCGCACGCGCGTCAGTATAGCTGTGCTTATTACAGATAAATAAAGTGTTATTATCGCGCTCGATTCACACAATCTTTTACCGTTTTTTTTTCGGTATATATTGCGTAAAGTCAGTGTGTCAGTAGAAAACGTTTCTCTAACTAAAAATCAGTAGAAAAAGACACTTATACGCAAGTAGTAGGACTATAATAAAGATCAAAAAGTGTATGTCTTTTCTACATATTTATACATATACACATACATTTTTTTATCTGTATTATAGTCTTGTACGCATTAGAATAGGGTACCGTTGGAGACTACCAAGATATGCCCAACGTAGATTTTCGAGTGTATAGCGATGCCCGAGGAGCGGCTATGTCGCAGCGGCGACCAAGCCAGTGGTTTTTTTTTTTTGCAGAAATCGTTTCGCGTCGGCTTCGGACCCCGAGGCGATGCACCGCGGCGCGCGTCCGTTCGCATTTCTGACCGGCGGAGAAAACGAGCGAGAGACCGCATGAAAATTGCAGCCCGCGGCGGAAAGCCCGAGCCCTAATTGCCGGGTAAAGTGACGCCCGCCGTCGCCGCGGGAATCGACGAAAAAAAAAATCGGCGGACCCCTTCTACGCTCGTGAATGATTATGCGTGCGATCGATTCGTTATTGCGAGCGCGAGAAAAGGAAGGCGCGTGTTGATAAACAAAAAATGTGGGTGAATGAGGCGTGTTTTGCTCTTCCCCACCTTTTATTTCGTAAATTTTTGCTCGGTCGATGCTAGGTCGCCAAGGAGCGACGTTTCCTTGTTCGTAAGTGTATGTAAACTTTGTAAACTCGTTTATTTTCCACTCGAGAAAATAGAACGAAGCGGGCAAGAGTGTATAAAGATGAAATCGCTTCGAAAAGCTCCGTTTAATGTTTTCATTTTTTTTTTAAGTATTTTAAGTATTAGTAAAATTTGACATTCGTTAAATAAAATAGAATAACAAAATCTGCTCTTTCGCATGGCTAAAAATACACAAGTCCTTAAAATAACATGTTTACTAAATTGAAAATTAAAAATAGAATCGTATATAATCCGCAAAACTGTCACAGTTGCCTTACAATCTTTTCTTCATTAGCTTAATTTTAAATTGAGATATCTGAATTCTTATCTGCCAATATGCATATTTTAAAGCCACCTTTTTATCCAAATCGTTAAACTGCTCTTATTATCTTTTTCTATGACTGCGAGATAAAAAAAATCGTTAAAAAACATACGTAAAACCCCTCGATGGAGTTTCATCAGCGATACCGTCGCTGAAGTGTATACGGGGCCGTGGTACGAAGCACGAAGAAAGAAACTGGGAGTACTTGAAGTAAAGAGCCGAGTGGGGATAATTAGCCGTTACAATTTCTCGGGGCTTCTTTCGCGGGTGCACTGTGCGCACTTGCGGCTGCGTATATCTATACGCCGCTTCAGGTGTACCTTAAGAAAGGGTGGGGCTCCTGGCATATTCGTGGCTTTAAGATTACCGATCGTAATATTTTTGTTGGTTTTTTTTTTAAACGAACGTATGTACCTGGGTGAATTTAAAGTTTCTAACACGAACGGAACGTTTTTTTTTTCGAGTTTACGATTTACCTTGCATTTCGCTGCGAGACTTATAGATGTTTCGGGCTATAGGATTTGATCGAGGGTTTCTGATTTTTTTGACATCCAACTTTCACGGAAACATTGAATTATGAACAAGAAATACTAGAATATAGATACTATCAGTATAAATCGATACATTTAGCAACAGGTATAATTTCGTAACTGCTCGCTCTATAGCTCGTTCTATACGATTTAAAATGAGGGGATAAAACGTTTGTTAATAAATGTTAATTCGATCATTACAGAATTACATTACACCGAAACATTTTCTATCAAATCTTTGCTGTTTTTATTAAATTTAAAATTGCAAAAATTCCACGAGTTACGACGGAAAGTTTATTTTTTAACCTATAAACATTCCTACTGCCGAAGCATCCAATACTTTCGTTCCAAACGTAAAAGTCTATAACGTCGCGCTTTTATTGTAAAACACTTCGAATTCCCCGTCCGCACGCATCGTGTCCAACTTAAAACTGCAACGAATTTCGCCGTGCTACTTTCTTCGCGCAGCGCAGAATTCACATCTACGTAACATTCAAAATCTAATCCACGGCTCGCGGTGCATTTTCTCCGTCGCAACGCGGCTCGGATCGGTATCGCGTTAAAAAATACTCATCCCGCGCCGCGGCCATATTCCGGCGCCGATTTTCCCCCCCGATCGAGTCGGAAAATTAACAGAGTGAGGCCGCGGGAAGGTATCGAGGCGCTACGCCTATTTTTCCCACCGCGCGACTATTTCCGACCGGCTCGGCGTCGTCGTGAGTCACGGCGATCCCCGCGGGCCCTCTCGTGCGGACGCGGCGCCGGTGCAGGTGCACCCAGCCACGGCGAGGCGGCCGTTCGCCTGTACCTGCGCCCAGCTCTTTTCTCTCTCTCCCGGATAGGTAGATACGATGCCGATACACACGCGCTATCTCCCGCCGGCGTCCTGACGGCTGCACGCTCGGCTCGCGCATACGGCCGACTCTCGCTTCGAATTTTAATTCCGCTCGTAATGAAATAGGTAGTGATCGAATTTGTTGTAAGCTCCGTTGCATTGTGATTGTTCAAGGTAATAGACTTTCTAGCGTTTTATAATCGTTTAATTAAACGTTTGTACCGTTTTAAACACTGTGTTTCTCGTAAATACGTTTTATTTTTCTTATAAAAATCGTAAAGCTTGAATTATTGATAAATAATGTAGGAATAAAGGATATACTTCTGATGAAAAGATTTTAGTTTGAATATATATCCTCCATTAATATTTATTTATAGAATTTAGTTCATTCCCATTCGTGTTGTCATTAGTACTTTAATTAATAATGCATGCGACGACTGAAAAAGCTTGACAAGGTCATCGGCGTAGCGTAGTTACTAATACTTTGAGCTTTTAATGACGAGCGAGGCGTGCGCCTAGCATGAATAGACTTGATGTAATCGGGCGAATAAAGCTGGAATTTCTTTCTTGCTCTTCATTTACATTTTGATGACTTACACTTCGCTATAAATAACGAATTCTATAATGTATACACTTTATTCCCAGTATAAACCGTGCGATGTAGTATCGATTGCTCGATTTTATTTCCCAAGCTTATTTTATTATCTTTCCTTGATTAATACGCAAAATAGTAGTACGAGATTACTACTGCACTTACTATGCTCGTATATTCATTGAAGATGGCAGAATAAGAAAAAAATTATTCGCTCTTGGAGTGAAATAATTTTTCATGATTCATTATACCATTAAAAAACATTTTTTTTTAAATTAATTCTAAATTTGTTTCGTAATGCATGTTTACCGCTACAAATTTTAATGACGCCTTGATAGAAATAAACAAAGCGATGAAAAGAAAATAGCCGTACTGATGAAAATAGCGCTGGCACGGATTAAAGGCCGTTGAGAAAAAAAAACGAAAATAATTGTCGTAGCTACAATGAGAGAGTAGAGAAAGTAGTAGTCGCTTTCGTCTCCCATTCGACCGCAGCTTAATCATGTTCACGCTGCGCCTCGTCGTCGCCTCTGGCTGCATTTTCCTGTGGGCAGAGAGACGCTTCGAATCGTCGCAAACTACTTTGTACTAATCTGAAGTTATTGTCGCAGTAATTGTGCTCTTCCTCTCTCTCTCTCTCCCCCCGTGCCTTTTTTTTCTCGCTCCCTCTCCGCATCCTTCTTTCTCGCCGCGACGACCGCCGGTGTATATATAATACCGATCGGACCCCTTATACCGAAGTGTTTTCCTGAAGTGGATTTATAGGAGCGCGAAGAATTGAAAACTCTCACTTTATTCGCCTCGCGCGATATATCTCCTCGGTAATGAGAAAAGGGGGGGAGAGGAAGGGAGTGACCGAATGCGCCCGCGATAAATGAAGGCGACACTGCCGGGGGAAAAGACGACTGTGAAATATGATAGAGGAGCGCGCGCGCGAGAGATAGAAACGAAATTTGCATGCGAATTGCATTTGGAAAACGTTGAGCGTTTGTTCCAAAGTCGAAAAATGAAACTCGCCTCCTCGCCGGTGAAATATCCCCAATATTTACCAGTGTCCGGTCGAGCGTAGTACTTCATACTCGCACTGAAGCGAGATAAATTTGCTTTAAATTTAAATTTGTAATAATGAACGTACTGGTCGCAATAATAAATTAACAAGATAGATTTTAAAATATAAATGCGGTTAAGTCAGTTTTTTCCGAAGGACTGAGCAACCCGAAGGTAAAAGTTTTAAAAGATCTTGAATTAGTATCGAGACATCGATTACAAAAACACGGCGATTTTTTTTAACTTAATTCCTTTCGCGGACATCCCCCGTTGAGATTTCGTTCGTTGAACTTATTTACCTATTATTCGACGATCTCGCAATCCGCGCTCCGTCTCTCCCCGCTCGGTCGGGGATAATGAAAGCAAAAAAGGCGAAAAATAAAACGAGACTTCCGCGGGCATAAGGCTATCTCTTACTCGGCGTTTATTCAAGTTGCTGCGGCCTTTTGTTGCAATTCAACGCTAGAGCGGCGAGCGTCTCGAAAGATTGAATACTTGGTCAGCGAAGTCGGAGCTTTTTTCGCGGCTTAATTAACGACCCGTCCATTGTTGTTGCACTGAGACGGCGAGGGGGATTTTCTTCGTTCCCTTCCAGAAATTGATATTTCTCTCCGCTTGCATTGATCCTCGTTCATCCTCGCGCGCCGCTCTCTGCAATTATCCCCGGCACTTTTTGTCTTCTCGGTAAAACTTACGGCGTTTTAAGAATTGTTAAGGCGCAAAAAGTGAGATCTCTTATTTTCCATCGTAGTAATAATTTTTTTATTTTTCATTTCAAGATGACAGCTCGGTATTTTTTCACGCTCGCGGAAGATGAGAAATACAAGTTTCTTCTGTAGGTCTCTTTATAAATTCGATCGATATCTTAAAACTCGATATTAAAATGCGACCTTTTCAGGAGGCTTGCCCAAGCCCCGACGCGAGTTTAATATTATTCAATCTAAGGACAATTTTTCATGAGCTTTCGCGAACTTAAGAAATAAGTTAGGTATAGGCCGGTCTCGCGTATGAATATTACATGAGATGCTATTTGGAGTGCCATAAAATACCCTCGGATTATAAATACTTTGTCCAAATTTTATGAGATTTTCAATTGAATTCAACGGTTATAAGATTCGACGTACTATGGGATCAAATATTAAGTAGCCAGTGAAAAATTGTCGTGGCTCTTTTGAATGAAACTAATACATTCGATAGTTGGCGAGGAGTAAAAATTATTTTTTTTTAGTCGGTGTGAAACGAATACATTACTGCATATTTACATACAAGTAAAATAAAATAAATAACAGTTTAAAATAAAAAAACAATAATAATAACACTTAACTGTCAATTCAATGATAAATATTATTGACATATAATTTCGTTGTTTCAATATTAATCGACTGATGGTGTTGTGTATATCTCGATTTAAATCTTGACGATCGAAACCCCGAAGATGAGCTCATAAACTTAGCAAGTATAATATTTTTCGATAATCAAAAGTTGAATAAAAAAAGTCAGCGAATTTCTTTCGCAATTTTCACCGACCTCCAATATCCACCCATCACCGTAACGGCCGGTCACTTCCAATAAAAATTTGCCCAATAAAACACGAAATTCTTCGAAAATGAAAGCTCGCGCGCTCCCCCCCCCCTGAAAAAAAGTCCAAAAGTCATGCACCTCCTTTTATAGCCTCGCTCATTCGGCGCGCGAAACTGCACAATACGCGCGGTGCACTCCTCATTTTTCATAACCGCAGTGCGATTCCCCGAAACCCTCGGACGGGACTATACGCGGGATCCATACCTGCAACGGCAGCGCGGGCTGCTCGAACGCGAGCGGAGGTGGGGGTGGACCTGGGGGGGGTGCAGAAAACCAAATATTGAACCGGTCGAACCGGTTATTTCGTTAGCGTCATATCAAGTGCACGATCGGCGGTTCGATCGCTGCCGCTCGCGCGCCGGTGTATAGGCGTGCTTGCACGTTGTGTCCCCACCGTCGGCTCGTCTCTCTCTCTCTCTCTCTCTCTCTCTCTCTCTCTCTCTCTCTCTCTCTCTCTCTCTCTCTCTCTCTCTCTTTTGAAGGCGGAGGCGCGCGCGTACGATGCGTGCCCCTTTGTCCGCACATGTGCGACTCCACGTGGACTTACCTGTGTGGACGCGGATGTACATACGGGGGGTTACGCGACGAAAGGGCTACGAGAGGATTACGGTTTTTAATTGGGTGGCGATGTTTTGTTTAGGTTTTGAGTGTACTCGACGGATTCAATTTTGCTTTGACTTCGTTGCGATGAAAGTGGGATAATGGAAGATTTCAAAGATTCTATCACGATGAGATTTCTGCTCTAAAAAATGTGTAAGATAGTAGATAAAGGCTGAAGAACAAAAAAACTGACAGTTGTTGTATTAAAAAAAAAAAGAATTTGAAAAACTTGTAAAATTTCTTTTAAATCTGATAAACTGTAATTGAAACACTCAAGTTATTAGAGTTATTAAAGAAAAAAAATCACATGCTTACTTTAATATACAAAAAATCACATGCACACTTAATTATATCTATATATCTGTATATAATCGTTATCGTTCTTAAAAGAGAAAGATCATACATTAATACCAAATAAATCACAGCAATATTCGTTATCAAGTCGGCAGAAAAATGAAAAAAAAACCATTTCCACTTTTTGAACAGTGTGCCACTTGACACGGAACGCTGCATACGCAGATTCGTAGGTGTTCGCGATGCGCTCGCCCCGCGCCGCTTTTGGCTCGGCGTCGGTACACCTACTACTAATGGCCGTGGGCACTGACCGTCACTAGGGTCATGGAACCGAAACGCTCGCCTCGTCCCCCTCTTTCCCCTCGCCGGCCGAGAGAAAGGAACTGGACTATCTCGGAGCGTAGTCTCCGCCGCTCGGCCGTGCGCCGCCGCCTCGTACACTCGCGGCCGGCCTGGGGTCGTCGACCGTGAATTTCGTATTACCTGTTGGATCGCGGACCTTTTCTCTACGTAACTCAATTAGGCAACGAGACGAAAGAGGCCCGAGAGGTGCAGTGCGCGCGCGCACATCGCGATATTGCCGCGCGCGCGCGCAGCGTTGCGGACTGCGCGTTCCCGTTTTTCTTTCTTTTTTTTTTTTTATTTCACTCTCGGAGAGAGGGAGAGAGTAGCCGGCGAGTCGCTCCCGGGAAGTTTCAATTTGCAGCCGCTTTGTGCCCGTCGCCTGCTTCCGATGAATTATTATTGTTGCTCCTCGCCGGCGCTTCGTTCGAGGACGTCGCGCCGGGACTTTTTTTGTCGGCCGTTAGAATGAAATTTTAGCCATTCGGGGACTGCGTTGATTGCGCATTAGTCACGTTTTTTTTATTTTTTCAAACGAATTTTCACGAGCAATTAATTTGGAAAATTAGTTTAAATTGGCGCGCCCTTGACCTTGCGGCGATTCAACTTTTAATTCCGACTTATTATCAAATTTAATTTTGCAATTATGCAGTAATTATATTACTCGCCGGATGGACTTTTATTATGCATTTTGTGGTTGGAAAAATCTGAATGATTTTGTTTTCGTCAGGCGCGGACATTCCACCAGAATCCACCTAGTCATTAGCTAATCCATTAGCCGCTACTTTTGTGAAAGCACTAGGCGCAACGCCAAAATTATCCAGGAATTCATAAAGCGGTGAAAACGCAGACACGCAACTTAACTACCTGGGCAATAACATTTTCCGATAAGACTAATGAGTTGCTCATATATACGCGTGAAAAGCGGCCGCAGAACTTCCCTCCTGTTTTTTTCTTTCTCTCTGTCCGCACGTAGACGCAGTTACGCAAACAGCTAATAAGACCGGCGCTCGCCTCCCGCTACTTCTGGTTAACAGTTGAAATTTCAAGCGTCTTTCAGTCACGTGAAGTTTGCCCCGACTTCGTGTTCTTATGCCGCAACAACAACTGGCACTCGTCGGGGCCCTCCTTTCAAACGCAAACAGACGGAACTATTCAGAAACCGTTGCACTTAGTCGGTCGAGACGCGGTGCTTGCAACTTTTTCCCCATCGCGAGTCCCGAGCGTCGCGATCTCTCTTTTTTGAAAGAATTTAGACGCATTATGACTCACGCGGCGATAGTATCGATTCACCTGTTATACAATCGCCCCCCTCCCCCCCTCGGCCGACGCCCGCGATAAAGGTAGCGCCTATAGTCTACCGAGTGCACTGCTCGTTTGTTTATACGTAACTGGATCATTGACATGTGTGCATTTTATGGGCTGGAGTTTGCACTGTACCTCGATTGCCTTATCACAAGTTAGTTTTTGACGGAGAAATAATATTTAAGGTGGCTAGGGTCGTCATTGTTAATTTTAGGTATTCGTTATTTATCGTTGCTTTATTCTACGCGTGCCAATTTATAAAGCGATTATGCGCATAATAATAAGGATTATTAATTAGAAACTTACAAAGCCCGTTATGAACTGACATGTTTGCCGCTTAAACGGGTACCGTTAACGAGCTGCTGACTATGAATACAATAATAATTGTTGAAAAAAGCAGTCGCAATTGAGCACCGACTGTAGAGCTTTTAACCACAGTGTGTGCGCGCGCTTCGTTTTATTTGGCGCGAAACGAGAGACAAACAAAGTGCCTCGGTCGAAAGTATAACCACTTCGTGTTCGCGAGTCGTTCGTATCAGCGGCAATTAAAAAAAAAATTGTTTAGCCCTCTTCATTAACAGCGATAAACAATAAAATATGCATTTGGAGCGGCCATTCAATTACTCCGGGACTACCTACCTTTTTATTACCCGGCGGTGATAAATATTGTACCTAGCTGTTAGGGCTTATGAATTATTGAAGAGAACCTCGACACCGCCCGGCCGGAAACATGTAGAACTGCGCCGCTGGTACTTTACTTTTTCCGAAACGGACATCTCAAATGACTCCGATCGATGGTGTGGTATACGCGCGGGAACTCACGGCTGTACCCATAGTAACACCCGAGAATTAATTCGAAATTCTATTAGCCGCAGTTCGTCCCACGCGATGATAATTCATTATTTCTTTTGTTGCGGCGCGCGAATGACACCCGGCAAAAAAGTTGATATCGCGAGAGAGCCTCGTTGCGTCGAGTGGGGATCTTTTTGCGTTGGGCAATCATCGCGTCGGATTTTTTTTTTTCTCCTACCTGGCGTGGACCGTCCCGTTACTTTCCCGCGAATGTCTCGGCGATTCATCGTACGCAATTTAGCGCCGATCAAACGCGTCGCCTTGAAAATAATAATGCGAATTACGCCAGCAGTTCTTCAACGGTCATCTCCCACCGCTTACTATCAAAAGTTTATTATTACAATTTTTTTAATTTTTTTTTTAATTTAAGTAGGCTGCAGTTTTTACGACCGTACTGTTTACCTCTTTTTTCCGAAATCTACTAGAAATATGCAAAAAGACGCGCACTACCCAGCACAAGTAATTTTCGCGAGTCGGCGATCGATTCGAAACATTCGCCGAGAGAGGCTTTGCCATTTTTTTCGCCTGTATACATTCGGTCAGCCAGCGGTGGAAAAAAAAAAGATTCGCGGGTCGGAGCGCGCTTACACGTGTGTGTATGAACCGCTTGCCCCGGGGCTCACAATTTGCGCAAGTACATTTCCCTGTATAAAGATGTAATTTACGTCATGCGACGTGTGCGTGCACGCGACTGCGACCCAATTACCGGGCCGCCGCCACCGAGGCATTCCTCGCCGCTGCACATGTAAGCGCCCCGAGAAAGGCGAAGTCGCGCTTACGGCTGAGCTCGCTCGCGCATATCGAGCGCTCGACCCGATTGGATTCGTGTCATACGAATGTCAGAGACAATCGATCCTCCGTCACGTCGCCGATGGGGGGGACTCGATGCGCGAAAATTACAAATAATCGCCCGCTAATACCCGCGATGATTAGGCCCGAAAATTACTTCCTCGATGGTGTAAATCATCCTGAGAGTCTCTATTATCTCTCCTCTATTTGTGCCTTCGATTTGATTACGATGCTTTTAGCGGCATCGAGTTGATTAAGTTTAAATCTTCGTGTGAAGGGTCTTGCATTAGTTGATGATTTTTTTATTGTTATATAGCACGTGAAAAATTGGTGATCTGGTTGTATCGCATAAATGAATTTCTAAAAAAGAAGTAACATCCATGTAGTATGTTATTTCTCTGTAGATCAATTCTGAGATAGACAGAGTAAGTTTATGTTAACATAGAAAATTGCGTCACATTTCGCAAGTAAAATTTAAAGTAGTTTGTACAATACAGAATTATTTTAATTAATAAATCTAAAGTGACTCTTTTTAAAAAAATTCGCTCTATTATTATTAAGTACCTTCCTCAACTTTTACTTTCTATAACAAGTTTCATAATTTTTTTCCCCCGCGTTTCGGTTTTTCTAAAATACTTAAATAATAAATTACTTAAACAAGCATCACAAAAACCCCCATAAAAAAAGGTAGGATCAGCATTATTTCCAGGTTAGCGATCGTTTCATCAAATTGTCGGTAGGAAAACCGAGAGGTAGATTAACGCCGCCGCGGCAGGAAGGCGGATCATCCAGTGGAAAAATGGTAACGACGCCAGGCACCTCGCTCGTACGCGTGAAAGAGCCGCGACCCCTCCCCCCTCGCCGTAGCCGATGCTCTCCGCGTGTGAAGAAAGCTTACTCCGGGCCCTAGGCGTCGTCTCTGGGCGAAGGTGAAACGACCCGAATACACGAAAAGTTACGTGGCAGGTGTGTCCCGGCATTATGCGTGCCCTCCTCGAGGCGGCGGCAGGTCCGTAAACAGGTTCTCTACGATCCTCTCCGACTCGCGCGCGGGCCTATTTTTGGGGTGCGCGCGCGCAGCCTTTAACTGCCTAGCCCACCTTCTTCCTTTCTCCCGCGGTCCCCTCCCTAACTCTTCTCAAATTACGTTCGGAGGTTGTCTCGGGGCTCGGTCTCATCTTCCTCCTTTGAAAGGAAAAAAAAAAAATGCCTCGGCTGCTCTCCGAGCGACTCTCCGGGTTGGCCGCGGAGAGGTACAAGTCGCTGCCAGACCAAATCCATTAAATGCAGATAATGAATTGAAAATAGTCATTTAGGGAGAGGCCGATCCCGAGGAACTTACAATAAAATACTTTTCCCTCATTTGAAAAGGGTACGCTGCCTTTTCTCCCTCTCTCTCTCTTTCTCTCGGATGTCATATACTTTACGACAGGCATGCCGTAATCTTCATCCACGGACTTCTTTATGATACTCGCCGTATCTGCCGCGGTCACGCCGTTCCATCTCATTTATTGAATATTTCTGTTTCCTCTTCTTCCTTCTTTTTTTTTTCTTTTTAATGAGAATCGATACTCCCCCGACAGTCGTGAGTCTTTATCGCGGCGTCCCGAGGCTCATTTACACGCTAGCGGCTCGTATAATTTTTTTAGTGCCTTCTTATTTTCGCGCGCTGTGCACAAGAGCGCGGGTTGCCCGGCGAGCGCGCGGGGCTCGTTAATAACTACTTTGCACGAAGGAACGCCGGTATCCGCAAAAGTTGTTTCTTTTGTTTTGTTGCACTCGCCTCCTCTCAGCGAGTCGCGCGAGAAAACGCGATGAAAATTCTAACGCCGAGCTGAAAATTGCAGGCGCGCGATGCTACGGGCCTCTCCTTACGTAACGACCTTTCCAGCGTTTTCGCTCACGCGCCACCATTGACTGCTCGATTGATCACTGCAGTAACATGATTTTCGAAGCTCCGATATCGCGTCGATTTCGAAACCACTTTATAAATCACCATATGGCTTCTTTAAAAAAAGAAATACGCGCACACAAATTTTTGACTCTAACTTGATTTCTAAACTTGGTAAACTGGTAGTGTAGTGAAAAAAAGCAATTAATTGTAGGCTCGACAGCCGGCCATAAATTTTTAACGCCGATCGCGTTATTTTTCCCGTTTGTGCAAGAATCGATTATCGAGAGCTGGAACGTAGGCGAAATTAGAAATCAGCATTGATCGAGTGAAGTTAAACTCGCAGTGTGTAAACAGATATGTGAATGAGGTTATGCTCGCGCCGTTCCACGTCGGAACGTTTCAGTTGCAGGCAGTGAAACATTTCAGCCTAAAAGATTGCGGGATGTAAATTTCACTCTGCGAGGAAGCGTCGCGCACCGGCGGGCATAAAGATTTTCACTCGGCGACTTCATCGTGGGAGCACGCCGATGCCATTGGAGACGGCCGGTACGGCGATTATAAAGTTTTTCACTCGGTATCGCACGTACAGCCGGCAACACCTGCAGTTATAACTTCCCGCGCGGACGAGGGCAGTAGGCCTTACGTAAGACCCACGTATCCCGAGTGCCGGTGCGTGAGAAAATTTCAATTATAAAAAGCCGTTATACAATGGCGCGGGAGAGCATTGGTGCTCCGTGAATAAAAAAAAAAGGAAAAAGCAGAAGGGGATTATAACAGTCGGCGCTCGCGCAGTTCGACGCTCAATGGCTTGTTAATTTTGCAATGAAATTCGCGATCCGATACACGCCGGGCGCTGTTTTGCGGCGATTTGTAAAATTCCTACGGTGTGATTTCATTGCCGCGCGAGGACGGATTGTTGCGCTTTGCCTTCTCCGCGTTCCCTGAATGTTTTCCAGGCTAAAAGCCATTCACTTTTGTCCTTCGTGCGGCGCATTCGTCGCGGCGTTACTTCGCTGCCAAACTGCGTGCATCCCGCGCGGCAGAATTGGCGCGAACGCGCCGGATTTTTTTTTTTTTCTCTTGAAACTAAAGTATTCGCGCGCAGTTTCGTGCGAGCGATTGAGTTTTCCGAATCACCTTTTAACCTCGCGTTCGTCAATTAAATCACCGGCGAACATTTGCTCACTGACGGTATAAAAGCCTTTTATTTAAACTCGCTCGCGCGGCAGCGCGAGTTATTAAAGCATTAAATTTGAAAAATTTCTGGTTCACCAATTTACGATTAATAACCGTAATTGCGTGTAACTTGATTTACTTTCTTTTTCATACTTGATTAGACTTGAATTTGAAGTTAAGGCAAAAAGGTCCTTTCTTCCTTTGAATGAATTCAAAGCTGCACAGACGTGACGCGTATAAAACGCCCACGTCCTTTTTTGTTATCAGTTAGATCACGTCGTTTTTAAATTGCGCTCGATTCCCTCCTGGACATCGTTAAGGATTCTATTCGAAAAAGGGGAGGCACACGGTGCAGCGTTGTTTCTTCGCAAATCTCGTTACGAGATTGAGTCGGGAGACCGCGTGGGAATTTGTGCGTGCACGTCAACTCGTATTGACTCCTACCACGCATCAGAGGCTGAATTGCGCTGGGGGGAGAAGCAAACGACTACAAACGAGTGTCCGGTCCCTCGGACAGCGGACGCAACCCTCGTTTTCGTCAAACGCATATCGAAGCGGACACTCGGGCAATCGTCGGCTCTCATTAAAGATTTAATCGCTCTTTCGGAACTTCCTTTCCCTTTTCCGCGGCTTATCGAAATAGCGATAAAGTGAGGCTAGATGGATCTCGAGATTAATCGCGATAGGCGACTCTAGGCTCGAGACACTCAACAAATTAACCGATTCACGAGAAAGCTTGGGAAGCAATTAAGTACGCTCGGAGGAGGGCGCCAATGGCTCCCGGATCGTAGAAAGCTAAGAAAATTGTGACTGTACACAGTGCACGAGGTACTGATTGCGGCATCACTCAATGTATTTTCTTACAGATTTCGTACGGACTTCGTTGAGTGAGGAGGAGAAAAGGGCTTTCAACACTCGTGATACTTTAGAACTGCGCTCATTGAGATTTTCTTCGGCATCGGATGGTTTACGGGAGTTACGGCCGGAGAAAGGTTGGAGGGGATTAATGACTTGGTTTTCAGGCAACCGCAATGTTCGCAATGAAGTTTTACTTCCACGCTTTTTACACTGTACCTTATTGTGGGGCACTCCGATGAATCACAGACAAGTCGAACGGTTTAAGATTTATCCGCTGGGAAAGGTTACGACTTATCCTTTATTTACTCGGACTATTAAAGACCATAGCATTTTTAGTTACTTATCTTTAAGATTCGTTTATTTTGCTCTAATAACCTGCAGTTTGCGGCTTGGCATTAGAAACAATTTCGAAATTGGTGCCTCTATGATTCATTATTGAGAAATAGCTTGCACTTAGTGCAAGTCTATCGATGTATATACAGCTTTGTAACGCGAGATTCATTCTAATCGCCTTTTGTATTACTCATCGCGCTAGTAATAATTCAGGCTTGAGAAAATCAGCAGAATTTTTAATGATTATCATCGCCTTTACGAACTTAGACGAGGTTTTTCTAGTGTATGATTGAATCACTTCTGCGAAGCCTATCTGTTGCCTCTGACTTCACAAAGTGCACCTTTAGCCTACATTCTGTTCCTTTTACATAAGAAAAATAGCACACCTCGTTTATCTGTTTTTGAAAGACGTTTGTTAATCAAGATTTTTTTTTTATACTTCAGTTTAACGCGTAAATATTTTTCTCACGAGATTTCCACTAATTCGCACTTGCAAAAACTGACTATAAATCACATTTTCTTGACTTCTTCATTATCGATAAATTTAAAAAAACAGCAACATAGCCTGTAATTGAGTAATATAATAAAAAAAAACTTAATAGCTCAATTTATCCATCATCTTAACTTACTTGCTCGCGCCGCGAGGTCTTCCCATTTATCAATAAACATTTCGCTGACGGAACAAGACGAATGCGAGGATAATGGCAGAAATAAAAATGGCAAAAGTTTCTTCTCTCGTCTCAGCGGCGGGCGCGAGGGAAAAGAAAAAGTGCCGCAAAGAAAAGGGATCCTCCTCGGGCCGTCCATTGCGCAACAAACAATAAATCCCCTAGCCCAATGGCTTCGACGAACGCCGTGCCCATCCGCAGCTGTCGCCAAAGTCCGGGATACTTTTTCGAGATTTCGACACCCCGGCCCCTCGAAGGCCGACCTCGCGGCAGTCTCTTCTCGCGCGATTTCTCGCCGATCGCCCCGGCGATCCCGAGTAATTACCCCGGTGTACTCCGGGGGAGCGCAGTTTCAGGGGCGGAGGGTTAGAGGCGGATGCCCGGGTTACGGGAGACAGCGCGCGGGGCGATCTTCTAGTCCACATAATGCGCCGTTCTCCGCACTCTAACGGTGATCTATGCGCGCGAATCCCAGCCAATTACCCCTGGCCGCGCGGCGCGGCCTTCGCCGGCGCGCTAGCCATTAACCCCGGATTTGCCGAGTTATCCTGAGATAACCCGAGCTACGCTCTGCTCGGGAAATGAAAGGGAACGGCGGCCCACGGCTTTGAGTCTAGTGCGATGGAACGGGGAGAGAAAGAGAAAGAGAGAGAGAGAGAGAGAGAGAGAGAGAGTGTGTCTTTGTGTTGAGAAAGCTTTGATGAAGGTCGAAATCAGCGTCCGAGTTTCTGGCTTCACTTTTATTCGACTTTTTTGCTTAATTGCTACGCTTCGCCGGAGAGACTCTGGTGTCTGGGCGGAATTTGATGAAAAGGGGATTATCTTGAAATGGTTCACTTACGTATGCTCGGTATTTTTTTTTAAGAATGGCCTCCTGGCGTTCGGTTGCATAACGTGTTTTCATCGAGGCACTTTTGAGCGGCGCTTCCGATCTGTTTTGCAAATCAAATTGTCCAATCGACGTTGCGCCGCGTTAAAAATGTTCCCTCTAAACGGATATAACGGAAATAAAAGTATCGAACGGGCAACTGC
This sequence comes from Eurytoma californica, assembly GCA_035586675.1. Lineage (NCBI taxonomy): Eukaryota > Metazoa > Arthropoda > Insecta > Hymenoptera > Eurytomidae > Eurytoma > Eurytoma californica. The sequence continues at coordinate 16,859,308 of JAXIUT010000001.1, read as the reverse complement.
ATCGCGCTGCTCGGAAATTTGGTCAAAATAAACTGTTCTTGCCTGTTATCTTTTCATTCATTGATGACTGTATCGTTTACACGGTGACCCGTTAAAATCGCAGATAGCACTGTTTATCGCAGCATCATATCTTTTCACTGACATATTGATAAAAGCTAGATAGCCGTGAAATCGCGATATCGTTAAAAAAATATCATTCCAGCAAATTTATAAATTACACGCTGAAACACGGCAATTAGTGTTTCTAAAAAATGTTTTTAATTTAATTTCTACCTTATGCAGGGGATTCATTAACTCTGGACACGCGCGTGCGTAACGTCATTAATATTTTTGCTTCAATAAAGGAAAACACGCGTTACCCTGTCGTAAAGTACTTAGCCAAGGAAACGCCGGAGTTAATCGATTGAAAATTATCCAATACGTGATAAATCGTACGGAGCCTCGATAAAAAGCAGGGAATCGCCTCAATGAAATAAATTTTCGCGCGAATCCTTATCCATCGAGTAAATCTCCATCGCCACTTTGTTCCCTTCGACGGGGCTGAGCCTACAGCCCCGCGCGCGCTCGAAGGAATTCCAAGGCATTATTTATATAACGCACAATCGCCGGGCACGGGGTAAAAATGCTTAGGCCTCGGGATGAGCGAAGCCACTGCGCGAGCCTCTTACTTTCTCGGCGTGGCGAACTGTAGCTGCTCCTCTCGACTCGCGCGCGCGCAGCGAGGGAGAAGAAAGAAATTGTTCTTTCCCACTTTTCTGCGGCGCGCCTCGCCTGTAAACCCCGGCGAGTTTGGTATTTCAAAAATGCACACTTTCCATACCCATTGTATTTTCATAAATATTTCGATTTTATTTTGCCGAGGCGCCACGCGCTTTGTCGCAATTACGTAAAGGACCATCGACGGGAGATAAAATCGTGGCTCGTTCTTTTATCGCCCGGACAATATCTTGAGCGATAAATTAGTAGCGAGCATGTTACTGCTTTGTTTAATGCCCCGAAAATGGTTGAACGACCCATTGATGCGCGGAAGCTTTCAGTGCTGCCACTAAAGTGATTTTTTTGCGCGTGACTTTTCCGTAGCTTTCGCTGTATCGAAGCTCCCGTGGCATTTAAAATAAAGGAGTAAAAAACGGATGGGCGATAAAAAACATTTTTTTTTTTAAATATCTTAGCCACATCATTTTTGCTACAAGCGGTGTAACGACAAATCCGTCCGGTTCGAGCTAGAATGCGTCCGGTCCTGAAGTCAGCAGCGCGTCGAACAAAGAACAATGAAAGGTGCACTATCTGGGCTGTTATCGTTCCGGGGACGCCTGGTGTAAAGCCATCGAGCCGAGCACTGCCGGCTTTTGATCCTACCTCGTTTTTTTTTTTTTTTTTTTTGTTGCCCTCCCTCGCTCGTTCCCTCATTCGCGCTCCAAACGGCATCTTCCTCTTCTTGTCCGGTCGCTCGGACTGTTTCATTGCTCGAGCCATTAATCGGTCCGAGACCCCCGCGCGCACTTTCCTTTTATAAGTTCCACATATTGTTTGATAGTTGGCCGATCCTCCCGCCAAACGTGAGCGGAATTAAGTCGTTAAGGGGAAATTTCGCTTTATACACTGTAAACACTCGGGCCAGCTCCTTATCTTTCTTGTCGATTTGTTCTGGCAAAGGAATTAGCCACCTGTTTTTCTATTTATCCATCTCTACTTTCTTTAGCAACTATTTTACTTTAAAAGTGAAATCTTTTAAGTTTAAAAAACAGTAAATCAAGCACAACTTTTAGAAATGTAATTGTAAATGTTAATTTTAAGTTCTGAGTCAGAATTAAATCAAAATATATCTACTTCTGATTATTGAAATTAAAAAATGATTTATTTTTAAATAAAACTTAATATTTCACGATTTCAATTATATTTTTCTCAGAATTTTTCTCTCGTCACCATAACGAGTCCCAATGGTACCCGAATATTTCCAATTAAATTCTCAATGAAAACTAATTAAAAAAAGAAAAGGACACGTTGCACAGAATCCTCTAACGACGAGTTCCGGGAATGGCGAAGACGCCTCGAGAAGCCCCGTGTGCCGAATCGAGAGATAAATAAAAGTTGACGAACCGATCATTCAGCTTATAACGAGAGAAAGTCCCTCGAAAAGCGTCGCCTCATCGTCGTCGGTTCGCCGGTGCCTCCTGCGTGCGGCCGTAATGAAAGTCAATCGGTCGACGGCGACGCGGCGGCCCAGGGGGGGGGGGGGGGGGAGCGGGGGGCTTATATTCGCCGAGAGGCGAGCGCAACAAACCTACCTAAATCAACGGTCTTTTCAGAGCGGTCGGAGCGAGGCCGCGGTTTCGTCACCGCCGCGCGCCGCATACGTATTTCGCGCTCGCCGGAATCGCTGGCGATTCATCGCCGCCGTGAACAGAGAGAAAGAGAGAGAGAGAGAGAGAGAGGAGAGGAGAGGAGAAGAAGCGCATATACACGCCGCTCCTCCGCAGGCCGCCTCTGCAATGGCTCGCTATTATACCGTGCTTTTGGTTGCCCGATGTGTAGACTCTTACAACCAGACGAGCTGGGTAATTGAGGCTGTTCGGGAAGAGCTACATACTTGTGTAGATTTTTTTTCTATAATATATAATTTTGTTGTAAGCTTGAATTTATTTATCCATTTCGATTTCATCAAATGTCAATTATTTTTCCGTTTCATTTGCAATAGGTAATGCGCAATCCTGATAGATCCTCTACTTTTTTATAAGCGTCACTTCGAGAAGCGAAGTCTTGCGTTTGTTTCTACTCTTTAAATTGAACGTTACACTGAGAGAATTTTCCCGTAATAATTACGGGAAAAAACGTAATTGTAGGACGGTTTGTCATCTTGGAAATTTTTACGGGAAAATCATTGTAAATTTTACGCGGAGCTTGCACGATACGAAAAGCTCTGTAATTTTTACATGCAAAGCTCCGTAATTTTTACGAGAAAAGCTTCGTAATTTTTACGGGAACCTCACCGTAATTTTTGCGGAGCTTTTAGTATCGTGCAAGCTCCGCGTAAAATTGACAATGATTTTCCCGCAAAAATTTCCGTACGGCAAACCGTCCCACGATTACGTTTGTTTCCGTAATTTTTACGGTGAACTTCACCGCAATTTTTACGAGAAAATTCTTTTAGTGTAGTCACACGCCTCTAGCCCTTTTCGGGGAGCTTTTGAAATCTCCGAGAAGCTTTTCTTCGCAGGATTGTTACAAAGCGACGTATTCCTGCACGTGACGAGCGGGCCGAGGATTGCAGACGGGGCCTGAAGCGCACTCTCGTTACATCGGTGTGTACGCGCGAGCGCGCGAAGCGCGGATCGGCGACCCGCGCGCGGGGGGGAAGTGACCGGACGAACCGGTTAGACAGGTTCCTTAGGTCGGGAGTAGACGAAAGCCCTCTACTCCGTTATCCTCTTTTCTCCTCTCTCCTTTTCTCCTCCTCCTCCTCTTTGACTCGTACTCCTCTCTTACCTCCGCCCTTTTTTTCCCATCCTCTCTCTCTCCGCCAGCCTCGCGGAGTTTGACGCGCTTCGCTCTCGCCCGTTGTGCTGGGTATATACCTCGCTGCATCGGCATAGATAATGATTCGAAGGAGGGTGGAGAAGAAAAAAAAATCGTATTTTATTTATGTAGGCGCAATTTTCTTTTAGAGGATTTCCTTTGCTCGGAAATTCCACGGAGCGTAATGACGAGCGCATCTTTCTCTCCGTCGGCAGCAAAATATAAATTCCCCGCCGAGAGTGGGCCCTGCGCCGCCGCTGCTTTTATTAAAGCTTTTATTTGTTCGATGCTACATTTTCGTTGGAGAATTTACTTTTATTTAAAAAAAAATTAATATCAATATTTTGTAAGCTCACTTTTTATTGTAATCTCCCTGTAAATATCTCCAGTAAATAATAATGTTGTAAATGAAATAAGTATTGAATTTGTTAATGAATTAATTTTACGCGGGATATAAATTGTTTATTGAAGCTGTAATAATTATGTTTTATCGCATTCTTGACTTTTAAATCTTATCTGGCGTCATTACAGGAAAATGAACTACATTTTTAACTCGTCATCGGTTTGTAAATTGTAAATGGTCGAGAAAAACTAGTTTGTTTATAACGTGTAATTTTCTGTTATGGCTTACTGGATAATTAAATGAACAACATACTTCATATGTTCTGATTAAGTTAATTAAGTAAAAAAATTTTACGCGCTTGCAAAAGGTTCATTTACTTTTTCAAGAAATTACTACATAAATTGTATTAATGTTGATTGCAAATTAATTTATCTCTATGAACTTGTTTTTTCCTTTCATTTCGTGTTTAAGTGCAGAGTAAATTAATAGCGACTTCAATAATTTATTAAAGTACATCCATTATTAAATTTACTTAATAGAGAATAATAATGGAACGAATGCTAAGTCGTGACGCTTCTTAGTTCCTACTCCATTATTAACTGAACGCGAAAATAGATCATTAGCTAATGTCTTTTTTTTCATAAACGAAGTGGCAGCGCTTTGAAATCGGCGCGGTATCAAAGTGAAAAAGTGCAAGACGCTAAAATCCGCGAGTTTCGAAAAGTTTAAAGCTGGAACTTTTTGATCATCATTCAACTTGCACACACGCAACCGTACGGAACTTCTTTCAGCGTTGTGGCCACCACTGACTCTCTCGCGATTAAAAGCCTGCAAATTACGCTTCTCTTTTATACAATCCCAGACGGGTACAAAGCCTCCTAAATCTCTCACTCTTCAGCCTTCTTTTTCTCCACTCTCGGCCGGCCAAAATCCACCGCAATCGCGTTCGATACAAATCGCGTAAATAAAACACGTCCATAAAAGAAAAAAAAGGAGGAAGAAAGCGAAAAAAGGGGGGGAGTAAGAAAGCACAAAACCATCGAGAAAAAGAAAAAATGAGATGGAGAGAAAGCCAAAATGACGTAGGCAGGAGTCCCGAGGGACTCGGTGCGCGTCCGAGGAGCCTCTCCTCTCGCGGGGGTCCCTCGGCACGGGAAATCTGCCAAAACTCGCGTTCGCCAGTTTCCCCCGCATCGCACGCGCGGCGGAGGTGTACAGCGGCTCGCTTCTCTCTCCCCCTCCGATCCCCTTCCCCTCCGCCCGGCTCCTTCCTCCGATGCCCCGTCCTCCCACGCCTACTCGAGAGATGAAAGCAATTTCGTCGAGCTCGTATATAATCTGGAAAAATTATTGTGGAGGAGTGTTTTGTACCTGGGCTTTTGAGAAGTAGGCCTCTGATTCGTCGAGATACAGCGTAATGCGCTCACTCGCGGGCCCCTCAGAACGAGAGGGGCGATCTCTCTCCTCTTCTGCGCGGCCTTTATTTCGGCACTCCAGGCGAAACAATTGCAGAGACGCGTAAAAAAGTCCTCGAGCTCGAAGAAATCTTCTACGGTTTTTATTCGCAGAGTTTAAAAAAAAAAAAAAACGTATTTATACGAGCGAGAAATACAAGGATGCATTTATTTGTATGCGCAACAAATGTCGGGCACGCCGTCAGGATTAAATCTACGTCGGGCTTACGCAATCCCTAGTCAATTGTAACCCACACACTGCGACATTAATTGATCAGCAGGTGTGAGTATTAGTTATCGCTTCCTAGACTCACAGTTTCAATTTCAATGCACAGTCGTGAGGATACCGTTAAAAAAAAAAATCCGCGATAAAAACGAATACAATTCTCGCTCGCGGAAAAAGTAAGAAGTCAGCCTCGTAATTGAATTTCAAATCCACCTGGAAAACAAATAAATCGACCGGGACTAAAAAAAGAGTTCGTTGAGGAAAAAGAGAGAAAAAAAAGCAAGCCGCGGCGGAACTGCATCGGCGCCGCGCAGTAAAACGCCGAGGAATAAATTCACGCTCTATTGCGCGGCCTCCGCGGGGCGGAAGATTTGTGAGTGAGATATATCGGCGTAATGAGGGCGAGAGTAGCCTTCTCGTGTGACGCCCTTATCTACCGTGGGGTATCTACCAAATTATCAATTATGTCCCGGCCATTAGCCCATTGTGGGCCCGTCACGGGCGGACCGCAGCCCCGAAAAGTTTCCCCGCGCCTCGTGGACCCCCGAAAGAATTTCTCGGGGCCGCCCTCGAGAGCAAAAGGGAACGAGATCTAATCTATCCCGGGGGCAGGTGCACTGGGAAAATTGGGGGGAGGGGGGGGGGAGAGGGAGATGGAGTGCGACGCCGCAGGTGAGCGATCCTGAGATACTGATTCTCGTCCTAGGCGACTCGACGTTTTATAAATGAAAACTTATTTGACTCCGGAGAGAGTTTCGTTATCCTTTCTTAACCTTGTGATTCATTGGAGAGGCTAGATAAGATTATTTCTCGCTTCATTTTTTATTCTGATCCTTTGTAAATGAGATTTTTAAAGGGGATAATATTTTTATTTTACCGAATTAATCTAGATAGGAATGCAGTAAAATAAAATAAAAAGTGCGAAATGCATTATTATTTATATATTTATTTATGTACACTAAAAATCAATTATATTTTTGTTTCAGGTGAGTTGGATTACTGAATGAAAAGAAATGGCGTAAAAATGTTATTTCCAAGAGGTGCGGATTTATAAGGTAATAAACAAATGAAAAGTATACACTCGCAACTGATGTTTATTTACGAATTAATCAATAAATCAAAAAGTA
>JAXIUT010000001.1:16827897-16843418 GCA_035586675.1 Eurytoma californica | reverse complement strand
ATGTGCCAGCCTATGTACAGGTAACTGTGTTTACCTCTTATAGGATTTATTATGTAAATTTATACTGGTTCAATAAATACAAATACAAATACAAAATATTATAAAATTAACGAAATTTCAAAAGACGTGAAAAAATCGCGTTAGTCGCGTTTTGATTGGTTGAACGATAGTCTTTTATTTATTATTTTTTTATTATTATTTATTTGATAATAACCTGCGAACAGAATCTCCGCGTGTCTGATCTAGTAATAATAATAAAATGCATTCGCACGTCTCGCTCTTTTCAATATTTACATAAGATACACACCGCAATTAAACTACGCGTGTTTATTATTTTTTATTAAAAGAAGAGAAAAAAGAAGTTAAGGAACAAATCGTATAAAAATAAACAGCCTCAGCTTGGAAAGCGTCACTGCCGACCGAAAAATCCGGCTGACCGCGTCTAAGAGTGTCAATATTCAATAGTCGCGCGGGCGCGCGCGCCTCAATTTCAAACTTTGCCCTCGCCTCCTTTCCATTTCCGCGATTTTATTATTTATATCGCGAGAGGCGGGATCGGATCGCGGCGGTCTCCGGCCACCGTGTGCCACCCCCGCCTCCGATGAAGTGCCCCCTCCCCCCTTGAAAGTCTCGTATCGGCGGGGACGATGCGCGCACGTGCCGCCCGCGCGGACCACGGGTATCTGGTCGCATCGGCCTGGCGCGCGGCCCCGAGATTTTCGCACCGACTGCGCCCGAAGTTTCTCGTGCGAGCGGAAACTTCGGCGCGATGAATAATAAATTAAGCTTTTTACGGGCTTCGCTCGCTGCTTAATAAAGGGGTTACGGAGTGAAAAGAATTTCTTGATTGTCGGTTCTGTGGCTTTCCTGAGTAACGATTCGACTCCACTTTTTCTTACGCGGTTGAGATGGCGTTTGTTTTGCAAAAAATAAAACTTCATGTCGTTCTAGTTTTTGTAGTTTTATAAGTTAATAAATTAGTAATAAAGATATTGATAACTTTTTTAGAATTTAACTTCAGATTTTTGGATTAATAATTATTTCATTTACATGCACAATGTTAAGATAACATTTTATGTTTTTTCATGAAAATATTGAAAAGAGTCAATATAATGCTGTTTGAGCTGAAAAAGCATTAGCAGATTCAAAATGCAATGTTATTTCAACTGGAATAACAAAAGTATTTCGTCATACGAGAATTACACATATACGTGATTTTTTTGGTCTTTTTTATAATTACTTCGTTTTAATAATTTAGTGCAAAACAAATAATGAAATTAAATTCAATTAAATACAAATAATTACTTAAAGAACCATTCATTTACATAATTAACTACAAATAAATACGATTATTTAGTCATTCAACTGCGATCAAAATCATTGAAAAAAAAAAACGCTGCCAAATGCACTGGCACAATGCTTTCTCATAGAGATGGCTGCGAATAATGTTAAGACAAGAATGAATTAACTGAATAACAGCTCGTGCGATCAACCTAAAGGTGATTAATTGCCAAAAATTTACCTAAGAAATAAAGTTGTCCTACATTACAAAAAAGTTGGAAATTCTCAAGCACGCTTTAAGTAACTAAATTTAATACAAAATTTTGAAAGGATACGTACGTACGTACAGACATACGCACAGACATTTAAAAAATAATACTTTTTTGAACTCTGTGAACCTATATATGAGTTTCTAAACGAAATATAGAAATAAAATTTTTTTTTGCCGTCACAGAGCTTTCTCTATGAGAAAGCAATATGTTATTGTATTATTTCGTTTACCTTGCAAACAAAACAGGTTTTATTCACGATATAATACTATACATATAAACATATAACCTTGGTTCTTGTTAATTCCTTTTCGCTCTGTCCAGTTTATTTCCACCAAATGTCCCCGCAAAAATAAATACAATCAATAAATTGAAGCCCGTTTTCGCATTTACCCAGTTTCGAGAAGCGCGCATCCGCATTAACTTGTATAAAGCGCTTTACAACGCATCAGTGGGGATCATACCCGAAGCACATCCTTTACCGCTCCACCGTAAAACCCTCCTTCCCATAAATACAGATTATAAAAGATTTGTATCCGATGCGCATAAAAGTGCAAGATGCCCGGGAGCGGCGTTAAAACGGCGAAATGGCCCGGCAAAACTTGGCGACGATAGCGGCACGGGCACGAGGCAACGTCCGTCCCTCTTGGGGTACGTCGGTGCGTCGCGCGCCTGTCGTTCCCGGCGTACGCGCGCGTATAACAGCAGCTTTCCCATGCATACGAGCGCTTGCGGCCGTCCCAGGCTCCCCCCGTCCGCGCGCGCCACCGGAAAGCCGGCGCTTATGCGCGTTATAGCGCGACACGCGCCTCAAGTTTTCCTCGAAACTGTAGCTTGAATCTCGAAACTTAGCCGGGGGCTCTCTCGAATTGTTTAGGGGCGTCGAGGAAATTTCCCGGTGTAAGTGCACCAAATCTGTTTTTATCATTGTTTGCTGAATGAGTTCGAGCAGCCGCGGCTCGGGTGATTTATTATTCGCGTGGCGAAATTCAATTGAAATTGTTTCTGACGAGTCAATGATCAGTGGAGTGGAGTGCAGTGAGTGGTCGGTGAATTCCAGAATAAAAAAGGCACGGACTAAAGGTGGGTTGCGATTTGTCGGAGCACTTTATTATTTTTTACAAACGTAACGTTTGTGTTTGTTTGGCAGTAATTGTCTGCGAATGTAGCCAGTTCAAGCGAAGCACGATTGCATTTTTATTAATTTGTTTACACAAACAGAAACACGCAAGTTTGAAGCGCTAAAAAATTACTTTATTCAAGTAACTCTCTTGTAAAAATCTGTGTTTTGGAAAAAAATATTATACTTTAAATAATTATTACACTGAATATACAAATACGTTATAATACAAAATAATTTTATAAGGAAATTTTTAAAGGATGAGGACAAAAAATTACCAATATTGTTTTATTAAATGTTTCCTGTGATATTTATCTCAATGATAAATCTTATACTAAAAGTAAATAAAAGTCTAATAATTATTCGTACAAGTAAATCAATCCATTTTAATTTAAAAACAGTATCAATAACAATACGCTCTGAACGCATAAATTGAAAAAGAAAGTCACAACGTCGCTTTAGCGAAGATACGTATCGCCCCGACTCGAACCGGGGGGCTGTCGCTCGGGCGAGCAAACAGATCCGAAAATCCTCCGTGAATCGGGTATAGTCGCGCTCTCCATTGCCCCGTAGCATTTTCGAGAGGCTGATCTCGCGGGGGGAGATTCTTCGCGTCAGAATTCGCATAAATCTCGAGCCTCCCGCGCATTCATCTTCGGGCGAACGCGACCCGCGCCCTTCGCGTCGATAACGGCCGGAGCGCCACGCGCGCTCTGCTACACCCCCCCTGCACCGCATTGTCGCGCGCGTAAAAATGCATCGATCGGGCCGAAGTCGACGGCCGACAATGCGGCCATTGAAAAATCTCGCGCCGGTGATTCATGCGCCGCGGTAATACACTTTCGAAAAGTTCCCGCCCCCGCGCTGACGGATGCGCGTTATAAGTCCTCGCCGAATAAAAGTTGAAGGCGAGCGAGTTTCTGCGCCGGGACGAAGCGCCGCCGGCAAACAAAGAGCCGCGCGGCGCGGGCTTCTCCGCCGCGGACTTTTTCAATTTCCAAACGCCGCGATGCGCTCGGCGCAATCCCCGCGCGCGTCTTTTGCAGTTTTGAGTTGTATATCGATGTTTATTTATTGCCTTTTCCGCGGCGGGCTCGATTCGTCTGTTGGTTTTGCGCCGCGGCTGTTGTTCGTTCCGTTGGTTTTGAATTACGCAGTCGAGAAGTGCTGTGTGGTGATTAACAAAAGTTACGGGCGGAACGCTTGGGACTTTGTTTATTTCCACTTCGTTATAAGGCATCTTGTGTATAGTTAGTATTACTTAAAGTCGTGTTCTTGGCGGATGGAAATTATTAGAAAAATACTTTAAATTCAATGTAAATAAGTGGCAGGTGTAATTGTACAAAAGATTTTATTTTTTTTTAATGCAATAACATTACAAACAAACGTTCTGTTTAAAAAAAAATGAGAGAAATTTAGTATTTATTATGTAAGACTTTTGTTGTTTTTTAAAACGCAGGAAGTAGTTTTCAGATTTTTATTTACCTTAAACTAAAGTAAATTTTCGTTTGTTTAAATTAAAAAGTTTGCCTTTTATACTTGAAGAAACTTTAAGGTCGTATTAGCTATATAGCCAGTTTCAAAAGTTTATTTTCATCTAGAAATCGCTCTTTATGCTTTAATGGAACTGCTTTTCAAAGTTTTTGTTTAGTGAATCGTTGCTAACCATTGAAATGGACAATTTAAACTATGTATATGGATGCAAAATTTAATAACCATGAAAATAAAATTTCTCTCTATTTAGTTATTTATACAAAACTTTCAGGAAAATGTGAAAAATTTTTAAAACATGAAACTTTTTTCATTTGATATTTAAATTGTTTACTTCAAAGTTTTGCATTCATTCACTAAATAAAAATTTTGAAAAGTACAATTAAAGTAACAATTTTCAGATGGAAATTATCTTTCGAAACCGACTGTACAAATTGTTGCATCTTAAAATTTTCTTAAACTATAAAAGCGAGAAAAATGGAAGAGTAAACGAGTACTAAAAATGTGTGAAAAACAAATTAGTGCCTCTTTAAACTAGTGCTGTTACATCGAGCTTTAAAGCGAAGCTCGAACGCAAATGATTACCCCGAACGTTTAATCTACAAGCACAACAGAGTGAGCGCGTTATCAGGGCGAATACCGATACAGCGCCCCGTTTTTCCGCGTCCTCGCGTAAATTACAGAATTACTCGACACCTCCGCTCGTGCGGGGGGGCGATCTTTTCGCGCTCGATCTTCGCTCCCTCCCCTCGTGTGCGAGGCACCACCGCCTCCCGACCATTTATCGGGCTTAAAACTGTTTAACGGCGTTGCCGCTGTTTAATGTCGCTTCGTAAATTGGCGGGAGAGGCGCTGCTTTAAAAAAAGAAAAAAAGAAAAAAAATGGGTAGTACGAAATTCCAATGTAGCCGGGGTCTCCCTCCGATGTAGTTACCTTCTACGGAGGCTCTTTCGCCGGGGACGCTGTAAAAGTTCGGAGCATCGGGCCGATGATAAAAATAAAATTGTAGCCCGGATTATTGCGGGGAGCGGGGCTCCTTTTTATTATTTCCTTCGACGCGAATGTCATCCTATAAAACGCGCCGAATGGCCGGAGCACTGCGTATAATAACTTTTAAAAAGATTATTACGTCCGCGCGGAAGGGAGAGGTAAAAAAAAAAAATTATCTGGCTGTAACGTTTCGCCTTTGGATTTATACTCGCAAATTAATTCCGGCCGGCGGTCGCGGACGCTTGGCGATGATAAAATTTTACTCCCGCGAGGAATTTCGCGGTTAAATCGGCGAAACGATGTCGCGACAGCTTTTATACATTGTCGAGAGAACTCGAGTACCCCCCGTTTAAAGTAACCTGTAACTGCTGCGACTGTAAGTGGCGCAGCTCGAATGCATTGCATTGTGCACTCTGCTGTCGAAGCTTGAAAATTTTAAATTTCAGTAAATATTCAAATCTAGAATGAAAATTGAAGTTGAGTTGAGAAAATACTAAGCAAGCCTTGCAGGATTCAGGTGATTATTGTATTTGTTTTTTTGTTCATTAAGCAGTTTGTTATAAAGGAAGACTTTGTTGAACAAAAATAACTCTTGAGTCACTATAAATTTTTCTCTTACACACTGTATTGTACGAGTTAAGTTTGTAATATGCATTTTAGATTAGAATCATTACTTTGAATAATATACAATTAAAGAGAATCATTATTACTAACTACGCGACTACGTCAGAACCAATCCAATCAAATTGAGAATAGATTAGCTACACCGTCAAACTCATAATTTAAAAAAGTACGATAATAACAAAGAACAATGATAATATCGAATTATAACTGTTAATACTAAACATTTCTATAATGGTATAAAATTTGTATTCAAAACTGCAATAACTTCTTAAAGACTAATTTTCCTAGTTTTTATAAGAAATCCTTTAATCTAAAAGAATTCAAAATACTTCTTCTTGTTTGTCCACTTTTTTAAAACCTTGCAAACTGAAATAATTAAATAAATCACACACACAGCAGGCCATTATTCATCCCTTACTTTTAAACCTCCCGCAAGTGTAGCATCCATCGTCTCGAGAGTGCAGAATAAAGTGCGCCAGTGTATCGCTACTAATTCAATAAATACGCGGGATTTTTAATGAAAGAACCGCGCGCACTCCCACGAGGCCAATTTCGGATATTAGATCCATCCTCGCGAGCTGCTCCGTCCCGCAGCGACGACCGGGGGGGAGAGCAAAAAAAAATAGGTCCCCGCGCGTTTCATCTTACGTCATCAATGAAACCTTTCATCGGGGGCGGCAGCAGCGCGTACGCGCACTTTGGTCCGCGATGCAATCGTTAATTAACCGCGACGTCTTGAATCCCGTCGAACGCCCCGTCGGTTTGCGTTTGCTCCTTCGATGTCGCAATTGCCTTTGTTGCGAATTCCCCCCCTGCGATTTCGTCGGCTTTCGCCGCCGATTGCAGCTGCACCGCTTGCCACGCTCTCGCTCGTATTTATCTTTTGCGCAAAGGGAACGCGACCGCGACGGCTAATTTTAATACCCCTGGCGGAAAATCCGTAGTGCGGCGGAGTCGACGGGAAATAAATAAATTCCGCGCGGTGCTTTCTCGCGGGGGGGACGTGTCGCATGCCTCGCGCCTAAAATTGGATTTACCTTAGAAAGTGCATTCCGGCGGATACGGGGGAATCCGAGACAAGGCCGAAGCGAAACGTCGCGCCGAGCAAAAAAGGAGGCGGCGCGATTGGAGGCGACGTTCCGATTCGCGCAATAAAAAGGCCCCCTTGTGCGCGTCGAGTAGTGCAAGAAGCGACGCCTCTTAATGAACTTTTTTTCCCTGCTTTCTGTTTTAGGTAAGACGCTCGGACTCGCTACTTGCGGCTCTCGATTAACATCTGACGCTCGCGAGCGTAGTAAGATGAATCAGCTGTTGGTGCGCAATTCTTTTTTTGGTTTTTTTCCTTTTAATGAAAGAAGTTTCGCTGGTGGTGAGTGATAAGTGATAAAATCCGTTTCTAATTCGCCGATTGCATCGAGTTACTGTACCGTGAACTTTTGGCAAAAAGATCGAAGTTGATTCAGCGCTGTAATCGAATGAAACGTTATATTTCGTTATAACGGATTGAACGATAGGGTCTTGAATTATTTATACGGATTTCATCAAATTTTAAGATTAATGGTAATAAGCTTATCGTTTATACTACTGCCGCGCATTTTGCGTATGAAAAGCACTTTGTAATGATTTGTGCTGATGGTACATAACAATGCAATTCATAGTCATTAATTTTCACTGTATCGGCGATCGAACGAGACAATCGAAACATGCCAATTTTAAACGCTTAATGTGTTTAATGGCTCGTAAAATGAAAATTCCCCTGTTAATTATAGCCAACTCAGCAGATCTACGAAAAAATTTTAATGCGCGATTATATTTTGCTTTTACTAGTGCCATTTGAAGTAATCAAATCTACAGCTATCTAATTGATAGTAATGAATAACAGTAATTGAAAGAATTTTTTTTTTTGCTTTTTTAAACTTAATAATTTTCTTAAACGCAAAGAATACGCAAAAAATTATCTTAAAGTATTTAGTATTTACAAAATAAATTTTGATTATGCGTTTTGAGTATGCGTTGACAATCTTTAACAATCAATTAATATTACTTCCGTGTTTTTTTTTTTTATTTTCAATAAAACCTGATTTTTAACGCGATAAGTGCAATAAAAACTAACAATTTCAAAAATAAAACCAATAAAGCTACCATGAGAATAACGAGGGTAGCTCGCGCGCGCTCAGCGTGCAACACTATCGGCGAAAATTGGCTTTATGGCTTCTTCGGCGAGAATCGCGTCGCGGATCGGTCGGCGCGTATCGGGCGCGCGCGGGGGCGGGTTTAAACTCTGGCGCTGCCGAGCGCTTAATGTCATTAATTCATCAGCGCCCGGGCGCTCGCAATTTCGTAGCCATTGCCGTGTTGATTGCAAACGAACAATGGAAACGGAATTCGCGATTGCGCGGCCCCGGCGATCAATCGCCGCGGCATCGGCGTGGAGGGGCCCTATACGGGAGGGGCTAGGCTTTGGCCGCGCCAGAAATGATGTGTGCGACTCAGCGGCGCATTGGCCCGGTTTCTCCCCCTCCGTGCGCTGGCCCTTCGTATCTGCGATTCGGATTAATTATAACGAGTCCCGGCATTTAGGCTGCTCGGCCAGCCGTCTAATGATTGTGTACGAGTACGACTGCACGCGCTGGGGGTAGCGGCTACCGGCATTGTCCTACGGCCTCTCTCGGCCCTGGTGGGCTTCTGCAGATAAGGGACCGCCGTTGAGTTCGGCGATTCATTACTTACAAGTTTTGAGCACGACTTAAGCACCGGGGGAGTTGACTCTCCCGTGTGCGCCCGTTTGATTGACCATTTTTACGGCTTAGCGCTGGGGATTATTCGTTATAATGATTCTGAGATAGGATTTTATTGGTACTTATAAGAAAAAGTACAATTCATTGTTGTTGTTAGCTTGTAAAAATACGAAAAGAAACTTATCGTAACAAATCATTCTTTTATTATAAAAATTATAAAGTAGTATGACTATATTGTAGTAATTAAATACACGGACTATATTGTAGTGTGATTACCCTGAGAAAAAAAATTACTATAGTCCTGACTAAAGCGAGGCTATAGTCTTTATAAATGCGTGCAATAACTAAAGAGAAATTTAATAACAGTATTTTATAATTTACTAGTCACTATATAAATCACTATTTTGACTATATTAATGACCATTTCTAATTCTGCTTTTTCAAGTTTTTGCAAAAATTATACAACATCAAGAAATGTCGAATAGACATTTATTTTTCTCTTATGCGTAAAATTTTATTTTCTAAAATTTGCAGAACATAACACTTTCATGTACTTTCACAATATTATCGTCATTATGAAAGAGAATGTTAAAAAATACTCCAACGCTAAAGAAGAGCTGAGCGTTTATTTTTTTTCCATGCAGATAAACAGTACTTAAAAGTCCGCGATGTTTTGCACGATAATCTCGCGTTTTTGTAGGTTTACGTGTTCCTTTACAAAAGAAAACATCTCGCGCAGTCCGTTATCCCGGCGGAGCGGATCGGGCGGCGGGAGTCAAACGGCAAAGGAAGCAGAGCTGGAGGAGGGGAGCGAGGGGAAAAGCGAAACTCGCGCATTATCTCGTTGCAAAAGCAAGAGAGAGAGAAGCGCACGGTGCACAACGAGGCGAAAAGAAGCAAAAGCGCTCACGGGGCAGAAATCCCGGGGGGGTGCGAGTGATGACGTTAAAGCGACTGGCGGTAGCATGCCGCGTCCTCTCTCCTGCAGCGGACCCCGAAACATTCTCGTGATTTCTCGAGCAACGCGGAATCCGGACGACAAAGCTCCCAGTCGCGTATACGTAATCCCCTTCTTTCCCGGCATTATCCGGCGCTTATTCAAGGCTCTCGTGGACCCCCCCGCCCGCCTCACCCGTCCTTCCGCCCCATTATACCGAAGAGCCAATAATTTAATTTTATTCTCTTTGAACTTTGAATAAATTAACGATCCGCCGGCCGTTCGCGCCGGAATCTTAATTAAACAAGCTTTCTCGGTACACTTCAGTCGAGCACTTGTTTAAGTTTTTTGTATACAGCTTACGCCGCTGTAAAGTATCGCTCTAAGCAGTGACTTTAACGTGCTTTTTTAAGCTTCTGATTTTTCATTATAAAATAGATTTAATTTATTTTAAAAACAATTAAATTCAATTTATACGGAATGTAAAAATTATTATCAGAAAACGAGAGTCTTCTAGTTCTAATGTGGGGTTTAATTCTATTACTAGACGTATTAAACGTTTTTGGAATACCCTTCCATTAGATATTATAAATCAGAGTGATATTAGCGCTTTTAAAACAGCGCTGCGCAATTACGTTATTAAGTTTTAGTTTTCTTTTGTATTATATTTTATTCTTATTTTATTTTTGTATTTTCAATATTTTTGGACTGATAGCCCGTCTAATGTCTAAGTAAATAAATAAATAAATTAAAACGAGATATTTTTAACTAAAGATTTAAGATAAAAATATTGCTTTTTAACGATACCAGTCAGTTTCTTATAAAATAGTCGAAACTAAACTAAACTAGTCGATAGATAATATAAAATCTATAAATCATCTTGAATTGCCATGGAAAGCGTGTGACCGCGTCGCCGCGCATCATAAACATTGACGCATGCTCGCGCGCCGACGAAAAAAAATATCGCATCGACGCTTGCACGCCTCCATGCGAGCACTTAATTCCGAGCATTACACGAGGAGAGCGTCAAATCGCGGGCGTCGACAGGGCCGAGATGTCTGAAAGCCATATTCATCGGCGCGGCCCGACGAAAGGCGCACTTACACGTCCGGCCCGCCCGTCGTCGCCTCCTCGCAGTCGTGTGTACACACGTTCTGTTGTATATATCCACGGCTCATCCGGCTACCGGTCGGCGCGGCCGAGTAATTGGCACCGGGGTACGTGTGAGTGCACCCACGTGTACGTATATGTGCGTTCGCGCGCCTGTTACTTATTGCCTCCTCCGAGGCCTGGCTTTAAGTGGGTGTCTTGCGTAAGCCTCTCGCGCTGGACGTTTTTGGGAGTCGTTCGGGACGCCGCGGAGGCTGAAGTGCGAAGGCCGAATGCCGCTGCCCAAAGTAGAGCTTATCATTGTAATGTGTCTGTATTGCCTATTATGGATCTACACTGAGAAAGAGGATTAGTAAAAATTACTATTTTTCTATTAAAAAAGCGACCTACTTGACCATAAAAAAAAAGATTACTAAACTTTTCATAATTATTATTATACTTCTATGAGATACTACAAAAGTTTAAATAAAAATTGCTAAAGTTTAGTAAAAATTGCTACTAGTTTAGTAAAAATTGTTACGAGTTTAGTAAACATCGATACTAGGTCGAGTAGGTCGCCCGCTTACGAAAAAAATAGTTATTTTTCCTAACCTATTTTCTCAGTGTAGTTGGGAATTTGCAATTTTTGTTTAAGTTAATATAAAACTTAACTGTAGGAAAAAATTAAATTAAATATCGTATATTTCCGATTAATAGTATTTTTAATTCTAACTTTAATGATAAAGGATCGAATAATAATAACTTGTTTTATTATTTCGATTAAAATAGATATTTTCATAAATATAACTCATTCGGTTAAAGGATAATTATTACTTTAGGTACGGCAAATTAATGTAAATTGGATTTAACTGTACAAGGAAATAGAATTAGTCTAAATGCATTAGTCTAAAGTATTACGTTTCTGAATTATAAATTTGTCACACATTTTCTATTCAGAAAATACGTAATAAATTAATTTATAGTCTTTGTGGGTACAAATTTGCACAAGAAACTTTATGAGAAAGTAAAATCGCAAGTTTTATTCCCTGTTTTGCATCAAATTTCTACTTTGTGTAAATTCAACTCCGTATTCCTTTTGAAGTTTCAGAATCATATTGTAACTCTATTCACCTTTTACATATTTCATTTTCGTGTATGAAACAACTTCCAATTGCTACTAAATTATTAAGAAGAAAATTCATACATATGCTGCTCAGCTCGTTTGTTCCACCCTTAAACATTAATTCAGAAATATGACTTCATAAAATAAGCAAAAAGATGATTTTATACTATTACAGGTCGGAGGGAAATTTAAAAAATTACTACTATTTCTAAAGTAGTACGAGCATTATTACATCAATTTTCATTATTACACACACTGCGTTATTAAAATTCTAGTAATGCTTTTTATTTTTGTTTTATTAAATACAATTTCAGCTTGCAGTCATTTTTCTTGTACAACTCTTCTCACTATCCACTTCGTACATAATAAAACTACCGCAAATTCAGATTCGTCCTAAGCAATTAATCAAATAGGCAAGGAAAGTAAAAAGTGCCAGCAAGAGCAAAGCTATCCGTGACGATTCCCGACATCTCGCCGCGATAATTGAAACGCGTATACATTACGGCCCGAAGGAAGCGCAGCCGGTGCGCGCCTCGAAGAAGTCGGCGTATAAGAATCGCCCCTCTCATGCATTTTAAAGAAGCCGAAGCGGACCGGCGTAATTCGCGGCGTCGGAAATTATTCAGAACGAGAAGTAAAACTAATCTTTAGTGCCAACACGAGCTGCCGCGCGCCGGGGGAAAATAATCCGCGCGCTTCCCCCCCGCCCCCGCCGCGACGGACGACGGCCCGCGTAAAACGATACAGCGCGCGGGCCGCTGAATTAACAGCGGTTTCGGCTTATATTCGCCGGGCGCGAGAGGGGCTTTAATTATTCAAGAGCCGCGGAGCAAGACTCAAAGCTCTTTTTCCCGGCGCGCGCGCTCGTAAGTCGCTGTTTTTCGTGCGGTCCGCCCCTTTTAGCGACGCGTCGGGGGAGACGGTAATGGGGCTCGCGGCGAAGATTGACAGAATGGGCCGTGCCCTTCGAAATTTTTATGAGACCTTTTCCCCTTTTTGTATCAAAATTGAGTTTGAGGAAAGGACCCCGCGGGGAATGGAGTTTTCAAATTAACTAAGCGGTGTTCTTTAATTAAATGTGTGAAGTATCATTAAAAATAATTTATTAGAATGATCCTGAGTAACTGACTCATCGTTTACTCGAAGGGTAGTTTTTTTCAATTTTTTAGATTTTGAAAATGTAATAAAAAGTAAATACAATTTAATTGTGAAAAAGAGAAAAACTATTCGAAAATTTTTTCAATTGATTCAGTTTTCTGTCGCTTTATATAACAACCCGCTTCGTTGAAAGAATTTTCAATCTAGTTCTTTTTTTTACATGCTGGAAGTATTTTTAGTTAAAATAGAGAAAGCTCGTATTATACTCTATTTTACCCGGTTCCTTTTTTTTTCGCTATGATAACATGCACGCCTTGTGTTTATTCTCGGGCAGTACGTGTTTCCCTTCAGAAGGTGTTGAATTATAGGATTAAATATATCCGCATGAATTATGCAAATGCACGTAGGTAAGTGCTATTTCAAGCTCGCAGTTATTCCGGCAGTTGTTGCCGCGTAGCCGGCGTAATTAATTTCGCCGTTTTCATTAAGAAAAGCAAACTTTAAAGCATCGGTTATGACCGATAAAGGCCTGGGCGCACGGGGGACTCAAGGGAACGTTATAATTAACCGCGATAAAGGCGCCTGAAATTATTGCATCGCGTGATGAAATGTGTGCCGCGGAAGAGAAGTCCCCGATGACCATCCACGGTGCGTGAATTTTACATCCCGCTTCAAAGGCTACGTTATTAGCGCACCTACGAATGTTTCCGATGCGCGGACGATATGCATGCACAGAACTCGAAATCTCGTCGTATCGTCCGTGGAAAATATTCAGACCTGCTCGATCGGCTGAGGTCACCGGGGTCTCTCTCTCTCTCCTCCTCCGGTGCCGCTTATCACACGCAATCTGTCGTGGACGAATGGTCGCCGTGACGTAGGCGCGACAATCTGCACGTGACCGATAAGTCGCTCCCGATAAAATGGCCCACGTGGGAACGACGGAGGAAGAGGGTCTTTAATTAACCGTGGGGAAAAAAAGTACCAGGCGCCGAGGATGGGCCCGCGTGAAAAAGCGCCGGGGCGAGATGTGCGAGGAGTTCATTTTCTCGGCGTCGAGAAAGCGGGGTTACACTCGCCTTTTATCCCCGACGTTTACCTCGAAATAAATTTTCCTAGGCTGACGGGAAAATATAGGATTTTTTTTTAATAACATCGCAATCGCAATCTCCTAATTACACGTACGACGGCGAATCACGCGAGGAGTCACCGCCGCGCGCTTAACAAGTTCCTCATAACAGCCGCGCATAATCTCGTAAAGAAGCTGAACGCGACAGTGGAGTGCGCGAAAAGGCACCTCGTCTCTACTCCCCTGCGCTGTCCCTCCGAAAGATAAAGCGAAAAAAGGTACCAACGCGTGATCAGCTTGTGTAAATTAAAAGAAAAAAAATCCCCGCTCTCTCGTCGCGCGAAAATCACGCGCCCCTGGCCTTCGAATTCGGCAGTTTAGATTGCGCGGGTATATAGGTATATATACATCGCCGGCGCACTAAAGATAACGCCCTTATCGCTCGGATGTGAATTGTCGCGAGCGTATTTTTTTTTTTTTTCTTTTTTTTTGTCCTCTTCCCCCGCGTGCTGCCGCGCGTTAAGCGGGTGGTGCAGGGGGTGGTGCAACCGCGGGAGTACGGGCGATGAAGGAGCGCGCGTTTTAACGCTGAGCGATACACTCCGGTGAATCGATTTAATTGAATTAATGGGATGGCTGCGGCGACTGCCGCTGAAATGTTTGCCGGGCGCTGATCGATCACGCCGTAATGCGGACTCGGCCGGGACGGTTCTATCGGGCCGAGTGATAGAAAATCCGACGCTGATGATGTTGATTCAGCGCGTTACAATGGGCTGTTGATATTTTTCTATTATTCTTTGAATGAATGATCGTGCTTGTCGTGTGCACATAATATTTTCTTTTTGTCTATTATTATAATAGTTATTTATTTAATCGATTTTATTAGAAGGTAATTATAATCATAATTATAGTACCTACAAGTTAGGTGGGTATTGTTATCCCGAAATATTTAAGATTTTAGATAATGAATTGCTTAAACAGTTTACGTAAGCTTACGCAATTTTCTTTTAATTAGCATAATTAATGCCTTGTAAATTGCTATCGAAATTTCCTTCATTATCTGGGCAAACGCAAAAGCGTAATTTTTGTCAAAATAAACGGAAAGTCTTCACATAGTACTGCGCACTAGCGACAACATCCAAAAATGACGTAAATCTCCTGACAAAAGGGTATATTGCAAATGCTCATATTCTTGAAGGCACAATGCAAAAAAGTTCGCACCGCAACAATGAGGATCTCACATTAAACCGGCGGATCGCCGTGTAATTGCATTGGGAGTTTCAGCATCCAGTCTTTCTCGCGAGTATCGCACATTCAAATTTTTTTCCCCCGCGAACTTTCCCGCAGCCCGCTTAAGTAAAGGTCAAGATGACGTCGGGCAAGAAAAAAAAAATAGGTTGGGGACGATTTTTTTTCCGCGTGCGGGAGTCAGTCGGGGATTGCGATGTATAAGAGGAAAGGGAGCTGTGGTTCGGCGGGAGGAGGCTTTGTGCAGCCATGGCGGGAGCATCGGAGCACGTAATTTTCATAACTTTTCGCGGAGACAATAACCGACCTCCTCCGGGCCGTCCCTTAGAGCGGATAGCGGTTAAGTGGCTGGAACAAGCCAGTCTTCCTTCTCTCTCTCTCTCTCTCTCTCTCTCTCTCTCTCTCTCTCTCTCTCTCTCTCTCTCTCTCTCTCTCTGTCTCTCTCT
>JAXIUT010000001.1:16781905-16792429 GCA_035586675.1 Eurytoma californica | reverse complement strand
GGAAAGGAGCCGCGCGAAGGGAAAAAAGTGGCCTCGCCGCGAAAAAGGTTCGGGGGGGAACTCATATCCTCGGGGCGCGCGCGCGCGCGAAATCGAGCGTCGGGCGACCCGAAATTGAACGTGTTCCCCGGGCGTCGCGAGCAGCCGCTTATGCACGAAGGAAAATATATATCGGGGGCGTGGGGCCACTCCTCCATTTTTCGCCGCGTTATTTCCTCGTCGGATTGCAAGCGGGGGTGGCAGGTGGGGGGGAATGCATTTTCGTCCGGCCCGGCGCGAAATGTCGAATCGGCGCACCCCCACGGAGGAGGCAGACGTATTGAGTCGTGACTTTCATGCGATTGTTTCGCGAGATCAAACGCGCTTAAAGTAAACGGACGTGAGCGGCGTTCGGAAGGCGCGCACGCCTCCTACGGGGGACAGCGGCTGTTTGCTTTTATAAATATATATACATAAAAGGGGGGCTCATTTGCATAATGCGGATGTATAATTATGCGCAAACTGATGCGCGGCGGCTGAGAAACTTTATCTTTATATTTGATCGGATTGCGGATGTATGCGGGATATCGGAATGTACGAGGTTTTGTATTTTAATTTTACAAATTGCATCTCTTGTTGGGTCGTTTAGAGACGCCTTGAGTGCTTCTTTCAAGGCTTTATTTACCATTAAGCGCGCTCATTTTTTATTTATAAAGTATTGTAATTTTTACGATTAGAAAATAAATCATAGTGGTATTTACTTTTTAACAAAATTATTTAATATAAAGTTAATAAGTATTTCATTATTAATTTTTTGTATTAATTCAAATTGAAATATTAAATTCAAACAAAAATGTTTCGAATTTAGGTGCCATTCAACCGGATATTGACAAATGAACTAATTAAATTATTTTTTTAAATGCTTCACAACATTCTGTCATCTTTTTTTAAGAACAGATTGAACTTCGTTATTAGGAAAATCATAGTTAATCAATAATTGCGATCTTAAAAAAAAAAGAAAAGAAATAAGGTTTACAAAGTTATTTTTTAAAATACTCTGTGGTCATGGATCACGGATTCAATTATTAATGAATAAATATGTTAGTAATTCATCAGTAACCTACATTCATAAGTAGGTATACATGCAGATATTTCAGTCACAATTAATTTGCAGCAGTAACCGACGTAAAAAAGCAACTCAATACAATTCCGTTACTTCTCAGTTCAATCTCACAATAAATCGGCAGCGCTACTCGCTCCTTTCAACCTTCAAGCAACAAAACAATGGCTACACAGGCGCTGAAAAAAAAACAAGACACACTTGAAAGGCCATTGTTGCCTCTGATATATCCTTCTCCACTCTCGTAAACGCGAATGATCAATCGAGTCGCCCGGCGAATTCGTGAGAAAGGCCGAAGACGCGCGGGCGCGCGTCATCCTCGCAGCTCGCAGAAATTCACGCGCCGCGTGCATCTCTCGCTCTATATAAATTTATCAGCGCGCATTTGCTTAGCTCCCTCGCGAGCGCTTTACTTCCCCCCCGCGCGAGACAAAAAGCTCGCGCATGAATATGCATACG
The DNA here is from genome assembly GCA_035586675.1 of Eurytoma californica. Classification (NCBI taxonomy): domain Eukaryota; kingdom Metazoa; phylum Arthropoda; class Insecta; order Hymenoptera; family Eurytomidae; genus Eurytoma; species Eurytoma californica. The sequence continues at coordinate 16,790,871 of JAXIUT010000001.1, read as the reverse complement.
CCGACGGGCGTCTACTGCGCGCTTTTCTTTCCCATTGTGCCGGAAGATTGATCCGGCGCTCGCGGGGGCGATGTTGACGTATCGTACGTCGGCCAGGCCCCGCGCCCTTAATTCCCGGCCGCGTAATCCCGGCCTGAGACTTTGCCCGGGGCTCCCGGAAGAGCGGCGAAATCCGATTGCGAACAACAACTCGTAGTCGTCGTATTTCGGCCGGCCGGCGCGCCGGGCTTGCTTACCGCCGGACTTAAACCCGCCGCTGAGCCTTTCATTTCATTGCACCTTAACCACCGGGGGCATTACCGAATTTCGCCTTTAGAGAGTTTACAGACGGTGATGATGTTTACAGTCGGCGAACTGGGTTAGCCGGGAAACGGAGAACTTCGGCTTAGATCGTTGTATTATCTTTTATGAAGTTTTTTAAGGGGTCAAGTAAACTCTGGCAAAAATTGGATTTCACTTTTAGAATTAGCTTGTGTGCTAAAATGGAGTTTAAACATTAGACTTGTTTCCTTCTTCCAATGATTTTAAGTCATTTATTTTTTATGAACAATAATGGCTTTTTAAATTAAAATATGTGAATCAGTCGCATGAAGTTATGTGAGGTCTGTTTAGTATTGATCAATGATTACTTGATCAGAATTATGTTCAATTTAAACTTTAAAAAATTTTAAGAACATAGCATTATTTAAAAAAAAAATTTACATCTTACAAATTCAAAATTTTATAGACTTTAGATTAAGAATAATTATCGAAATTAATTTCTGATAATAAGGTCACTAATTATTGCTATAAACGTTGGTCTTCTGTTTAACTGTCACTTAGCTTAAAAAGTGTTTCTTCTTTTCAAAAAGCTTCTCTATAAACTTAAAATAAAGTCAGTCGTCATACCGATAATTCAATTATTATCAGGAAAGGACACAGTCAGTTCGATCAATTTTGAAAAATACTTTAGTTCATTATCGGCCGATAAAACGAGGGCTAAAATTTACGCCCCCGTTTTCTCAACTTTCGACCGCCTCCGCAAGCTCGCCGCAGCGTCTAGAAATGATCGAGCGCCGACGCGAGTCGATAGCATCTCGGCGACCCAATTTCGAAAACGCGGACTCGTCGAATTTCCTATATCGGATGCTTTCCCGACTGCGCTGATCGCCAGTTAAATTTTTTCCCCGGGAACCGCGCTCGCGAACTTTTCCGCGACTAAATCAATAAAATCGCTCTCTCTCTCTCCAGGGGGGATTTTTATCGGTCGGCTGACGCTCCGCATGAAAAATAGCGTCAGCTGCCCCGCTGCCCCCCTTTAAATCGAGCGATTACTCGCGAAAAGGGGGCGCCGGAGCTTCCTTAAATTGCCACTCGCGGGATCGTATAAGGCCGTGAGATAAAATGAAATCGGCGACGATCGCGTACCGCCGGACTTTGCCTTCGTAATAAAAGCCACCTGCAGCCGAGGTGGGGGGGAGGGGGAGATGAGAGGAGCCGCGGCGACGTCTTTATCTTATCGCGCTTTTCGCGCCCCATCCGCTGGCTCGGCTGAGCGCACGACCTTCCCGACTGATGTCTGGCGTCCAAATCCGTGAAAACAAAGACATTCGGCCGGGTTATACGGCCGCGCGACTGTAAAAGAAAGAGCTTCTTTTTATGGAGGCGGAAAAATTTAAATGACTGGTAGATGCACGTTGTAAACGTGAGGTCTTCGCGTACACACTTATTATGACTTTCAACATCTCGTGACGTAGCGTCGAACAAAATATTCTTGAGGAAGATAAAAAAGTACACTTCACTGTGCAATAAATAGTTTTTTTTATGGTAATACTTTCTGATGCAATAAATTTAAAAAGTTTCTCTTTAGTTAAATATTCAAAAATATTTTGACAGTGTATGTAACGCAGCACTGTTAAAAAAGTCTGGAAATATTATTTTACTTCGTTTGGCAGTAAATTTACTACTCTGATAATGTAGAAGAGTGAAAAATTCAGAAAATCACTTTATTGGAGTGAAAAATCAAGCGAAACTCGATTGGCTGTGTTATCACTCGTTTTGAGTGGTTTTTCACTCTTCCACATTTTGAAGATTATGAGGATACTCTCATAATGTGAAAAGATGGAGAAAAATCCAAAAAATTTCTTGATTCCAATAAAAATTCTCTTTTGTAGAAATAATTGAGACGCTCTAAACATGATTGGCTCACATTTCCTTTGAATCAACTAATCTTTCATTTTTTCACAAAGTCAATTTTTCATTTTTTCAATAAAGAGTAATTAATATATTATTGATTTTACAAATAGTAAAGCAGTATACCATTACGCAAATTTTCTGTTAATATTCCTAAATTTATTAAAATCATCATAATTTTATTTACACGGATTTACGCCTATTCCTCTGAAAGTAATTTCCTCTAAAAACAATCGCAAGGATCGAGCAAGTTTTAACAAGCGCGTAATCGACGGGCATCGTCCGCGCCGTCCGATAATAACGCATGAAACGTGCGCCGTCGCACCCCTGCGATAAAAAATTCAATTAAACGACATCGGGGTCGTCGCGGCGGGCAACAAGAACAAAGCACAAAGGAGGATTTATAGGACGGGCTGTACATCACGAAGAGGCGTCCGCGCGTTTTCTCCGGGGAAAGATGAGGCGCCGAGCGCGCCGGGACGTTTAAAGAGCGGCGCTCATTCACGTGTCGCCGGCGGCGCCTCGGGCGAGCAGCCCCGAGAGGTGACGGCCCGCGCGGAAAACTTCGGATTGGTACTTGAATAATGAATGGCGCGGCTCTTTTGTCCTTCCTTCTGCTGACGCGCCGGTGCTGCGCGCTTAGGTGGCCGTATCTGATCGGCGCTGGCGGTTTTCCACTGCGAGATTTAATTTTTAACGGCTATCCACGGGTGTCGTGTTTGTAAGCAGCTATAAGTTAATTTTAATTTTTAAGGAAAAGAAGATGAGGATGCTTTTTATTTCATAAGTCTTAATAATCTAATTTTCAGATTAAGAATAATTACTTCTTATTTAAAAGTTACTTTTTTTTACATAATATTAATTTGTCGGCCATTAGGGATAGCAGTTGTTTTCAAAATTGTTTAGTTTCTATTTATACCTACTTTAGAATGAATTACAGTTATTAGATTAGATAAAAATAACTTATTATTATTAATAATCAATTTTATATACAAAAATTATAAACATCACTATTTTTACCTTATATTTATATTCGCAGATCGTACCGTTACATTCACCAGATAACCAGAAATTATAACTGACTTAGTTAAATCAGAGATACATTCAATTATCATTTCAGTTCTACAGCGCAAAATTTATCTTCCCCGTGAGAGCAGCGGCATTTCCAACTTTCCGCAATAGCATCGGCGCGCTCGAAATTATTACCTCCTCGCAAGCGTGTACGCACAGCCGCTTAGGAAATTCCGAGTGGAAAAAAAAAGAAAGAAACTAGAGGAAAGGAGAACATCGCGGGGGGGAGGGGCGCGTGTAGCTGGAAGAAAGATTGAGCCTCTCGAGCTCCGTAGCCTACGATTATGCAGTTATTCCGGAGCTCAGGTGCAGCGAGAGGCTTGCGCTCCTCTCGGATTGCCAGCGATTTCCTCCGTCGCGCGAGGAGTAATTCGATCGCTTCTCCGGATTGTTAATGCACCTCTGCGCGCGGGGGAGGGGCGCGTTGCGTCAAAACTGCAGCTGCGTACGCGATGAATCGCAGGAGTACGGTGGATCCGGTGATCCGATTCGTCTAATTGTCCGAATTATGCAAATGTTTTTGGAGCGCGGACGAGCAGCGATATTAGTTACCGCATTGACGTGACTGTTATCGCTCGATACTATAATGAGAAATTCACTTCGCTTGATGGTTATTTGCTGCGAGTCTGAGCGGATTCGCGCGTCGGGGTGCGCTCCGTGATTACTCTCCTATTTCATATTTTATTTATTCTGTTATTGGATTGATATTAACGGGGATAATGTTTGATTATGGAATGCAGGTGCATTAAATACAAGTTCGTTTGTATAAGCTCATTAATATGCTTATGAGCTTATATGTACGCAAAAGATTATCGGATAAAAATTATCGCGATATGTACGCTGTTGTTTTGATTAAAGAATTAACCAGCTGATCTTTACCATTGCAGAGAAAATCTTTCTAAGTTTTTTATTTTACATGATTTCTATATTTCAAATCGGCGGGGATAACAGGTACTATAATGAATCGATATATGAAAAAGGTATTTTCCATGGGTATCATAAAAAAAATCTTGTTTCGAATAGGAAATTGTTGGCTTTCTCGAAAAAAAGATACAAACCATAAAATAAATTGTAACAGTAAATTTTTATGTTAATTTTTACTTGAAACTTTTTTATTTATTCCACGAAGACAAATTTTTCTACAATATCGAATTAAGCAAAACTTTTACCAATAATTATTTTCTTAGCAGTTTGTCTGCCAACCTATAAATCAAATGAAGATATGATTTCTATGATTTATTTTCTTTATAGATACGCCGAGAACTTTATTAATTCTAACGTATTAATTGAATTTTTTACACACGCAGTCAGTAATAAAGTATTTCCCAAGCCACCAAAAATCCTCGACGAAGTGCAGCAATTCTATCAGAGCGCCACGCATCCTCACGCGTGATCGAAGAAAAAGCCAAATTACAGCAAACACAAAGTAATTAGCCCGGGGCACGTGAGTAAAAACCTCGGCGAAACGATCCGTCAGAAGGAGGGTCCCCCCTCGCGGCCGAACTCGCGGCTAAAAACGGTCGGTATATTTGCGATTCGCGTGACGGGCGCACGCGAGGGCCCTTCCGTGCGCCTCACTTACACGCTCGCCGCCTTGAGGGCTGTAGGTACGTACACACGTCGGCCCCGGATGGATCCGACGCGCTCGATCGCTAGACGTATTTCAATTTCATACGCGAACGCCCCCGTCATTTCCTCGCGCGCAAAATGTGTCAGGCTGGTAATGAAAATTTTACCCGCGTCGCTTCCCTCTCTCTTCCCTCTTCTCGCTCTCCATCTTCGTCCGCATCCCGGCGCGACGCAGTAGGCGCTCTCTGCATGTGCGGGCGATTCAATTTTTCGCGAGCCCTCCCCGTGAGGGGGAGGCTGCGCCGTAAGTTCCTGGGAAGGAGCCCGGGCTGAAATAAATTGCGGAAACGGGCATTTCCTACGCTACGTTTGCCAACTCGGGATGCATTTTTCTCGATTCTCCCTCGATTCCTTCCTTTTCTATAGCCCCCCCCGCTTGTCCTATACGAACCAAGCCGCCTTTCTTACCTCTGCTTATCGGCGCTGTTCTCTCGAGGCGGCCGTGGGGAGGGGCTTTTCTTTCTTTGCTTATACGGATTTCTTGAGTTTTGCGCGACGAGGTACGCTCGAGTGATTTTTCATGCGAGTTCGTTATCATTGAGTATTTCCCTATGGCGCGGAGAAAGGCTTCCCGCTCAAGAGAGTCGATCATTATTTTAGAATTTCATTTTAATCCGAGGCAAAACGATAAATCGGGAATTCATGTTTTTTAGTCAGAACACAAAGACAAATTTTTTACATTGGAATTTAATAACAGAAACATTTTTTATAGTGTAAAATAAATAGAAACGAGTAAACGTATTATTATAACTTTTCCGTGAAAACGAATTTGCGAATAAAATGGTGAAACAAAAAGAGAAACTCGATTTAAATTTTTCATCAAAAATATTTACAAATGAAAAAAATCTCTTTTTATAAATTTTTCATCAAATCAGCAGACTTTCGGAAACATGTGGAAACAGTTCCGTACATACGGGTGGGGCGAGTCTTTTCAAAGCAAAATGCTGCTTCGGAGTTTTGTAAACATAAACGTCAAACGGAAAACAAAATAAAGCTGCACGAGAATGGATCGGAAGCCTCAAACTGATGAAAATAGGGAGTTGGATGCGATCCAATGCGAAGTTAACCGAGGCTCCGTGTAAACAGCAAAATCCCGGAGAGTTGGAGTTTGACCAATGAATTGAAAAACGTCTTCTGCAATTCTTTTTTCCAGTTCGCTCTATGACAACGTACCTATGCCAATCACGGGCTTTGAGGGAGAAAAAAAACCGCTGCAGCTACTTCATAAATATCATCTTTTTTGTTCGTGCGAAATTGTTCGATACGAATTTTCCGGAATTTCTTTTTTGAGCGGATGAATGGCGCATTGTAAAAAGTATTCGTCAAGCTACTATGCAATAAAAGAATTAAATTTTAATAATAGAAAATAAAAAAGTACCATGATTTTTTATTTTTATGCAATAGTTTATTCGACAAACAGGAAAAGCTATAAATTCAATTTGAAAAGATAAAAAAAGCTTACAATTAGATGTGCAACGTTGACCATTCAGTTTCCACTACTTTTATCTCGACAGCTAAAAAAGTTAACGTATAAAACACATACGTCGCCAGTGTCTAATACACCGATGAATCTCTCCACACCGACTGGAGCAGTCCTCGAGAAAGACAGGCTCGAGCCCGACGACGGCATCGATCAGCTTCCCCTAAAAAGGTTCGCTAGCGCGCAGATAGGAGGACCCCGAGAACCCAATTTGACTCCTCTCCCGTTCCTGGAATACATTTTCTAATTTCCAAGCAGCAAGAAAACAGCGTCCTCCCAATTCTCCCTTTCCCCGATAAGATAGACGCGCTCGCGAGGTAAGGAACGATCGGGCGAACGAGACGACAGACGGAGGAGGAGAGAGGACCGCGGGAGTGCGTCCTTAATGCGAGCCGCGAAGAAGGCCTCGCCCGACGAAGTTAGTGTTTCCAACCGGAGGAGAGAGAGAGAGATGGCCTGTTTCTCGGAATATTCCGAGGCGACGGCGCGCCGTTTCTCATTTCCCGCTGTCGTCGCCCCGTCGCCGAAGCTCCGATCGCAATTTTCTTATGTCCCTCGGCTACCCGATATAGCGAAGGAAGAGAGGCGAAGTCCTGGATTCTTCCGCTGTATATTGTCGGTGCAAACCTGTAACGGCGGGCTTGGATTCAGCTGTAAACATCCGTTACTCCGGGACGAGTTCGCTCCGGCCTGGAGGAACGCGTCTGCCTGGATGATTGGAGAGCATCGAATTAATACAGGCGCTCTTCGCGATTTACGCGCCCGTCGGTTATCTGCGGGATATTTTTTACTTCGAGGGTCGTAAACGTTTTAATGAGGTGTGCTATATACTTTGGATTTTATTTTAGAATCGAGCTCGTTGATAAACTGAAAGAAAAGTCGAAGTTTTATTTTATTGCCGTAGCCTATTATATTTGCGGTTGCACTTAAAGTGTAATGCAATGATTAATTTTAGTTTTTCTGATAAATACTTAATAATTTAATAATTTAATTGAAAGCATTTCATGAAAATATATCGTTCATTACGTTAAATATAGGTACATAAATTGTATCATTAATATGATCGCATTTCCTTTACGAGAAAGCGATATATGTACCCAACTGTAAAATACAGTACGTGTGCGTAACGGAAATATAAATACGTTTCAAATTTGTTTCGCGCTACTGCAGTTTAAAAGTGTAATTACATATCGCGTGATAATCTGTCATTTATGTCCCATGCGCACGCTCTATTAACTCCGTTCCATTTACGATCGTAAGTTCATTTACATTCAGTGGTTTAAATATAATTACATCATTATTGAGCCCACTGATCCACAAATGCATTATAATATTGAGCAGTTGGTCGCGATCCATGCAAGTGACACATTCGATCTGTAATGACTCAATCAGCTTTAATTAAACGTAATAAGTTCCTAATTTCCTATAGGTCATGATTGCCTATAGCACAATTAAAATATTTAATATAACATCCGTCCTTTCAAAATAAGATACACGTAAAATCGATCTCGAATTGTAATCTCGATCTCATCTCATTAATTAAAAATATCATATTAAAAATGACAGAGACATAATTGTCGTAAATTGTTAGTGAAAAAGTGATATGATAGACTTGCAAGAAAAGCGCGAAGTGACAAACACATTTTTATCTTCCTTTTACGTAGTGTATAACATGCCAATTACATCGAGCATCTCGATAACACTCGTAAGCGTAAGAAAGCGAAAGCAACCTTATCGACAAATATCACTTCACGAATCCCAATTACAAGCCAATTACAAGGGAATAAAATAAATCCGGATGCTAGCACCGCGTCTTCTCCCGTCCAATTTAAAAATCAGACCAGCTCAGCGTCTGCGGGAAGCGCCCGCCGCGACTATCCCGTTATCGAACAATAAGATCCCGGTTCGTCCTCCCTCCTCTCCGCTCGGAATGACCCTCTTCCCCTGCGCCGAAAATAATCCGCGTGCTCGTGATCCGGCAATTTCGCCGATAACCCCGCGCGCGACTCCGCTCTTCGAATGCCGCGCGATATATTTTCCAAAGGACGCGATCTCGAGAGCGGCGCATTGTCGGGGGGCCACCCCCGCAGGTGCGCCAGACGCACATCGGGCGAGGGGGTGTCCTCCTCGGCCATTGTCGTGGAGCATTGACTTATCGACCGGCGGGAGGGGGGAGCGAAGTGCACGCCGCGGATGCTGCGTCGTCGCGCGGGGGGGGTACGTCCCGGAAGCTGCGCCCGCGGGGAGATTTATGGCGGCGCGCGCGAAGAGATTTTCAAGCGGCGTGGAGTGCACTCGGCGCGCGCGGGATCCGCACGCGTTATTAATTTTATTTTTTTAAATGCCGCCGGAGTATCCGGCGAATAAATCTTTTTTGCCCAGCCGCGCGCGCGCGCATTTTCGAGGGCCGCCCGGAAAATTGACCGTTGCTTGCGCGGATTTTTTTTTATTAGCGGTGGATGAAATACCGCGTCTTTTTCTTACGTCATTCTTTTTTTTTGTTTTTGTCGTTTACAAGTTTTTCTATCTTCTAAAAATGTGTAGAAATGATTCTATCGTTCGTTGGAGGTATTTGAGGTTTGAAAAAATTGATCAAGACGAACCAATTAGTGAT